>CM065733.1:49952492-49953968 GCA_033310375.1 Conus canariensis | reverse complement strand
CCGCAGAGCATGAAAGGCCGTAGAATTTTTTTGACTATTTTTTAATGATCAGCGAGGATGAAGGTCAAGATTACGATGCTGTGCACCGCTCTGGTCCAAGACGACTTAACGGGGCTGCACTCTGCGTTTATGTGAGGTAGGTAGGTATCCAAGGTTTGACCGGCGCCTTAGGCTAATACGCAGGTCAGACACCTGCTAGGTCGTAACCATGAGACCCTCGTCTTAAATCCTCTCATCTTGGTCATTAATTCATTCATCCATCAGCTGTAAATCGTGCGTAGTGTTGTCTCGAAACTTAGCACATGTGGTGCAGTGTATATGGACTAGTCTGCACGCAGCGATACGTCCTTGATGAAATAGAAACTGAAACTTAATCTGCGTTTGCTTTCACAATTAAGAGTATTTTCTCCTCCTCCTCCTCCTCCTCCTTTTTCTTCTTCTTCTTCTTCGTCGTCGTTGTCGTCGTCGTCGTCATCGTCGTCGTTGTTGTTGTTGTTGTTTTCTTTACCTTTGGATATGCTGATGGACAGGCTTAATTAACATTGCTGCTTAGGGACGTGCATTTTAGGGCCAATTTTTGCGTTGTCCTATTTCCATGTTCAATTTTTCACTGTCTCTTTTTTTCGTCTCTCTTTTGTTCTCTGGTGAGAGGAGGTGTTCGCTTGCAAGTGATCGCTTTACAGCGCTCTGACCCCAACTCCTCGAGTCGTGCACGGAAAAGACAACTGAATCCACAAGTACGCACGTTTATATATACGCACACGCGCAGGCGCTTTAGATTTTCTCTCAGTACAGATTCTCTCTCTCTCTCTCTCTCTCTCTCTCTCTCTCCTCTCTCTCTCTCTCTCCTCTCTCTCTCTCTCTCTCTCTCTTCAAAACGATATCAGTTCAGTTCGGTTCAGTTTAGTTCAGTGGTTTATTTCATGTCTTTTCATCGTCAGATGATATTAGACACTTTAGCAAAAACAACAACAACAACAACAACAAAACACCTCCACACTCATCTTATCATCCATGTTAGAACTTTCAAACCCACATCTGATATATGCATATTTACAAAGTGAAATACCCTAGTGGTACGCAGAATTGTTGATCTTTATAAAAAAATTTTCAACCTGTGATTGCGAAATAACCATGGCAATTTCAGCAACATATGGACCATACAAGACCGTATTGAGATTATCAAAGTTATTCATCTCAATACCTTTCTCCTGATACAGCGAGGTCAACACTGAGCATTCAAACAAAAGATGGTGCACAGAAATGTTTTTTTCTGCAGCCACAAGTAATGCCATGAGAATATTTAGTGTTCCATGTATTCAGCCTTAATTTATGAATTAATCTAACAATGTGCCTTGGGCACGACGGTAAAGTAGCCATTTTTGACTGAAATTCTGCTTACGTATATACTTGTCCATAATTTGGATTAATTCACAAGAGGACAAATCTAAAGGGTTGTTTTAAAATTTTTTAACG
>CM065733.1:49944992-49949992 GCA_033310375.1 Conus canariensis | reverse complement strand
CTAAGCTTCTAAAATATTTGTTTACACTAAACAAGAGCATCATGACAAACCATATTGTACAGTGAAGCTGGTTTGTTCTCGTTTCTGGGAGAATGAAATGCTTTTCATGTCCGTGGTCCTTCGTGATTTTAGATATACCTCTAAAATCAGATTATAGTCTCTATTATGTGCATGTTAACAATGTGCACCATTCTGCGTACGTAATCATATTCCAAAGATCAAAGTTAGAACTGGTTTGGATTGCTTAGGGGCCACAGAAACTGGGGCCATAAAGATTTCGCTATAAGTTACCCTTTTAAATGTAATGCTTTCTTGGGATAATCATGAACGTGATTGATAAAAAGAGAAGGAAGCACTAAATGTCTTGCATTCTGTAAGAAATGGCAAAGGCAAGAATAGTGCGTTGCTCAGTCAGCATGTGTGTTGATTCGCCCTAGTTATTAATTTACCGTATAGCTGCCATAAACGTGAAGCTGAGTTCGCCAATTCATTGGACCTTCTCGCGTTTGCCACAAAAAAAAAAAGAAATTGCTTTTTGGGAGAAAAATTCCACTTTGTTTTACAATGGCTTAGACCCCTTTAGAAGAAGCTTCCACCTAAAAGATACACTTTCCCCGTTTGTCAACCAATAACATTTGTTCATCAAAGTTTTGCGAAATTTCATTCATTTCAGTAAAACAGCATAACGGCTTCTGGTCTTTCAGTTTGTTCGTCAGCTACTTTTCTTTTTTTTTTTTTTTTTTTTTTTTTGGGGGGGGGGAGGAGGTGGGGGGGGGGGGGGGGGGAGGTTATAGCTGATATATTAAACTCAAAAGATTCCCTCACTCTCTGCACGCCTACCCCGCAGACACGGCTTATTACTGTCTCGCCTCCCCGAGGAGGGTCGGAAGTTGAAGCAGTTGTGTGTTGTTACAGCCTTCCCATTTGAGACAGCACACTCAGCTCTGGCTAAGCGCCGACTGGGCGAAAAAATCCCGCCACAAAAATCCTTCTAAATCGAACCCACGTCCTCCCAGTTTGCAAATTCGTAACGTTAATCACTGCACCGTGGGTGCAAGTCCGTATGACCTTCTTGTTCCTCCGCATGACCTTTTTTCGCTCTGAATGAACGCACGAGTTATTTCTTCTCTTTTGATTTATTTTCTTCGATCAAGTTGAGTGTTTTGGTTTTTCATTTCGAACCTTGGGTTAATGGATTGATTTGATCCGACATCTTAACCACTCGTACCTACGTCTGTGTATGTGTGTGGCGTGCATGGGAGTGCGCGCTTCTGTCTCAAGCTGCACAGTACAGTCTACTTACACTCAGAATGTTTACCTCAACTTAAAAGTCGATAAAAACTTCACAGATGGTTGTATAAATCAGATCAACGAGGCAGTCTAGTTTTCAGCATCATGCACAACTTCAAATATGATGACTGTGCAGTGTGAAATATGACACATCCCTTTCTTTCTATCGCCGTACATTTTTTTTTAAAGGTTTTTATCCTTTTCAAACGTCATCCAAATCACTCAAAAGTCAGACCCGCACGTCGCAGAGTTTCTTTTCAGCCGCTGCTTCTAAATCCGTCAAGGCTGAGCTGACGGTTGAATAGGTAAGCTTCCGTTTTAAACCGTTTCCTCTTTGAAACGTCGTACGTCAGTGCATGATTTAGATCGATCAAGACGCACGTCCCACCATCCCCATCTCACCAACCCACCCATCCACCTCTCTCTCTCTCTCTCTCTCTCTCTCTCTCTCTCTCTCTCTCTGACCTGTTAATGGGGTGTGTGTGATATCGCTCCGATCGAGTCCGTCTGGGTGTCGGCTCTCCCATCCCCCCACCCACCCCCATCCCCAACCCCCCGAACTTCTGCGTGGTTGGGTTGACCACTACACCTCGAGTGAGTCGCCCTTGTTGTGGCTGCTGTTTTGTCTACACGATCATCTCCTGCCTTCCCAGCCCAGCCCCATTCCCTCCGACGGGTGTCGAGTCCAGGGTAATGATGACCGGGGTCAGTGAGAAATCCATTATCATTAGCATGTCATCGTCACCATGGCTGCCGTGTCGCACTGTATTTCTGTGGAACCGTTTCCCTCGAAGCGGTTAAAACTGAATGTACTTAGACCGGGTTTTTTTTTCTCTTTTTTCTTTTTCTTAACGATGACTGGGTGAAGAAGTTGTTAATGTTTGCTTGCCTCCTCGCCCCCCCTCCCCCTCACCCCCCCTCCCCCCCTCCCCCCCCCCCCCCCCCCCCACTCCCGCCTCATGCTCCAAGTGCTCCTCCGCTTCCCTTCGGTTCCAGATTGTCTTCTTTTTTTTTCTGAGACGCCCGTTCCGGGGAATTTTTTTTTTTAATTTAATGCCATACCAAAATGTAAGAGCGTTTCTTCCGCCGAGTGCTTGACTTACAATACCGATTAACAGTGTGCGTGAGCTCCACTGCCCCGCGTGAGTATTTTGCATGAACACATACGTCCCTGCAAGTATTCGCGCATGCGCACGCGTCATTATATACGTGCGAGCATGCACGCACGACTTCCTGCATGCATGTAAGCACGCATGCGTGCACGCCTATGCGCACACGCCCACACAAACGCGCTCACATACACGTCTCTAAAAATGATGAGTTAATGAATCGTTGTGAGGGCGTTTCATTGAAGTCAGTAGGCCTTATCTTAATTTTTGTTTAAACCGATAACCTTTCCTTGAAAAAAAAACCCACACAAAATCTTCCTGTCTGTATCACAGTGCATGGAAAGGTCACGTAAAAAAACACCTTGTCAGACAACAGATGGTGTCCTGTTCCTTTTTAGCCTCTGCTTCTAATTCCGTCGTGACGGGTAAGATGAGTTCTGGGAAATTGTTTTAAAACCCGTTTCCTCAGACGTCAGTGCAGCCTCTCAATCGATGAAGAACGCCCTCCATCCCTCTCCATTCCTGCCCCCCCCCCCTCTCTCTCTCTCTCTCTCTCTCTCTGTCTCTCTCACCTTGTGTGTGCGCGCGCGCGTGTGTTTCTGTGTGTGTGTGTGTGTGTGTGTGTGTGTGTGTGTGTGTGTGTGTTTGTCTGTGTCTGTGTGTCTGTCTGATTTTGTGTGTCTGTGTGTCTGTGTGTGTGTGTGTGTGTGCGTGTGTGTGTGTGTGTGTGTGTCTGTGTCTGTGTGTGTGTGTGTGTGTGTGTTTACGTGCGCATGTACGCGTGTGTTTGTGTGTGTGTATACATGTGCGTGCGCGTACCTTTGCGCACAGCATGCGCACGTGTTTGTGTATGTATGGATCTCTCTCTCTCTCTCTCTCTTGAAAAAGTCAAAAGAGGGTACTTCAGACAAATGATCACGGATGGAAAACCCACAACGCCCATCTGGAGGGCAATAAACACTATTGTACACAAACAGCGTACAGATTCACAAAATTCAACTACAAACATCGCTCCAGACAAATCTAACGCACACTTTCTGTCATTATCAGATATCCTTACTCAAGCTTCACAGACTATAAGGGTATCTAATAAATATACATGTCCGACTTCCCTAATAAAATTTTGCAAACAAATCTTGGATCCAGGAACTCACTCAAGATTCCCCCTCTTGCTGCACATGAAGTAGGAATGCACACTGTGCAGTTAAAAAATAAAAAAAAATCCATAGGTCCTGATAACATACTCGCATTTCTTCTCAAACTCGCTCTGCCTTACATTGTTGAGTCTATTACATACATACATAGTTTAACCATTGATACTAATGTCTTCCCTAAAGCGTTCAAAAATGCCAAAGTGATCCCCCTTCCAAAATCAAATTATTCGTCAGATCCAAATAATTTCACACTTATATCCTTACTATCAATTCTATCCAAACCCCTCAAAAAAAAACATACACGCACACGTATCTCAGTTCACGGAGGATAACAAACTATTTCACCGATTACAATCTAGATTCCGATGTAATCACTCCTGCAGCACAGCATTAGCACAAATGTGTGACTCGTGGCTTTCGAATATGAACCAATCACGAATGACAGGGGTTGTCTTTCTTGACTTCAAAAAGGCGTTTGATCTTGTTGATCATGCAATTCTTTTAAAGAAACTATCTCTCTACTTGAACCATTCCTCGACAGTCTCATTATTCCAACCATACTTGAACGATTGGACTCAATGTGTGGCGTTTAATGGCAAAACTTCTGCTTCAGACTTTGTCAGACATGGAGTCCCACAAGGCGCAGTACTAGGCCCCCTCCTATCCTGCATCTTCATCAATGATTTACCTTTGTTCATGTCAGATGAAAAAGTCACGACAGATTTATTTGCTGATGACTCGTCACTCCAAACAAATGGTAGTGATCTACACACAATAGAAACATCTCTACAGGAAAGTCCAAATGACGTTTCAGACTGGTGTCATTCAAACTCAATGGTCATACACCCAGCCAAAACCAAATCTATGATTATAGCTACCCGCCGAAAGCACCAATTGACTCCTCTTTGTCTAAAACATCAGTTGAATGGCACTCCTATCGAGCAGGTAGATTAGCATCTTGTTTTAGGAGTAACAATATATCAAGAATTGAAATGGCTATCTTATCTCAATAATGTATGCAAGGTAGTCTCAAAAAACCTTTGCTTGTTATCTCAATTAAAGCGCTACGTCAACAGCATTGTGCTTTACCTTTTCTTCGATGCACACATAATGTCACGTATCTATTACGCCTCAACAGTGTGGGACGGGAGTAGTGATGTCCCCCGACGCGCAGCAAAGCTACTCCACCCAGCCGTGTCTTTAACAACAGACGAAAAACTAAAAGCGATGAACATACTTCCTCTGAGTAAGCAATTGGAATTCAACAAGGCATCATTTATGCTTACAACCTCGACAGATACTACGCTATGTTATATCAACGCCCTTTTTACAAGACTGAACAGCTCTTCTGGCTCGAAGAAATTCCTTGTCCTCCACTCACACATTGATCAATTCAAAACAAGCCTAGCTTACTCTGGACCATATATCTGGAACTCACTTCAACCGA
>CM065733.1:49922492-49932492 GCA_033310375.1 Conus canariensis | reverse complement strand
TCAGACACTGTATCATCACTAACAAGCGACATGGACGAGTTATTTACAGAGACGACAGGGCAGGGGAAGGAGACAAACACCCTGAAAACAACTGTCAGTGATCTGAAGGGAGAAGTAGAAAAGATGACAGAAGAAATCGACAGACTGGAGGGATTCTCTAGAAGAGACAATTTAAGAATCTATGGCCTACCACAACAAAACACCAGAGAGGACTACGACACGTGTGCCAGGATCGTGTGTGACACACTGAACTCTGTGGACAGGACCAGGACATGGACACCACAGGAACACATTGCCAGAGCTCACAGAGTAGGACAGCCACGCGAGGGACAGACACAAACAATGATCGTTAAATTCACACACTGGAGGGACAAAATGTTTATTATCAGAGATCGTCAGCTTCGTTCTGAACTGGAGAAGATTGGTGTGAGAGTGGCGAACGATCTGACGAGAAGACAGACAGACTGTGGCCAGAGCTAAACACGAGGGAAAGTCAGCATATTTTGTGCGAGGGAAATTTGTTATTGGTGCAAAACGACCCGACCCTCGTAGTTATGCTGAGGTGACAGCCGGATCGGCGGTGCCTGAAGTAAACATTTCGCACATGCAAAATGTAAACACAGGCGGCAGACCATCAGCCAATGACAGACGAGATCCCGTGTTTGACGTTAATGACGTCAGTCAGCGAGGCGACCGTGCGCAGGAACAGCAGCCAACCAGCGGTGCAGCTTCTTCACCTGCTGCTAAAAATAACTCCTCGCACGGCGGCACCAGTGGCAACGCGCAGCGGGTGACAACACAACAGAGGGGAATGCACGGGTATCTTAGGGGCTCAGCGTCTCGTGTCAGGTCTCCCCCTCACAGTAACGGTAGCCATAGAGGCAGCCCCAGCGCCAGCGCCAGTGCCAGTGCCAGAACCTTACGGTCAACGACTAAATAGCATGAGGCGAACCATCAAGCTTTGGAATTGACTTTTTTGAATCACAATGTGGAAAATTTATTAAACAAATTGCGTGACTGTTCTTTTATGAATTATAAATCAATTCTTTTGATGTTGTCTGTCTGACAGAAACCTTTGTCGGTGCAAGCTTTGATTATGAAACCATTTTTCCAGAGTTTACAAAATTTGCTGCTCCAGCTAAAAAAATTACAGTACATGGGAGAAACTCTGGAGGAGTGTTAGCGATGGTTAAGAAACATTTGGAACCATTTGTAAAACAAATTAAGGTCGACTGCAGTAATGTTATTGTACTAAAGATGGACAGTAGACTGTTCAACATTGGAAAAGATGTTATTTATGTGGGTTGCTATGTGGTGCCAGAAGGAGGTCCAGCTTACAACCATATGCAGGTAAAGGACGGAGTTGTCGTTCTTGAAGAAGCTCTGTCAGAGGTATTACGTGTTGATATCTGCCTCATGATATGTGGAGACCTCAATGCAAGAACGGGATGCAATCAATCAAGGCAGGAAAACATGCTTATTTATCAGGCACTTAACCCGATGTGGAGTGATGAAAATGATGATGATGATGATGATGATGATGTCGATGATTTGGAATTTCATAAATGTCGTTGTTCAAAAGACCAATCGATTAATAGTTTTGGGAGGTCATTGTTAGATTTGTGTTATTTGTTTGATCTGTTTATACTGAATGGTTGTTGTGTTGATGACAAAGAAGGGGAATTCACTTTTATTTCCCCAAATGGGTGCAGTGTGATTGATTATTTTCTGGTCTCTTCTCAGCTGAAGGAATCTTGCAATATGAAAGTTGGGGACAGACTGTTTTCTTGGCACTTGCCTGTAGAAATGAAATGGAAGAATAGGTTTAACGAAACCAAAAAAGACAAGTCAGCACTGCAGAGTAATGAAGAAAAGATTGTATGGATTGATGAAAATGAACAACTGTTTAAAAATGAATTAGAATCAAATGATTTTAGGAACATTATGGAAAGAATTTCTCAGAATTGTCATAACATTGATTTATGTATTGAACTTTTTGTGAATGCTTTGTGTGGTGCCGCAGCGTGCATGGTGAGAAAGGTTTATAACGTAAGGAAAAAGTTGTGATGACTGGTTTGACATGGAATGTCGACAAAAAAAACGTCTGGTCAAAAATCTGCTTCAGAGATACAGGAGAGCTAAAATCGAGCCATATAAGACAGAGCGTAAAGGTGAGTACGTCAAAGAAAGAGCAGAATACATTAATTTGAGGAAAAAGAAAAAGAAAGAATTTGATGAGATTAGATTACAAAGATTAAAAGAGTCAGCCAATGACCCAAAGCGTTTCTGGTCAGCAGTAAGACAAGTAAACAGAAAGACAACGATAAACAATGATATCACATCTCAGCAATGGTATGATCATTTCTTTAATGTCTTTAACCATTCTTCTAACACAGTGGAAGGCAATAGAGTAGAAACACAAGAATTAGAAACAGAAATGACGGAAACAGACGAACCTTTATTCAACGAACCGATTACTAGACAAGAAGTGATTGACGGCATAAAACATTTGAAGGGTGGGAAGAGTGCAGGGCCAGATACAATTGTAGGGGAAATGCTGAAAAGTTCTAATCATTTAGTAATTGATGTTCTGACATTGATATTCAATAACTTGTTTCGGAGCGGGTCATTTCCGGTTGAATGGGCTAAATCAATCATCGTTCCTATCCACAAAAAGGGAGATGTAAACACTCCTGATAACTACCGAGGTGTAGCACTGACAAGTGTCCTCAGCAAAGTTTACACACACATTTTAAATGTGAGATTAAAACGTTGGGCAGACCGGGAAGATAAAATCGTGGAGGAGCAGGCAGGATTTAGATCTGGGTACAGCACAACTGATCATATATTTACGTTGTTTGCTCTTGTATAAAAATACATGCATAAAAATACAAAATTGTATGTCGCTTTTGTTGATTTCAGGAAAGCTTTTGATTCTGTAAATAGAAATATTTTATGGAATGTTCTTAGAAAAAACGGAGTCAATGGAAAGTTATATATGGCATTACGTGGAATGTACGACTCTGTCTTGGCATGCGTGCGTGAGAAATGTGTTTATTCTGATTTTTTCAATTGCCCACGTGGAGTCAAGCAAGGCTGTCTTTTAAGCCCACAACTGTTTTCTTTTTTTATCAATGAGCTTGCTATAGAACTCTCAAGAAATGGTAAACATGGTATTCAGATTATCCCAGGTGCCGTGGAGATTTTTATGATGCTGTTTGCCGATGATGTAATTCTGCTGTCTAGTACAGCAATAGGATTGCAAAACCAATTGAATGTTTTGAAACAGGAAGCTGATAAACTACAGTTGACAGTAAACCTTGATAAAACCAACATTATTGTGTTTCGTAAAGGTGGATATTTAGCTAGGAATGAAGTTTGGTGGTATGGTAATTCTGAGGTTAAAGTAACCAATTCGTACAAATACTTAGGTATGTTTTTTACAACAAAATTAAGTTGGAATTTAGGTTGGTGTGAAACAAGTAGAAAAGGCAAAAAAGGAGTGATAGAAATTTTGAGAACATTAAGGAAATTAAATACTACTGATCCACACATATTTTGGAAGCTATTTGATACCCAGATTGAACCGATTCTTACATATGGTGCTGAAATATGGGGACTTAAAAATAATCCAAACATAGAAAGAGTGCACACTTATGCAATCAAACGGTTTCTGAATATTCCGATTCATTCATCCAATAAAACAGCTTACGGTGAAACAGGAAGGTACCCTTTGTACATCAGATGTATTGTAAAGTGTGTTAGATACTGGTGTAAAATAATACGATTACCAGAAGCTAGACTGAGCAGGCAAGCCTACGACATGATGCTGCAACAGTGTGAGTTAGGAAATGTTAACTGGGTCTCTAAAATAAAGAAAGTGCTAACAGAGAATGGGTTTGGAATAGTGTGGTTGAACCAGGGAGTCGGAAACGAAACCGTTTTTATGTCTGAATTCAAAGATAGACTAATTTCCTCGTATAAACAAAACTGGCACAGCCAACTAGAAGAACATGATAAATATTCCTGGTTCCTGTCCTTCAAAAGTAACTTGGAGGCAGAAAAGTATTTACATCTAGTATCTAATCGGTGGCAAAGAGGTATCCTTGCAAGATTTAGAAATAGAACACTGGGATTAAATGCTAATAAAAGATGGTATCTAAATAATGATGCTGTTGATGATTCATGTCCATTGTGTAATGATACTGCAAATAGAGAAGATGAGTTACATTTTTTGTTCAACTGCCCTGCTTATGAGAACATTAGAAAAAAATCAAGACTATTTGATCATAACACAGTCAAGAGTCGAAACCTTAACAATATTTTGCAAACAAGTGATGAAACATTGTTAAAGATGCTGGCAAAATATGTAACAGAAGCTGTAGATACGCGGAAGAAAATTGTGAATGAATGAAAGTTCAAAACACTGAGGGAATATCAATTATATTTGTTTTTCAATGTTTAGAAAACTTATGTGACCGTGAAGCTTGATGGTTCAAGTTAATGGTTTTTCATTATATCAAGCAAGATGAATATTTGTACAGAAGAATATGTGTGAATAGGGAGAAGGGAGGATAAGGATATAAATGCGTGCGTGCAAGTCGATGGAAGATAGGATGGATCAGTGTACGTATGTGAAGGGAATGGTTGTTGAGTGAGAATAATTTTGTACTAGATATTACACAAGAAATGCAAATGAGTGATGAAAATGGAAATAATTTCTTAATTTTGCTTAGTTGTGTAGACACCTAATTTGCAGTTTTTCTTTTGTTTTCTTTTCTTCAATGCAAAAAAAAAGAAAAAAAAAAGACATTGTACCCCCTTGACAAAAAGGCTGTTAGCCAATGTCAATAAAAGATGTCAGTGTCAGTGTCAGTGTCAGTGTCTCTCTCTCTCTCTCTCTCTCTCTCTCTCTCTCTCTCTCTCTCTCTCTCTCTCTCTTGTAATGGTTTTCGTTTTGGATTTCTGGTGGTTGTTTAAGTTTTGGTATGTCTCTTTGTTTCTTTCTTGGTTTTTATTTTGTTTCACTTTTGGTTGAAATCTAGCTGGTGAAATGTCAGCCCTCGTATTTTCTAGGTCCACACTAGGCTTTTTTTCTTCTTTCTAGGATAACACAACACGGACTTGTCCGGGAACAACATGCGCTTAAGAGTCTCAGGTAGATAGGTCGTTAAATTCACCGCTCCTGACGGACAGAAACCTTACAATAATTGTCCCTCGCCTTGATGTGTAAATACAACGGTTCATATTCTCACATGTGCAATATTGCTAGCGTGATGGTGAAAGGTCAACGCTTTGGCAGGTTTCATTGCTGTTGGACCGTATTCGTTTTTCTTTTTTTTTTTCTGTAGGGGGCCGGAATAGCTCAGTTGGTAGAGCGCCGGACTCGTTATCCAAGGGTTGCAGGTTCGAATCTCCGTCGGGCCATTTCGGTACAGGGGGGATTTTTCCCTCGGAGTTAACATTAGTTCTGACTCCATTTCCCATACAGTCCTTCGAATGAGACTATAAACCGAGGTTCCGTGTGTGAACGCACGCATAACATCTTGCACACGCGTAAAATCCCATCACCAACTTTCGGAAGAGAAGGCCACTTTGGCCGTTGGTGTGGATGACACGTTACACATAGCATGCACCTTCCCCGAAGATGGAGTATGGCTGCCTTAATGGCGGGATAAAAAACGGTCATGCACACAAAAATCCACTCCCTTTGTAGGGTAGATGGGATTAATACTTGCCTGTCCATATTGGGAGTGTCCGCAGGAGTATCAGCCTGCGACCGCAGAGGAGGAGGAGGAGGTTTTTTTTTTTCCTTTCACTTCGCGGAGGGAGACTGGGATGACGAGCGTATTCTGCCCAGGGTAGGGTCAACGTTTATTTCCTTTCCATGTTTCCGACCGCGACGGTTCAACGGTTCCGACACAGCCTGCTACCGGTCTCCGAGTTGCCAATCAGTACGGCGGGCACGCGCTGGGGAAATCAAAGCCCGTATGGATGGCGTGGGAACGTAATCAATCACTTAGCACCTGGACCAAAGCCGTATCGACAGCCGCGGTAGATGGGGGGAGGGGGGAGGGGCGGGGCGGGGGGGGGGGGGGGGGGGGGGGATGCGGCCTAAGCGGAGACCGATATGAAAACTAGGTCGCCCTGTTTACTAACGTGGTACGAGTAAACAGGCTCTCTGGCATGACCCTTGTCCCTCCACCCCTTTCCTCCGCCTTGCTAGAAAGCTCCCTCGCCACACTTCTCACTCTCTCTCTCTCTCTCTCTCTCTCTCTCTCTCTCTCTCTCTCTCTCTCTCTCTCTCTCTCTCTCTCTCTCACGCACGCACGCGCGCTATAAGATACATGTAACACGATTTCCAGAATTTTTTTCAATTCATCCACACAAAAAAAAGTATGGTTACATATTTTTTGTTGGTCGTATTTCATTTTATTTTGTTTCTGTCAAATAAGTCCTAAAAATATCATTTCGTTACTGCCCCCCCCCCCCCCCCCCACCCCCCACCCCTTCCACCTACTCACCCTCGCCATCCTATCTTTCGAGCGGACATGGCTTGAAATACAGATCTGAATCTTTATCTCTCCCTCCACTTTCTTCTCTCCTGTCTGTGTCTTCAGCCCATTCCACCTCTCTCCCGCTGTGTCAGTCTCTGTCTGTCTGTCTGTCTGTCTGTCTGTCTGTCTGTCGTCTGTCTCTGTCTCTCTCTCTCTCTCTCTCTCTCTCTCTCTTTCTGAGTGCATGTGTGTAGATAGATTAATAGATAAACAAAGCAGATAGCCAGACAGACAGACAGACTGGAGAGAGAGAGAGAGAGAGAGAGAGAATTAGCTGAACAGATAAACAGATTGACAGACAGACGGACACACAAGATGTATGTGAATACGAGCACACGGTGTTTGTCCGTGTTGTTTGCATGTGTGTGTACATGCTTCTCAATTAGCGTACATGTGTCATTTCGCGCTCATACATACACACGCACGTGCCCGTGTCTGTGTTACATCACGCGCACTGGTTTCAGTCTTTGTCTTGTGTGATGACTCTGCTAGTGGAAGTGGGATTGCCAATCGTATGTATCAAGCAGCTCCGGTCATCAACAAATAATGCACTGTCGGTTTGTCATTATGTGAAGAGCTACAGTCATTGACACATAACAATATCATTATTTCGCTATGTCGTGAAAAAGGTTGACACACAGTTACTGTCAGTTTGCCGTTTTGTGAAGAGCTCCATCCGTTGACGTAGAGAGTATTGTCAGATCACTAGTACATAAAAACGCCCGTCTCTGACAATCAGAGTGTTGTCAGTTCATTATTATAAACAACCTTCCGTCATTAGCACACAGAGTATTGTCATTCCCTATTACGTAAAGACCTTCCGTCATTAACACACAAGAGTACTGGCATTTCCTATTACGTAAAGTCCACACGTCATTGACACACAGAGCATTTGTCATCCCCTGTTACGTAAAGACCTCCCGTCATTGACACACAGAGTATTTGTCATTCCCTCTTACGTAAAGACCTCCCGTCATTGACACACAGAGTATTTATCATTCCCTATTACGTAAAGACCTCCCGTCATTGACACACAGAGTGTTGTCATTCCCTATTACGTAAACACCTCCCCTCACTGACACACAGAGTATTGTCATTCCCTATTACGTAAAGACCTCCCGTCATTGACACAGAGTATTGTCATTCCCTATTACGTAAAGACCTCCCGTCATTGACACACACAGAGTATTGTCATTCCCTATTACGTAAAGACCTCCCGTCATTGACACACACAGAATATTGTCATTCCCTGTTACGTAAAGACATCCTGTCATTGACAAAGAGAGTATTGTCATTCCCTATTACGTAAAGACATCCTGTCATTGACAAACAGAGTATTGTTATTACATATTACGTAAAGACATCCTGTCATTGACAAACAGAGTATTGTCATTCCCTATTACGTAAAGACATCCTGTCATTGACACACAGAGTACTGTCACTCCCAATTACGTAAAGACCTCCCGTCATTGACACACACAGAGTATTGTCATTCCCTATTACGTAAAGACCTCCCGTCATTGACACACACAGAGTATTGTCATTCCCTATTACGTAAAGACCTCCCGTCATTGACACACACAGAGTATTGTTATTCCCTGTTACGTAAAGACCTCCCGTCATTGACACACACAGAGTATTGTTATTCCCTGTTACGTAAAGACCTCCCGTCATTGACACACACAGAGTATTGTTATTCCCTGTTACGTGAAGACCTCCCGTCATTGACACACACAGAGTATTGTTATTCCCTGTTACGTGAAGACCTCCCGTCATTGACACACACAGAGTATTGTTATTCCCTGTTACGTAAAGACCTCCCGTCATTGACACACACAGAGTATTGTTATTCCCTGTTACGTAAAGACCTCCCGTCATTGACACACACAGAGTATTGTCATTCCCTGTTACGTAAAGACCTCCCGTCATTGACACACACAGAGTATTGTCATTCCCTATTACGTAAAGACCTCCCGTCATTGACACACAGAGTATTGTTATTCCCTGTTACGTAAAGACCTCCCGTCATTGACACACAGAGTACTGTCATTCCCTGTTACGTAACGACTTCCCGTCATTAACACAGAGTACTGTCATTCCCTATTACGTAAAGACCTTCCGTCATTGACACACAGAGTATTGTTATTCACTGTTACGTAAAGACCTCCCGTCGTTGACATACACAGAATATTGTCATTCCCTATTACGTAAAGACCTTCCGTTATTGACACACAGAGTATTGTTATTCCCTGTTACGTAAAGACCCCCCGCCATTGACATACACAGAGTATTGTCATTCCCCATTACGTAAAGACCTTCCGTCATTGACACACAGAGTATTGTTATTCCCTGTTACGTAAAGACCTCCCGTCGTTGACATACACAGAATATTGTCATTCCCTATTACTTAAAGACCTTCCGTCATTGACACACAGAGTATTGTTATTCCCTGTTACGTAAAGACCTCCTGTCATTGATATACACAGAGTACTGTCATTCCCCATTACGTAAAGACCTTCTGTCATTGACAAGAGTATCGTCAATTCCCTTTTACTGAAAGAATTACTGTCATTGACACATACAGTATTGTCATTCCCTATTACGTTAAGACCTCCCCTCACCGACACATAGAAAACTGCCAGTTCCCTATTACGTAAAGAACTCCCGTCACCACTGACGAGTATGGATACACAGGTGCCCAGGTGAAAATACAAAACAGGACGAGGCAATCATGATCGAAGCTCTTTACATACTCGTAAGCTAACAGTGTCCTATTTGTCACGTGCTTGAGCTTTTTACGTACGAGTGAATGGACAACACTGTAATGTGTCAATGACCGGAGTTCCTGAATGGACAACACTGTAATGTGTCAATGACCGGAGTTCCTGAATGGACAACGCTGTAATGTGTCAATGACCGGAGTTCCTGAATGGACAACACTGTAATGTGTCAATGACCGGAGTTCCTGAATGGACAACACTGTAATGTGTCAATGACCGGAGTTCCTCATATACTACTGAACTGACAACATGTGTCAACGACGGGATGTGTGTATGTAACGGTGAACGGCAACACTCAATGTGCCAATGATGGGGTCCTCTATGCGACAGTAAAGTGACAATACTGTGGGACTCAACGACGGGAGCTCTTTGTGTAATGGGGAACAGACAACACTCTGTGTGTCAACGACGGCAATTCTTTACGCAGTAGGGAATGACAGTACCCTAGGTGTCAGTGTGTACTTTTGAGAGTAAGGGTCAGCGCCACTCACGATTTGCAAAATTTAGGACCTTGGCTTACTCTTGACCTTTGTGACATGTGTGTGTGTGTGTGTGTGTGTGTGTGTGTGTGTGTGTGTGTGTGTGTGTGTGTGTGTGTGCGCGTGTGTGTGTGTGTGTGTGTGTGTGTGTGTGTGTGTGTGTGTGTGCGCGCGCGCGCGCGCG
>CM065733.1:49889992-49902492 GCA_033310375.1 Conus canariensis | reverse complement strand
ATTCTACGACAAGGTATGTTCATTCTGCGCTGGTGTGCTGAGGCAAGTAAAACCGAAATAAGGTTGGAGAGCATTGGTTTTTTCTGTGTGTTTGTGGCACGAAATGTTGCTCTTAACTGAAAACAAAAGAATCACAGAATCATGAAGTAAAACTACTATGTAAATCTGTCAGCCTACTGTTTTTGTTCGTGTATGGTTTTTCCTTAGCTCTTTTGTTAATATGAACGCCCTGATATGGCCCTCGTAGCCGACTGAGCTAAAAACAAAAAACAATTGAATTGTAAAAAGCTATGATTCTTACGTGTGTAATATTGTATGACCTTCAGAACAGACCATGATATCTTCTCTCTCTCTCTCTCTCTCTCTCTCTCTCTCTCTCTCTCTCTCTCTCTCTCTCTCTCTCTCTGCTGACGACGAAGAACACTTTCTGTTCCACTGTACTGTATATAATGCATTGCGGGCAGTTTGTTCATTTTTTTCCAGTTGGACATCGCTAAACGACAAGACGTTGCTGTTGCGTTATCATCAGATGACGAACTTGTGATTTAATCAGTTGCGAAATTTATCGCGGGAAGCACTGAAACTTTGACAGATGAAGGATAGTCAAAATTAGGATAATGCATTATAAGAGATATAGGAATGAATAATATCATTCATCGCATTTGGAGATCAGTAAGGTGCAATATCATCATATGATTGAGTGTATGGTCGAGTCAGTCTTAGAATTTCTGTTAGTTTATTTCTTTTTTCTTTCTAACGTTACTGTATTACTCCTGTGTGCGAAGACATCCGGAGATGTTACGATTTTATGTGTTTTTGTTAACCCTTGATCTGATACACACCGGGAATAAGTGGGTACTATTTGTTTGCAGTAAAAGGAAGAGGTAAATGTTATGGTCCTGTTACCCCCACCCCCCTTGTCAAAAGACCTCTTTGTTAGTGACGATAAAACATCAAAATGTCGAGAAGTGTCTCTCTCTTTGTATCTCCGTCTCTGTCTGTCTGTTTGTCTGTCTGTTCTCTCTCTCTCTCTCTCTCTCTCTCTCTCTCTCTCTCTCTCTCTCTCTCTCTCTCTCCATCCATCTCTCCCTCCTCCAACCCCCTACCCTATTCGTTCTTTCTTCCCTACTTACTCTACTTGTTCGTTTGGGCTACTTGCTTGATATCAATAGCTTTCTCCACACCCCACACACACACACACACACACACACACACACACACACTCACACACACAACACACACACACACACACACACACACACACACACACACGCACGCGCGCACGCACGCACGCACACGCAGAGAGAGAGAGAGAGAGAGAGAGAGAGAGAGAGTACTTTTTCGAAGCTTTGACACAAACTGGTGAAAAAGCCCTAAAGGACTCGATATATATATATATATATATATTATATATATATATATATATATATATATATATATATATATGACCTACTCATTTTTGAATGAACCAGCTCTTTACGAAGAAGAAGAAGAAGAAGATATATACAATTCTCACATTTAAAGAGAACGTTGTGCGGGAGGAACCGGGAGAAGAATAGCGATAATCAGAAGTAGAAGAAGAAGAGTGAAAAGAAGGAGGAGAAGTAGAAAAGGACTGAAAAGAAAGAGGAGAAGTAGGAGAAGAGTGAAAAGCGGGAGGAGAAATAGGAGAAGAAGAGTGAGAAGTAGGAGAGGTAGAAAAGGAAGAATGAAAAAGAAGCAGCAGAAGAAGAGAGAAAAGAAGGAGGAGTAGAGAAAGAAGAGTGAAAAGGAGGAGGAGTAGAAGAAGAGTGAAAAGGAGAAGTAGAAGGAGAGTGAAAAGAAGGAAGAGAAGTAGAAAAAGAAAAGTTAGAAGAAGTGGAAGCGGAAAAAAAGGAAAGCGAGAACAAAGAATGAAAAAAAAACGGATTTCTAGGAGTCAGTTGGATTCTTTCCATAAGAACCATCAGTTTGTTTCTGCAGTCCAGTAAAAGTGGCCAAATTCCGGTCACTAGCTTACGGTTTCCGTTCTCCACATCTTCCTGAGGCAACTAACGATTTCTGTATTGGCCAAATTTGGTGTACCAGCGCAAACTCTGCCTTATTCAGTCACTTGTATAGTCATGATCATCATCATCATCATAACGGAGCATTTATAAAGCGCCTTGCCAAAGGTTCTAGGCGCTGACAATCCACAATCACGTGTACGCAACGGGCTGCCTACCTGGGTAGTGCCGACTGAAGAGCTGCCTGCAGACGCTTCATTCGGTCGTTTTTCATGTCATCCAGTCAACATTGTTTACTCAGTGTTCGTACTTCCTTCATTCTTTCAATTTCTCACGCAGGGTGCATGCTATGTGTAACGTGTCATCCATACCAAAGGCCAAACTGGCCTTCTCTTCCGAAAGTTGGTAATGGGATTTCACGTGTGTGCAAGATGCTATGCTTGCACCTCAGTTTATAATCTCATTCGAAGGACTATTTGGGAAATGGAGTCAGAACAACCCATATTAACTCCGAGGGGAAAATCCCCTTGTACTGAAACGGCCCAGCGGAGATTCGAATCCGCAACCCCAGGATCACCGAGATCACGAGTCCTTTGATATGTCCGTGAACCTGCGGTCTCAGGGCAGTGTACAGGAGAGATGATCTGACCGTTCTTCATTACTGACGTTCACGGACAGCTGATTGGTCACCCCATTGCCCCGAAGGGCCATGCAACGACAATCTTGCAACACAGCAGATAAAGCGGTGCACAGTTTTGTTTTGTTTTTTAAGTTCAGGAGTTCGGTTTGTTTCAGACCAGTTCGGGTCGTTTTGAGCTTAGCAACCGCGAGGGGTCATATTTGGGCTGTCATTTTAACAAAGTCAAGTGTGTACACTGTTTTTTTTTAAATATCCAGAACGTCTTCAAACTGACTTTCTAATTGCTTATATATCTTTCTTACGTAAAATCTTAGATCACAATAAAATAAAAGTATTCGTCTCTTTCAGGAACTGAAAAATCACACCGGGTTAAAAAAAAAAAAATTCTGAACAAGGTTTCCATGGAGACTTCTGTAATGTGTTTATGTTGTACATCATGCAAGTTCAAACACTCTACTAGAGCATGTTCAATAGTGAAAAGTCCATCAGAGGGGATGCACCACAGGGTTTGTTCACCTTTTTAAATTACGACGGTTGAGGTGTCGGCCAGCAACGACCTCCTGAACAGCAAGGTACTCGAAGACAGGGTGAAGAAATTCTGACGTCCAGACTGACAGACTGTCTTCAGCGCCGTGACCTCAACTGCGACTTTAGCCGAAGCAGACTGGAACTGTCAGAGGGAATACGCTTCGAAATTCTTCAGAAGTAGTCCAGCTAAAAACGGCAGAGGCAACTCCTTCTTGCAGACAGGGAATCGACCGTGAATCTTCTCTTAAAGCATGGCCCATATTTGAACGAAACTCGGCAGAATAAATACAGTCAGAGAGCCAGTGGAGGTCTTGCGGACAGAAGATCAAAGCCGATCTCCGGGGGATTTGAAAAGGTCGTACTATGACCGCGCTTGGGAATTGTGCAGACTACCTTGCTCTGTCACTCGACAACCAGCGTTAGAACTGCTTGCAGGGAAACGAAGACCTTTGACAACGAACAAACCTCGTAAACAGCGCTTAAGTACAGGTCTACATTCTGCCCCGGACATACAGTGTTGGGATCAACGAAACGGTTAAAGGATGAGTGTGTGTGTGTGTGCGGGGGGGGGGGGGGGGGGGGGGGGGGGGGGGAGGGGGAGGGGAGGGGGGCAAAGTGAAATCGAGACGCAGTGAGCTACCAGCATATTCAGTTAAAAAAAAAAAAAAAAAAAAAAAGGTGGAAGCGTGAGAATGGCGGTGAAAAGACAAATTTTGTTGAACGAAAAAGAAAAAGAAAAAGAAAAAAAAAACGGGAGCGGAGGTCGAAGAGGGGGTGGGAGGACTGGGGCTGAGGCAGGAAAGAGGGGAGGGGGGAGGGGGGGGGCTTCCATCCTAGTCAATAAAAGTACATTGCAGATAACAAGTTATCAAGTACGATTTCATTTGTCGATGCACTCTGAACTGGTTACTTTATACGTTGAGATATCATTTTCGTTTTGAGCATGTTAATGTTCTGTGTGATGTACGACTGTAACAGATTTCGTCTTCTTCTTCTTTTTTTTTTTCCTTGTTGCTCGTCTACTTCCACATGACTGACAGAGCCGATCTGTATTATCCTTCCACATTGAAATGCGCAAATGTGTGTTGTGTCTATTACGTACCGTTCATCTCATTTACTGTACTTCAACGTTTATATGTATACAGTAAAGCCTGCTTGCAAAATGGGGAACACAGCTGAAAAAATCCCCACACTATTATTACTTTTTTTTTACGGAGGGGGGTGGGGAGGAGGGGCGGGGGGGGGGGGGGGGGGCGGGTATTTTGCAGACGGTATCCTACCGGCCATTACCGATTAACGCGATCACTGGGTCATGCTGGATAGTCTGGAAATGTTGAAAGATCATAGGCCACTCCAAGCTCAGTATCAGCGCTTTGACATTACAGAGAAAGGAATACAGCTAAGGGCGGGATAGAACTGGGATGTTAATCACATTTCTTTTGAAAACTGGGTGAAAAACAGTCATAATCAGGGTTAAAGGGTGTCATTACCTACTTGTGACCGGCTACGTGTATGGACGGTTTGAATAAAACTTCACGAACTTCATCAGACCCACAGTTCTTTTTGTGTGTGTGTGTGTGTGTGTGATATCTCAACGTATAACGAAAATGGTATCTCAACGTATAAAGGGTGATTGGTTTCAGTCTTCGGTTGGAGAGGGATGACTAATCAGCGTATATGTAAGGACTGTAGGCAGAGGAAAGGGGGGGGGGGCGGGGACAGGTTGACGAGAGGTGGGGAAGGAACACAAATCTTTCGGATCCACCTCAGAGCAAGAAGTTTCGATATTCTCTTCTTAAACATGTTACAAAAATAAAAAGAACATGCGGTGATTACACCTCCAACAATGATTTTCAGGGGTACTAATTGAATACAACGAAGATGTCCTTTTTTCTTCTTTTCTTTCTGTGTGTGTGTATTGTTTTTCAATACAAAATACTACGCTTGCGTCGCCATCAAGGATACGTTCCCTCTCAGATGAAGTGGTAGCTTTTAAAGGGAACGCACTCTCACGGTCCTGAACAGTCATTTGGCGCTAAGCGGCCCGAGCCAAACTTGCTTTCGTCGAGCGAGTGTTTGTGCGTGTCAGTGATTTCAGTGACAGTTTTGTGACTCCGAGACACACACACACACACACACAAAAAGAATTGTGCGTCTGATGAAGTTCATGAAATTTTATTCAAACCGTCTATACACGTAGCCGGTCACAAGCAGGTAATGACACCTCTAGAAAATAAAACACCTACGTGTTCTGCGTGACCATACACTGCGTATTCTCACCCTTTTCATGATTATCATTTTTTTCGACATAACTTTCAGCTTCAGAGGATACTACGTCCACATTACCACCTGATCTGGGGCTGCCGAACATCCCCAGACTAAATCGAAGCCCTTAACGGTGTAAGGGATCGAGAGGTTCTTCTTTCTTTCTTTTTTCTTTTTCTTTTTTCTTTTCTAGATCAGAAGGTCTTACAGAATCAAAAATGGATTGAGCCGGAATCCAATTTGGGGCGGATTAAAGCCCCGTAAAGGTGGAGACGAATTTTCTACTAAAAAATCCAGTCTGTGTACATCACAACTCCAAGAATCTTCTTACTTTCTGGTAGGATTTTTTTAAAGTATTGAATATGACTCTTGCAGTCATTTTTTGTTAAAGCATAAATACTTTCAAGAGTTTATGTCACGCAAACCGTTAAGTGTGTGCGTGTGTGTGTGTGTGTGTGTGTGTGTGTGTGTGTGTGTGTGTGTGTGTGTGTGCGCGCGCGCGCGCGCGCGCGTGCGTGTGTGTGTGTGTGTGTCTGTGTCTGTCTGTCTGCTTGTCTGTGTATGCGTGCATGTCCGCGCGCATGTGTGTGTGTGTGTGTGTGTGTGTGTGTGTGTGTGTGTGTGTGTGCGTGCGTGCGTGCGTACGCGCGCACGCGCGCACGTGTGTGTGTGCATAATAATAATAATAATAATGAATACTTATATAGCGCCTATTCTCGGCTAGAGACAAGCTCTAAGCGCTTTACAATCAACACTCGCTTACACAACGGGCTGCCTACATGGGTAGTGCCGACTGAAGAGCTGCCAGCTGGCGCTTCATTCAGTCGTTTCCCGTGTCATCCAGTCAACATCGTTCAATATCGTTCACTCAGTTTCTTTACTTCCTTCATTCTTTCCATTTCTTACGCAGGGTGTATGCTGTGTGTAACGTGTCATCCATACCAACGGCCAAACTGGCCTACTCTTCCGAAAGTTGGTGATGGGATTTTACGTGTGTGCAAGATATTATGCGTGCGTTCACACACGGAACCTCGGTTTATAGTCTCATTCGAAGGACTGTATGGGAAATGGAGTCAGAACTAATGTTAACTCCGAGGGAAAAATCCCCCTGTACCGAAACGCCCCGGCGGAGATTCGAACCCGCAACCCCAGGATCACCAAGATTACGAGTCAGGCGCTCTACCAACTGAGCTATTCCGGCTTCCGGCATGTGCGTGTGTGTGCGCGCGCGCGTATGTGTGTGTTTGTCTGTCTGTGTAAATGCATGTGCGCGCTCGCACATGCGTGTATGTGGAGCTCTGTGTGTGGGGTGTGTGTGTGTGTGTGTGTGTGTGTGTGTGTGTGTGTGTGTGTGTGTGTGTGTGTGCGTGCGTGCGTGTGTGTGTGTGTATGTGTGTGTGTGTGTGTGTGTGTGTGTGTGTGTGTGTGTGTGTGCGTGCGTGTATGTGTGTGTATACACATTTGTGTGTGTGTGTGTGTGTGTGTGTGTGTGTGTGTGTGTGTGTGTGTGTGTGTGTGTGTGTGTGCGTATGTGTGTACACTACTTAAAATCAAAATCCGAGACCATTACAACCGATGCTGTTGTCATACATACTATTTGTGTTTTGTATGACCTACTGTTGTATGTAGATACGTTATATATTCGTAAGTGTCAAAGTATACTGGGCATTTCAGTCAGAACGCTATCAAGAATCCACCCATATTGAAATATCTCATTCTGGCAACAGCTTTCCTCTCTCTTTAACATCTTTTTTTTTACACTGAACTGCTTTAGATGGATCGTATAACCATTTCAAGTGACTGATATTACAAACCGTACTTATCCTCTAACGACTTGCACTAACTACGCTGTAAAAACGTAAATCGAAAGTGATGTAGATTCTTAAAGTAGCGCAATATATTCCCCGCACAGTCATCCCTGCCTCCCTTTAGCAGTTGCAGACAACGTCCCAATAAGAGCTGGAGACGCCCATATCACTTTGTGGCGCAGGGCTATGTGCGATTTCCGGCAAGTGGTCTCCATTTTGAATACAGTCTATACATCGTTTCCTGTGAAATACAGCTCTCTCCCATCCAGTTTTTGGAGGGGTCAGAACTGTCCAAACATAGGTACCATCGTACATGCACCTTTCCTCTTTACCTCAGTCTTTGATGGAAAGATCTGATTACGTCTTGGGGGGGGGGGGGGGGGCAATGAATGCCCCAAGTATGGGGCACCTTGATTTCTTCGTTAGTCTAAATAATTGCCGACATCCTCGCCCCTCTCACCCCCTTGCGTAACGCCTCTCTCTCTCTCCTCTCTCTCTCTCTCTCTCTCTCTCTCTCTCTCTCTCTCTGTTGGCAAGTGAGAAGCTTGAACCGGGAACTCTTGCTTTCAAAGCAGCTACTCTAGCAATCAGAACAGCCAACCAATTACTCAGATAAACAAGAAAAACAAGCATTCAGACCAAGTCACGAGTGCACCTACAAACACGCACGCGCACGCGTGCGCGAGCACGCTTACACAGAACACACACACACACACACACACACACACACACACACACACACACACACACACCTCTTACCTTTATGCCAAGCTGGCCAGTCAGAATGTGGAGTCAAGACAAGTGCAGCATGTGTATATCCGGCAGCACCAATTTAGGTCACTCCTCATAAACCCTGGACTTACTGACGACTTGAACCAAGTGGATCCTGCACAGACAAAAAAGCCAATTTCAGTATTAGTTTAATTAGACCCAAAAGAAATAGTTGTTGTTTCTGTAATCCGACCGACCGTATTTTTCCTGCCGACCCTAATCTTTTTTTCCCACGATTGAAGAAATAAAAGAAAATTTAAAAAAAAAAAAAAAAAAAGACAAACTGAAGGTAACAGAAAACGAACTCATCCGATCTTCACTGAGCCATCAAAACCTGCAAGAGAGAGGAGAAGAGGGCTAGGGGGTAATTTTCCATGCGTAGGCTGAAACGGCGAAACATAGCGTCTAGACTGCTTGCACACAAACTATGTACATACAACCTCTGCACTTTTGCAGGGCTACCTACCACTTTGCACCAGTTCACAGAAATTTCAAACCAAAAAAAAAAAAAAAGAGGGGCAAGAAAAAAAAAAATCAATGAATCCGAGCAGGGTGGGTCGCGTTTTGGACACAGCAGCAGTGACTAACGTCGCGAGACTCCAGTCTAAACTTTTTTTCGCGAGTGAGGGGTCAGTCGCCATCGTGTCTGCTCGCGACAGCACGCTGCTAGGGAAAGTAAAGGAGATCGACAAAAGCTGAACAAATGGTCCTGGTCCTGACCGGACCGATGCACAGACTTTTGTCACGTTGCTTCGTTTTAAACGAAAGTTTGAACAATTTCCTGGGGCGGGAAGGGGGGAAGAAGAAGGGGGGATGGGGGCGGGGTGCTGGAGGGATGATTTTGCTTTTCGTCGGTTGAAGTTCTGATCCGATTAAAAGACCCGGACACAAAAGCGAACACTGTGTATTACAGAATGTCGGCTACACGTGTATCAGTTCACACACACACACACACACACACACACACACACACACACACACACACACACATATATATATATATATATATATATATATATATATACATACAAACATACAGAGAGAGAGAGAGAGAGAGAGAGAGAGAGAAGAGAGAGAGAGAGAGAGTTCCGGTCGACCTACCGACCCTTTTTCTCTTTCCTATTTTATCTTAAGCCCAACTACTTTCTCTTCTTCGGCCTTGTAGTGTAGCCGACCCCACATGAGCCCCCTTTCAGGACTGTAACCAAACGAAATAGAAGAGTCCTGTCAGAACACTCTTCCTCTGCTTCTTCACTATACACGTACAACAATGTACACCACAGTCGTAACATGGATGTTCAACCGTTGACATCCCTAAGACTGACAAAACAAAGTCGTGTTGGAGACGTCTGCCTATTCTGCTCGACTTTTGGTCTACAGCGTACAAACAAACCCCCAAAAAGTGTAACAAATAATAAAACTGGTCTTGCTGGCTTAGAAAACGAGGCACCAGACTCTTGTTGCAAGGCCTGGCATTCGATTCCCACCAGAGATAGTTACGCTGCGAGAGATTTTCTCTTCGGAGTTAGCGTCTGTGCCGACTCCAGTCTCGTCCGGGTCCTTCGTGTGTGAACGCCTGCATAACGATCTGCATGCACGCTCGGAATCCCATTGCATCTTTCTGAGAAGAGTCAGGAATCCCATTCCACCTTTCTGAAAAGAAGTAAGAATCCCATTCCACCTTTCTGAAAAGAATTAGGAATCCCATGCCATCTTTCGGAGAAGAGTTAGGAATCCCATTCCACCTTTCTGAAAAGAATTAGGAATCCCATGCCATCTTTCGGAGAAGAGTTAGGAATCCCATTCCACCTTTCTGAAAAGAATTAGGAATCCCATTCCACCTTTCTGAGAAGAGTTAGGAATCCCATTCCACCTTTCTGAAAAGAATTAGGAATCCCATGCCATCTTTCGGAGAAGAGTTAGGAATCCCATTCCACCTTTCTGAAAAGAATTAGGAATCCTATGCCATCTTTCGAAGAAGAGTTAGGAATCCCATTCCACCTTTCTGAAAAGAATTAGGAATCCTATTCCACCTGTCGGAGAAGAGTTAGGAATCCTATTCCACCTGTCGGAGAAGAGTTAGGAATCCCATTCCACCTTTCAGAGCAGAGTGAGGAATCCCATTCCACCTGTCGGAGAAGAGTTAGGAATCCTATTCCACCTGTCGGAGAAGAGTTAGGAATCAAATTACATCTGTTGGAGAAAAGTTAGGATCCCCATTCCACCATTCGGAGAAGAGTTAGGAATCCCATTCCACCTTTCTGAAAAGAGTTAGGAATCCCATTCCACCTGTCGGAGAAGAGTTATGAATCCCATTAAACCTTCCGGAGAAGAGTTGGGAATCCCATTCCACCTGTCGGAGAAGAGTTAGGAATCCCATTCCACTTGTCGGAGAACAGTTAGGAATCCCTTTTCACCTTTCGGAGAAGAATCAAGAATCCCATTCCACCTTTCGGAGAAGAGTCAGGAATCCCATTCCACCTGTCGGAGAAGAGTTAGGAATCCCATTCCAGCTGTCGGAGAAGGATACACTATGGTGTGCCGGTGGGATAGGTAACACGACAACAAAACGCATGGATACTGGTGTCATGTTCAGGCACCATCCCCGAAGACGGCATGCGGCTACCTTTACGGGTGGCATTGAAAACGGTCGCACGCGCAATGCTCTCACCACCGGGGTTGAAGCCGATGAAGGAAGAAAAACAAAACGATAAAAATAAATAAAAATAAAGAAATAAATAACGTAAAAAATGGTCATATTGACAAACAGACCCAGCAAATTGGATATAGCTGGTGTCCCGTCTGGACAGTGTGTAACCCTCCGCTATCAACTCAACACATGGAAACAGTGGGGAGGGGGGTGGGGGACCGGGAAAAGCATTTCTAGGCCAAATGAAGCAAGGGAAGAAAAAGTGGACATGAGAGAGAGGGGACGGAAGGAGGGAAAGAGAGAGAGAGAGAGAGAGAGAGAGAGAGAGAGAGAGAGAGAGAGAGAGAGAGGAAGACGGACAGACAGATAGAAAGACACACACACACACACACACACACACACAGACTGACAGAAAGACAAATAGTCAGACAGACAGACAGACAGACAGAGACAGACAGACAAACAGAGAGAGACGGAGAGGTGGGGAGAGGGGGCGGGAAGGGGGGGGGGGGGGGGCAAGCAAAACAGGCCGAATCATCAACAATGACAGAAAAGGGAAAATGACTGGCACAGAATTTCTGGAAGATAGGGATACAATCGATACTGAACTCCCTTAATCCCCCCTACCCCCGCCCACTCTACCATCCATCAAGCAACTCTACGGGAGGGGAACTGGCTAAAACAGAGAAGGAAGGGAGCAGATGAGACACTATGAAGAGATTCTGCGTCTGAGATCCTCAATACAAAACAAAAGAAAACCTAAAAAGCAGTTTTAATCGATTTTCCCCATTTCGCGAATTAACTTTGCGGGCGCGGCAATTTTCTCAACTTTCCATCGACAGAACTATCAACGTCTATTTTTCCACGTATCTATTTCAGTGCATTTTTTTTTCTTCTTTTTCTTCTTCTTCATCTTCTTCTTTTTTGTTTTGTTTTTGTTCTTGTTTTTCTTTTTGCTATTACTTTCCTGTTTTCCTTTTCTTTTCCTTTTTCTTTAACTATTTTTAGTGAGGGGGGTCGGGGTGAGGAGGGGGGCAAGAGGGGGTGTTTTGTTTTGTTTGTTGTTGTTGTTGTTTTTGTTTGTTGCATATTTAGATGAAGACTCGATGTGCTTGCAGTGCAAGTTTTCAAAATCGGCAAAGATTAGGTGTAGGACCTCCTGTATACGGGAAAACCCACAAACATAGCCTTTTTTTCTTGGTTTTCTTTTTTCCTTTTTCCTTTTTTTCCCCCAAGCTGTCTTATTCTCCGTGCTCTCTCACTGGCAACCCTTCCATGCCGCTTTTTCTGGCTCATCCATACTCTGTGAATCGTCCTGTTGCAGTTCCTGCACCGGCAAGTTCCAGCACATTGTCCTTGTGAAGCAACCGAACGTCTGCAATGCCGTGTTGCTGCTGTTCAGTGGCGCCTCTTCTGATCAAACACACGCAGGACGTGGCCTACCAAGCGCTCTACCGATGACAATGATTGCTCAGCAGAGGGGGGAGCGTGGGTCAGCGTTCCAATCCGTAGAGCCTGACCATGTCCATCCAACGACAGTTCCAATGAACTGGCCAACAGCGACGATTCACCCACGGTGTCGGAACGCACAGGACATGGATTGAAAATCGGAACGAGAGGTCCCCTCGAGAGCTGAGCATCAAAAAACAGAATTTTAGAATTTTCAATGATGATCCATGATGATGATGATGATGATGATGATGACGATGATGATGGTGGTGATTATGAGGATGATGACGATGATGATGATGATGATGATGATGACGATGATAATTATGACGATGACGACGACGACGACAACGACGACGACAATGATGATGATGATGATAATGATGACGATGACGACGACGACG
>CM065733.1:49879992-49882492 GCA_033310375.1 Conus canariensis | reverse complement strand
TTTTTTGCATAAAAAAGCCACCAACCAACTAACCAAACAGAAATGAATTAAAAAAAAAAAACAGGACATCACAAAGGTTACGTAAGTCCAAGGAGGAAAAAATGACAATTATAACTTTTTACTATATCATAAAGATGAACTCATGTGCACAAAGCATTTACACATAGGTCAAGAATGGAAACTGGAGAGAGACAGAAGAAGGAAATATACATACGCCAACATACTAAGGAAAGACAGACAGACAGAGTGGTTTGGACGTTAGAATGCTTTGGAGTATATGACTAGTGCCTATCATACATTGCTTTGCGACTGCCAGGAAAATTCACCACAGCCACACATGAAGAATTTAATGCATAATAAGCGAAAGTGTTGAGCAAGAAAGTATTCATCTGGGTGTAACACCAACTGCATCACACTGTGTATTTACATTTGCACGCATTACTGTGACGTGCTACAAGTTACATGGAATAGTTAGCTAAGCCAAAAATAATGGTTGGTTTGTCAACCATTTGGCATTGAAATTAGCATGGTTCAAGTCTAGATGAGAAGTTGTTTTTTTTTCAAATTTTGGTATCGATCGAAAGTTCAGTGCTTTCAAGAAAACCGCAACTTGCGGAAGGCTGCCTTCTAGTTTGCATTTATACAAATACTACAGCCCCTGTAGTTAGTTTTGTACTCCTGTTAGGATGTCATTTCTACAAATATAACAGCCCTTGAAGTTAATTTTGTACTCCTGTTAGGACGTCATTTCTACAAATATAACAGCCCTTGTAGTTAATTTTGCACTCCTGTTAGGACGTCATTTCTACAAATATAACAGCCCCTGTAGTTAATTTTGTACTCCTGTTAGGATGTCATTTCTACAAATACTACAGCCCTTGTAGTTAATTTTGCACACCTGTTAGGATGTCATTTCTACAAATACAACAGCCCCTGTAGTTAATTTTGCACTCCTGTTAGGATGTCATTTCTACAAATACTACAGCCCCTGTAGTTAATTTTGCACTCCTGTTAGGATGTCATTTCTACAAATACTACAGCCCCTGTAGTTAATTTTGCACTCCTGTTAGGATGTCATTTCTACAAATACTACAGCCCTTGTAGTTAATTTTGTACACCTGTTAGGATGTCATTTCTACAAATGCTACAGCCCTTGTAGTTAATTTTGTACTCCTGTTAGGATGTCATTTCTACAAATATTACAGCCCTTATAGTGAATGTTGTGCTCCTGTTAAGATGTCATTTCTACAAATACTACAGCTCTTGTAGTTAATTTTGTACTCCTGTTAGGATGTCATTTCTACAAATACTACAGCCCTTGTATTTAATTTTGTACTCCTGTTAGGATGTCATTTCTACAAATACTACAGCCCTTGTAGTTAATTTTGTACTCCTGTTAGGATGTCATTTCTACAAATACTACAGCCCTTGTAGTTAATTTTGTACTCCTGTTAGGATGTCGGTTTTGCACTGCAATGGCTGATATTCATAGTATTTTGCCATGAGTGTTTTGTGTTTTATCGTGTGACATGTCTCTAACGAAACAAGTTCAGTTTCTCATTCCTTTGACTCATTGGCCTCACTTGGGAATGCGTTGACATGGAAAACAGTTTGACTTTCATTTCGCTAATGAGTCTCCAAACAATAGATAGCATTTCTTGACCTGAACGTATCTGTGAAGGATAGGCTGATCGTTTGCTTACCCCCATCCCCACCGCACCTCTTCCTCCTATGTTTCATTTCCTACCTACCTCACAACCTCCCCTCCCCCCATCCCACCTAAAATACAATGTCAGTTACATTCAAGTAAATCCACCAAACATAATATGGCAGATGAGGACGACTATTTCATGAGAGTGGGTGCTGGGGGATATCATCTTACACTACACCAATACCACCAGAATGACAGCGTATAAAGACAGACAGTGAATGTGGCGTTTTCATTTTTTATTCTGGGTGCCGGCAGGATTCGAACCAGCAATATCTGGCTGCAGGCTCGATGGTCTATTACCACTGAGCCCCCTTGCACCGATATCTAAGGACCACTTGCACAGCTTATTCAGACTGTATCTATGAAACCAGCATGCTTGTTAGCGCGGCTCTTGTGACATCCAGTCTATTACAAGAAGTTGAGAACGGTTCAATGCATTTGGCAGGAACGAAGAACGATGCTTTTAGCAAGCAAATCACGATTACTGCGAAGAAAATTGATATCATGACGAAAGTAAAGACGCTTGCAAAAGTGACTTCGCCGAGAAGGTTACGTTTTCACCCACATATGTTTGTCTGTCTGTCTGTCTGTCTGTCAGCAGCATTCCACAAGAGCCACTGAACCGATTACAGCAGAACTTGGAGAAAAGTCTGGCGTATGGCTCAAGAACGGCCTGTTGCATTTCAGCTCGGATCCTTGGTGCGAATCCAGAACAAAAGGCGGATCAGAATCTGTTCTGTAAAATGATAACACATTTTTCGTTCAGCATAATTAACGTATAGTTACTTT
>CM065733.1:49862492-49864992 GCA_033310375.1 Conus canariensis | reverse complement strand
TTGAATTTGTATGGGTAAAAAGCACTTTGCATGTGCGCTGTGTTAGGATTGGCTATTCTAAATGGAGTATGTAAAGGCGATTTGGAATGTCGTTTCACATACATTTCGGATGTAAGAAGCAGTGTGAATGACTATTTCATGTAAGGAGCGGTGGGAATGACTATTTTCTAGCATCTACATATTTTTCAACATGAGTGTAAACAGATGACTCTTAATATAATGGAAAAAATATTATTTTGACCACTTAGCTCTAGTGTTGCACATTGAAATACAAAAGGATCAGTCACATATCAGCTTTGTTCCTAATATAGATGATGATCAGTTTATTGTTAAATATTGCTGGAACCAGTACTTCAGTCAACAATTGTATTCATTCATGAATTCATCAAATGTTCTAGAAAAGTTAAATGTCGCTGAAAATCTTTTTTTTCTGTGGATGTGAACAAAGCTCTGAATTTGTTTAATACAACTGTCAAAGAGCAAGTGGAAAGTATGAGGAAAACTATACCAACAAACAAGAAATCTGTACAGAATTGGTTTGACCAAGAATGCAGAGCAGCAAAACGTGAAGTGCGTAGATTATTCAGAATCTGTCTGGAAACAGTGGATAAATATGACGGTGTGTCGGTCTGCATTGCGACAAAGGAATACAAACATTTCAATAAAAGAAAACAGAAAGAACGTGATCATTCTCTTCTGAACGGTCTTTTGTCTTCGGCCAAAAATCTGCAGTTATTCTTGAATACTACTCACAAGATTTCTGGAAGAAAAAAAAAAAAAAAAAAAAAAAGATACAGCTTGCAAATAACATTCTGGTGCAGGACTGGTTCTACAATTTAAATTTTTTTTAAAATAAGGACGATGTCGTGCCCAAGAAGGCTGTGAATGCGCTAAGTAATGAAGAATATACCTTCAATATGCGCTAAGTAATGAAGAATATACCTTCAATAGACCAATAAACAGAGCGGAAATATTATGAACTATCAGGAAATCAGAGAATGGTAAAGCTGCCGGACCTGACGGCCTCATTTGGGAGTTTGATGATAATTCTGGTGAGACTGTTTTAAGTTGTTTTTTAAAAATTTTTTTAGTAAAATTGTGTAATCATCTGTTTAGCACTGGCATTTATCTTAAGATTGAGATGAATCCATAATGTTACCTTTATATCACAAAGGGGCGGGGGGTAAACGATGTAAATTATAGATGTACTTCTTTGTGCAATGCATGTATTAAACCTTATAGTTCCGTCATTAATGATAGTCTACATGAATATCCACATCCACAGAGTAACATAACAGGAAAACATCAAGCAGGATTTACAGAAGATTATTCTACGATTGAACTATGTTCAGTCTATTAGCTGCAGTTCAAAAACAACTTGTGAATATCAAGAAGCTGTATGTGACTTTTGTAAATTTTGAAAAAAAAAAGCTTTCGGTTCAATTTCACGGAAATTGTTTTGGCCTATTTTGTTAAGAGATGGAATTGAAGGTAAGTTGTATGGTTGTGTAAAACGTATATATAAAGAGGTAAAAGCAAGAATTACAGCGGGAGCAAAATTCTCACATTTTGTCAACTTGTACGAGAGGGGTTAAACAAGGGGATGTTTGTTGTCCAGTTTTATTTTCTGTGTTCATAAATGAATTGGACTTGGAGATTGTTCAAAATGGAGGGCATAGTGTTCCTTTTGATCTCTTGGAACTGTTAATCTTACTATTTGCTGGCGACATTATTTTACTGTCTGTGACTGCAACTGGTCCTCACAGACAACTGAGCAGCTTGTATTCAGCTGTTACTAAATTCAATTCAGAGTTAATTCGAATAGACCTACATTGTTGTGTTTAGTAAAGATGGATATTTGTCACGTAATGAGAAAATGATCTACCTGGGGTGAAGACATGGATGTAGTCAACGCATACAAGTCTCTTGGATTTTGTTTCACAACCAGATGAAGATTCACTTTTGGATGTCAAGATACAGCAAAGAAAGAGCAAAGAGAGCTATCACTGGTATACTTCAAATTCTATATAAACTGAGTATTAGTAACGCATTTTGAATACAGGCAACCGAATTCCAAATGATTTAGTATAATTATAGTGAACTTGGAAAAGATATCTGATGTATATTAATCCATTTTTTACATGTTCTAAGTATCGGCTGAAAATTACCACAATGGAGAACATCAAGATACTATATAAAGCTTACAATCTGTTGCAAAACTTGGATGTCAAGAAGACACAGGCTACCAATGTTCGTCAGTGCTTAAATTCATATGGCTTTGCTTATGTTTGGGACAACCAGGGCGTTGAAAGTATATCAGGATTTTTTTAAAAAATGTTTCAAACAAAGAATTATTGATTGCAGATGACAAGACCGGTATGACCATATCTACAGCAGTGACAGATTTGCACAATACAGACTTTTAAAAACAACACGTATGATTGAACCAAACATGTGTGTGTGCGTGTGTGCGTGCCTGCGTGTGCGTGCGTGCGTGCGT
>CM065733.1:49852492-49857492 GCA_033310375.1 Conus canariensis | reverse complement strand
CGTTTAATGCCTTTTGTGAGAGGTTTCACGCCCTTGACAAATTCCCCCCACTTCAAGACAATGCCCTGCATTGGCTAAAACACCTTCAAGGAGCTGAAACTCTCACAATTCTCTCATTTAAACCAACGCTATTCTAGGCCTCTAATAAGCCTACTTACACCAGAGAACGCACACAAGATTTACCTTGCAACAAAATTAGAGAAAAATCAATACCATACGCACTAACCAGGCAAATATCAACACAATCTGAAATCTCTACCAGCTCTAAGTAGTGCGGCCATATATAGATAAACATTATGTTTCTACGGAAATTCTCTCCCTTTCTCTTCATACACGTGGCCCGCAACCAGCCACGTCACGCATACACGACGCTGCACGAGACGCACGCACACGCTCGCAAAAATCGTATGACCATTTTAATTTGGCCTACCGTCCCCTTTTGGTGAGACCCGTCCGATCCCCCTTTCTGTACACACACCTTGCCGTACCCCGTGGCATATGTTGCAATGTGCACAGAAACGCCTTACATCACCTAGGATTCCGGGCCAGTAGTACTCACGCGTCACAATCTTTTGTGTGGCCTTCTTACCGAGATGGCCCGAGGCTGACGTCACATGATTTTCGGACATCACCGCCTTTCTGCGCTGCCTAGGAACGACAACCTGCTTCTTCGTTTTTCCCGAACGCGAATGAGTAAAAGTTCGGTACAATATGCCGTTCTCTAACTCGAACCCGATTGTACCCTCTTTAACATTTTTCTTCTGCCCTCTGTGAGCAAAACCAACCAGTTTTCTGAGCGAGTAATCGCCCTTTTGTTCTGCCCGTAAGCGAGTGGGGTTGGTCTCACTTGACACGCTCCAATGCTTTTGGAACGGTTTGACTGCCCAGGGGCTTTCCATCACGTGACTTGTCACGTCTGATTCAACACAGAAATCAGGGTTTGGATTTCCGTAACCACGTGCTCCTGGAATGTTTCCAATTACCAGATCATACGGCGGCTTTGGGACAGCCAAAGCCTGTACGACTCCACTATAGAATGGTGTATCAATGAACACCAGGGCCGTTTTGAATTCTGCTACTGTTCCATCTATTTGTCTACACCTCTGTGTTTTACCTGTGAATTGTCCCTTCTCAACCAGGGATTCCTTCACCATTACGCCAGTGCACCCAGAGTCTTTAATGACATTAACCACATTGTCCCCTACTCTGCCTTTGTGCACATCCATGTTATCGCCTGCATCTGTGAACACACAGCACAGTCCAGACAAAATAACACTGTCATCTTTTTCATCTTTTGCTGCCTGCCTTTCGCTTGGCCTGACCCTCATTGCTGCAGCTTTCTGAGGTCTAAATCGGCAATCTCTAGCCAAGTGTCCTGTCTTATCGCACAAGAAGCAGGTACGTCTATCTACGGCCTTATCCACGTGGGCCTTCACCCTTGTTTGCTCACGTGACGCCGTGGGCCTACGGGCGTGCAATACTGACTCATCGTGTGAGTCATGTGCTAGCCTGCTATCCTCTGAATATGCTTCCGGGCTTTCCTCTTGTTCAGGCAAATCACGCCTTGCTTCACGGTAAGTCTCTGCCGTCTGAAGCACCTCAGCTATTGTGGTTGCACCTTTTTCCTTAATGTGGATGGTGAGGCCTGTCCCACAACCATCAAGTATCTGTTCCTTCATCACCAGTGTCTTGAGGCCTTCAAAATCACTGTCTACTCCACTAAGTTCTACCCACTTGTTGAAATAGTGATCCAGTCTAACTCCGAACTGTGTGTATGTCTCACCCTGTTCGATTCTCGCCTCGCGAAACTTACGCCTAAAACCTTCTTCAGTCAAATCATATGCCTTTAGTACTGCTTGTTTTACCTTGTCAAAATCCCTCTGATCACCTTTGGGTAAGGTGGAAACAGTGTGTAACGCACGACCTGTCAACAAGGCAGACAGGTTTATTGCCCAGTCATCTTCCGGCCAGCCCTCGTGCTCGGCAACCGATTCAAACCGACTGATATAGGCATCGATCGAATCAGTTTCCTCTCTGAACAGTGGGAGTTTAAGTCTTGGTGCGCAACTTAGTCTGCGGCCTACTGACTCAGAACTGGTGTGTATTTCACTACGATTTTCAGATTTTATTCTTTCCAACTCAATTTGTTTGGCTAAAATCTCTGATTCCGCTTCTGCTCTCGCTCTGGCAGCCGCACTCTCTGCATCTGCTCTCGCTTTAGCAGCTGCACTCTCTGCATCTGCTCTCACTTTAGCAGCTGCACTCTCTGCATCTGCTGCATCTGCTTTAGCCTTCAGCGCAGCAGTTTCAAGCCTAAGTCTCTCGGCCTCTGCATCTGCTCTCACTTTGGCAGCTGCACTCTGTTCCTTTTCAAACTTCCTCCTTTCAGCCCTTTCATCTCTCTCAGTCTTCTGCTGAGTCTCTATGAACTTACGCAGTTCATCTCCAGTATATCCCATTTCTTTCCCCAGACTTACTAGTTTTTCTATGGGGGTAAAACTTTCTTCAGCCATTTCTTTTCAATATGTTTTAGCACCACTAAAACAGTTACTCTTATAGACCCGGAAAAGGTTAGTACACAGATTATCTACTAAACGTTACGAGTACACCCACCAGTGGTAGCGTTCCCAACACAAAGGAGCTTTAATCTTAAACCACAGCCTCTGTGAGAGTTAAGACTAGAACCTCGTTCTTCGTTTCTCTGAACGACCTTTGATTAATACAACCACCCTACACACAAGTCAATACTCAACACTCAAAGAACTAAAGGAAATAATTAGAAGAGCTAATTAAAATTGCCTTTAGTGGACGCTTCGCCCCAGTACTACTCTAGTACTCACTTTGTTTCCCGCCTGAGACTAATTTGGGCCATGCAATCCTGGCAGGCTCGCCACTTTGTCCAAGACGGGGGAAATCGTGATGGTATTGCTTAAGTGCACTAAGTTGATTTATTATTAGTCAGGTTTAACACACCAAGGTTATCTTTGCACTCATACACGCATATGCACACTCATGCGCCCACCAAACATTCACCTCTCTCTGGGAATGGGATGTCACGCATTCGTTTCTCTCCTAACACGACTGAGCACAAGAAATCCAATTTCTATGCTACTATAATCAAACATGAAAAATCCAATTACACAAAATGAACAAATCAACACATAAAAGATCAATACTACCTAATTGATTAGCAAACAAACACTTGGCACCAGATGGACATCGAAAATTCCCGCCGACTTCGGAGGCCACTTTAACACAGTAATTATCTTAAAGAGGGCTACGATAACAACATCCACGCGCGTTCAACCAGCCTGACAATAGAACCAACCCAGTGACCCACGGCAATATCATCCGAACGAGTCCAAGACTCCTGCTCTTCACTGACTGTTTACAAAAGAACCTCAGCTGACTGAGTATTTAGCACTCACTTGGTGCACCGAGGTCCTAGTGGTTATGTCCTCTCCCCTTTCGCTGTCGGGCAGGTCCGAACTCCTTACTACCTTAGGTGCCATCTGTTACCTGACCGCTTCGTCCTCCTTGGCACGGTTCGACCGTGTGCGATGGGTAAGGCATACTTGTTAATGGTTCTATTACCTATTTGTATACTACGTACAACGTCCCTTTTTCCTCTAAGCGTTTAATGCCTTTTGTGAGAGGTTTCACGCCCTTCACACACACACACACACACACACACACACACACACACACACACACACACACACACACACACACACAATCAGACAGACCGATCACACGTGTTTGTTTGTTTTTTTCCATTACCTTTATAACATCTTCATTTCTCGTAACCATACGATTCTTTCTCAGCCGACAGGGATACACAGACAAACAGAACAATCAGCTTTGTTTCCAAGACAAGTACGTTTCAAAAGCCAAACGGATATTGTGTCTTTTTCGTTTTTTCTAATGAGTCTAGTTTTATTCGCAAGGTCGAGGAAATGAGACACACTTCCCCGGCGCCATTTGATCTTTTTGTCTTGAGAGAGAGAGAGATGGGGGGAGGGGGGGGAGGGAGAGGACAGGCAGGCAGAGAGACAGACAGACAGGCAGAGAGTGAGAGAGAGAGAGAGAGAGAGAGAGAGAAAGACAGACAGGGACGGGCAGACAGAAAGATAGTCAGAGACAGAGAGAGAGGGAGAGAGTGAGTGAGCGAGAGAGACAGATAGACAGAGAGTGAGCGAGAGAGACAGATAGACAGACAGACAAAGATAAAGAGAGACAGACAGAGAGACAGACTGCAGACAGACAAAAAGGAAAAAGACAGACATATAAAGACAAAAAGAAAAAAAATGAATGAATGAATGGATGAATGAATTAATGGATGGATGGATGAATGAATGAATGAAAGAATGAATGAATGGATAAATGAATGAATGAATGAATGAATGAAGTCCTCCACCTACCACTCTCATACCCCCGTTAAGGTGTATGTATGTGTATATGTCAGGTGAAAAAAAAAACGGTTGGCTTTTCTACATCTGGCCGTCATTATAGAGAATTATACAGAAAATGAAAAAATAAATAAAGTTAAGTAATTAAAGGAGAAAATACTGCACACGCAAGCAGTATACAAGAATACTTTGGAGAGAGAGAGAGAGAGAGAGAGAGAGAGAGAGATTCACGTGACAAAAGAAACTGGGCTTCAGATTATCCGTTATAAACTATTCACGTTTGGATATGGTTTTGTTTGGACAAATCAAGGTGTACAAGTAATGAGTGCTTTTGTTGTTGTTGTTGCTTGATTTTATGAAAAGATTAATTTTATGTAGGTGGCAGGAATGGGATTTTCATATCAAGAATAGCGAATATTTAGTGTGTACAGAATATTTTGAAAGTATGTGATATGAAGACTTATTTGTTACCAAATTTAGAGAGACATCTGAAAATTGGAATGACTAAGTTCAGACTCAGTGTAACAGATATTGCACAGCATTACTGCCGGTATCGATCTCATAATCACAATGTCTTAATCTGCCCACTGA
>CM065733.1:49839992-49844992 GCA_033310375.1 Conus canariensis | reverse complement strand
GGGAAGGGAGGGAAAGAGAGAGACAGAGAGAGAGAGAGATGGAGGGAGGGAGAGAGAGAGAGAGGAAGGGAGGGAGAGAGAGAGACAGAGAGAGGGGGGAGAGAGGGAAAGAGAGAGACAGAGAGAGACAGACTCAAGACTCAAGACTCAAAAACTTTATTACTCAAGGATAGAGATTTTAGGCAGTGCCTATTCTTCCAATCTGTCCTTGCTATTCTACAACATTCAACTAAACAGACTGCACATATTAATAGTGACAGAAACAATGAAGAATATAGCAACATTATAATATTAACAATAACAATAGTAATAAGAATAATAATTATAGAATTTAAAAAAAAAATTACAAACTTACACAACACAATCAGACACGTATGCACGCGCGCTCACATGCATGCACACGCCCACACATACACGCACTCACGCGCACACCCACATCCACCCCCCCCCCCACACACACACACACACACACACATACACACATTTTCATTAGCTAATATAGAGGCAAGCATAAAAGTATGGCGTTGAGACTGTGACCAAAAGGTTAGATTTATTGTTCAAGTAAATGTTTAAGTATTGCTGATTTGAAGGACGGCAGTGATTGACATGTTTTGGCAGACGGAGGAAGAGAGTTCCACACAGATGGACCAAAAAATGCAAAACTAGATTTGAACAAATCAATGCGGACACGTGGTAAAATGTAATTATTTGAATCATATCGTGTTGTTGCCATTTGGATAAACTCAGCAAGATATGTTGGCGCCATGTTTTCACGGACTTTAAACATTAGTACTGCCTTATTATAGGTCAGTTGGCTCTGCAGTGGTAACATCATTAGTTTTGCGAATTTGCCCGTGGTTGATAGAGTCTTGTCGGGAAGAATCAGCTTAATTCCCCGTCTATGCATAGAGTTGATCTTTTTTATGTGATTTTCACCGGCACCACTCCAGACAGTGGACGCATAGTTGATGTGAGAGAGGCAATGGGCTTCAAAAAATAATTTCTGGATGTGTGGTTCAACATAATAACTGAGTTTATTGAGTAAAAACAAATTGCGAGCCAACTGTTTGCAAACATGATTTATATGTGATTGCCATTTAAAGTTCTCATCAATGATCACGCCTAAGACACGGTGTTCGGTAACCTGCTCGATCAAGGTTTCACTCATTTTTAGGCTCAACATAAGATGCTGTCGTTGATGTTTCTGTCTTGATGCTAGGACCATACACTTTGTTTTGTGCGGATTAAGGACCATTCGGTTTTGGTTGCACCATTCTAAGACATCAGTTATACTTTGTTGTAACGATATTTGTACACACATGATGTTTGTATCACTACAGTGAAGAGAACTATCATCAGCGAACATATCACAGATGACATCATTGTGAGATATGTGCATCGGTAGGTCATTTATAAAAATACAGAAGAGAAGAGGTCCAAGGACAGAGCCTTGTGGAACGCCACAGCTCACTATTCCTTCAGAGGAATAAGTACCGTTTAAGTAAACACGCTGGGTCCTGTTTTCAAGATATGACTGAAAGAAGGTGACTACTGCCGGATTTTGAACATATGCAGTCATTTTTTTAAATAATATATTGTGGTCTACAAGATCAAACGCTTTCTTAAAATCGAGGAAAACAGTTCCAGTGAGTTTTCTTTCGTTGATGGCTGATAGCCATGTATCACAGAGGCGTGTTAAGGCCGTGTGGCATGAGTGATTTCGAAGAAAGCCTGACTGAAATGGGTGGAACAGTTTGTGATGTTCCATATGTTTAGTTAGGTGTTTGTGAACATGCATCTCAAGAGGTTTCGATACAACGGATAAAAGAGATATTGGTCTAAAATTGTTTAAATCAGTGAGATCTCTTGATTTGGGTATGGGAATGACTTTTGCTGCCTTTAGACCACATGGGAAGACATTCTGATCAATACACAAATTATAAACATACGTAAGGGTATCAACAATGTAAGGTAGAGCAAGCTTGAGTATAGAAGCATTTAAGTTATCTGGACCCATTGCTTTTTTATTTTTAAGTTTTGAAATTAAGGAACCAACTTCATTAATAGCAAGCAAGGGGATGCTAAATGAATCTCTAGTATTTAATCGTTCTTGACAAAACGATTGGAGAACAGCTGGAGTCTCATATCGATTAAAGAATGTGACACTGGCAGCCGTTTGTACTGATTCAGTTACCTGAAGGAAATGATTGTTGAAAGTGTTAGCAGACCACATAGTCGCAGTATTATCTGATTTCTTTCTCGACTTGTCAGTTATTTCATTAACAGCACGCCATAATGATGCTGTATCCCTGTTTGCGTTTATCAGCTTCCTAAAATGCTCAGATTTTGATTTTCTAACCAGATCTGATACTCTGTTTCTCTGCTTTCAGAACAAGAGCTGAGCCCTGCTCCCCCTATAAAGGAAGGAGAGAGAGAGCCAGTTCCCATGGTAATAACAGAGGGAGAGAGGGAAGGAAAGAGAGAGAGAGAGAGAGAGAGAGAGAGAGAGAGAGAGGAAGAGGGAAGGGAGGGAGAGAGAGAGAGAGAGAGAGAGGAGAGAGAGAGAGGAGAGAAGAGAGAGAGAGAGAGAGAGAGAGAGAGAGAGAGAACGAAAACAGAAAAAAAAAGTTTTTAACGTCATATAGTTCCTCCGTAACTTTCACATTGCTATGTCTCTAGCATAGTGCCCCCCCCCCCACCCCCACCTAACCCCCACCCCACCCAACCCCCAACCCCAACCCCCCACCCCCACCCCCACCCCCACCCCCGAACAAGAGCTGAGCCCTGCTCCCCCTATAAAGGAAGGAGAGAGAGAGCCAGTTCCCATGGTAATAGCCTGTGATGCGGTTAGGGGTTTTCCCTCCCCCCCCTTCACCCACCTCCCCCCCCCCCCCCCCCCCCCCCCCACCCCGTATATCCTGGGGAAATGCCAGAGGTTTCTGTGAGCGACAAGTGGATTGGGGGGCCTTCCTGCTAGGTGTGACGGCGACTTCTGTGTAGGCAGGTGCTCTGACGGGGTGACAAGGACTAGGGGGACTATTGAATCAGCCCCCAATGTCCTGGTGCCATAATTGATCACACGGGAACTTGACGTCTAACAGCGGTAGCCAGCCCACGAGCGGCCGAGGCAGCAAGCAACATCTCTGGAGCGTATGGTGAGGCTGGGGTTTGGGATCCTCTCTCTATCTCTTCTCGTCTGTCTGTCTGTCTGTCTGTCTGTCTGTCTGTCTGTCTCTCTCTCTCTCTCTCTCTCTCTCTCTCTCTCTCTCTCTCACTGTTGTATGTGTGTGTGTGTGTGTGTGTGTGTTGTGTGTGTGTGTGTGTGTGCTGTGTGGCGCGCGCGTGCGTGCGCGGACGCGAGTGCGCACCTGTCTGTATTCAGTGTGTATGCGCGTGCATCTGTGTGCATGTGTACGTGCGCGTGCCCATGCATGTATATGTGTGTGTGTGTGTGTGCGCGCGCGCGCGCGCGCGCGCGCGTGTGTGTGTGTGTGTGTGTGTGTGTGTGTGTGTGTGCGTGCGTGCGTGCATGCGTAAGTAAGTATTAGTGTATATGTATGCGTAAGTAAGTATGTGTGTGTGTGTGCGCGCGCGCGCACGGACGCGCGCGGTTAATGGTTCGGGAAGCAGTAGTGTCTGTTATGTGAGAGACCAAGGCTTGTGAACTGCTTAGAGTTGAGGTGATTTGTGGCTAGCTCTCCTGATCACCCCTGGGGATTCAGAGAGGGTGGGTGAAAGGGAGGGAGGGAGGGATGGTAGAGGGCGGGGAGAAAGGGAGGAAGGGAGGTGGGAAATAAGGAAGGAGGGAGGAAGGGATATGAAGACAGAGAGAGAGGGAGGGAGAGAATGAGTGAGAGAGAGGAAGAAAAAGAAGAAGAAGAAGGAGAAGAAGAACAAGAACAAGAACAAAAAGAACAACAAGAAGAAAAAGGAGAAGTTTGATGAGGAGGAAGAGGAGGAGGAGGAGGCATAGAGGAGGAGGAGGAGGAGGCGTAGAGGAGGAGGAGGAGGAGGGTAATCATGACAGCGATGATGATGATGATGATGATGATGATGATGATGATGATGATGATGATGATGATGATGATGATGATGACGACGACGACGGCAGAGGGCGAAAGGAGGCGAAAAGGAATATAAAATGACAGCGTTTGAGAGAGAGAGAGAGAGAGAGAGAAGAGAGAGAGAGAGAGAAGGGGGAGGGGAGGGGGGTAGGAGGGGCTACAGATGATATTCAAGTTATCTTCGGAGGGGTGCAGAACATTTGAGACTTTTTCATGCGGAACGACGAGGAGGAATAATTATGATGAAGCTGATGCTATGGAGTTCTACTATGACCGGGCTGTCCTCTGCGCTTCGTTTTATAATCTATGCCGGCGTCAACCAGGCCCGATAGATACAGACACCTGCAGACCTGGTTTGGAAATTTGAGCAACACTCAAAGACACATCCCTTTAGAGGATGAAGCTCAACTGTGTTGTTCCCGGTCGTCCCGTTTGAGCCCAGTGGAAACTAAACTCGAAGGTGGGGCAGAAAAACCTCACAAATATTGTATCTGATGGGAATCGAACCCACTACCTCCCAACCTGCGAACCGCGACGCCAACCACTGCGCCAAGGAGGCCGGTGACACAAAACATGTTGTGTTTAGTTGTCTTAGGAATCTGTTCGGCCAACCACGAATTTCTCTTTGAAAAATACATGAGATTCCGATCGTGTGGGTTTTGGGGATGTTGGAAGTGTTGTTTGTTTGATTGTTTTATTCTTCGTTTTTGGTTCTTCTTGTTGTGTTGTTGTTTGTTTGTTTGTTTTTGCATTTTCCTGATCGAAACTTGTGGTCAAGCGTGATAGTGGCCAGAGATCCGCACACAAGAGAAAGTTTGATTAACTTATTTTAAATTTCTCTCTCACTACTGCGAGTTCATCGTACACGTGTATGACAAGTTATACTCCCCGTTCGTGTGCTGTGTGCCTGTGTGTGCTGTGTGTGTGTGTGTGTGT
>CM065733.1:49827492-49829992 GCA_033310375.1 Conus canariensis | reverse complement strand
TATTGTTGTTGTTGTTGTTGTTGTTGTCGTTGTTGTTGTTTAGTATATACAACCATGTTACACGATCAAGTGCTTTCAGTCAGCCAGCCTTTTACCTGCATGTGCCGTTCAGATAATACCGCTTCTTTTTTTTTTTTTCTTTTTTTTTAAAACTATAATGTCGTTCAGACAACACTACTTCTTACTACGTATGGCGTTCAGATAACACTACTTTAAAAAAAAAACAAACTTTTTTTAAAACTACATATGTCCTTTAGACAGCATTTCTTTTTTTTTTTTTTTTTTGGTACTACATATGTCGTCCAGATAACACTATCTTTTTCTACATATGTCCTTCAGACAACACTACCTTTTTTAATTACGTAAGTCGTTCAGACAACATTGCTGTCTGATATTATAATCCATCCATCCATATCATCTATTATCTATCTATCTATCTATCTATCTATCTATCTATCTATCTATCTATCTATCTATCTCACACTGCGTTTTCCCCTCTCCCTTAAAAGTTGTGTGTGTGTGTGTGTGTGTGTGTGTGTGTGTGTGTGCGTGCGTGCGTGCGTGCGTGCGTGGTGCGTGTGTGTGTGTGTGTGTGTGTGTGTGTGTGTGTGTGTGTGTGTGTGTTGTGTTGTGTGTGTCGTTCAGATAACACTGCTCTCTCTCTCTCTCTCTCTCTCTCTCTCTCTCTCTCTCTCTCTCTCTCTCTCTATATTATATATATATATATATATATATCTGTACTGCGTATGTCGTTCAGACGACACTACGTTTTACTACATATGTCGTTCAACAACACTACGTTTGTTGTTGGTGTTGTTGTTTTAAACTACATATGTCGTTCAGACAACGCTATATTTTACTCCATGTGTTGTTCAGTCAAATTTACTTTTTGCTGTATTTGTCATTTTGACCAATGCTACTTTTTACGAACTTTTTGTTTCGCCGACACTACTTGTTACTACATATATGTGTTCAGCCAGAACTCTGCAGCACAATTTTTTTCCCTACCAGCACAGCTTTTTCTTCTTCTTTTTTCCCAATGTTTGTCCTTCAGGCAGCATTACTGTTTGCTACGTGTGCCTTTCAGTCATTACTACTTTGTACTACGTGGTCATTCATTCATCACTGTGGATCCCTCAGTCATCACCACTTATCATCACCACTTATCATCACCACTTATTACGAATCTGATCGTCTAGGATTATACCCAATCTTCGTGTAAGATCACGCTTTTCAGATATGTTGAGAATGATTAACACAAACATGTCTACCAAATAATTGCGCGGAAAGAGAGAGAAATGATGATGATGATGATGATAATCTTTATTTCCAAGGGTAACAGGTAAGCAAACACATGCTTTTTTTCATCCGGCCCTTGCCCCGTCAAGGGACTAAGTATGACTAGCGACTAAGACTTACAAAACTTTTAACAAACACACATATCTTCTCAACATTAAAAAGTTCATCCATTAACATTTAAGGCGTAGATGACTTTAAAGGGGAAAAAACGATTGAAACAACAAACAAGAATAGAGAAATTGATTACAAAGAAGAAAAAATCTGCACACACAGATATAGAATGAGCGATCCTCCTATCGAAGGGGAGAGAGAGAGAGAGAGAGAGAGAGAGAGAGAGAGAGAGGAGAGAGAGAGAGAGAGAGAGAGTTACATTCCTTCTGTAAAATATTAACATACAACAAATTGCTAAGGATGATAATTAGACAACTACGATGCATCAATAATATCAAAATTTTTTCTTTCTTTTACATTTACATGATTATGGTTACAAGGCAAGACGAGAACGAACAGTACTACAATCAGAGAGAGAGAGAGAGAGAGAGAGAGAGAGAGAGAGAGAGAGATTACCCCTCCCAGTGGTGTTGTCAAGGAGCAATTAAACATCTCAGGGAAGGCTTTTAAGGCCTTTCAATGACAGCAGCTTAGAGTGTGAGAGGGCTAATGGGATAATTGGCAAACTAGCATCAGAGTACTCTACCTGCATACAACTTCAGGCCTCGTGAGTGAGATCGAAGCTATCGGGTAATGATTGACAGGTGACGGAGTTCATGAAAAACATGTAGAACTCCCGAGTTCAAACCTAAGGAGTCAAGGGCGGGAAGGGAGACAAATTATCCCACTCAGGCCTCGGCGCACCACGAGTAGTGTCCCTCAGGCGAAGTGCAGCAAGTTTTTCATACAAAACACTGAGTTGATGCGATTGTATCGGACCGATTTGAATGCATACGTACGGGATGGTCGAAGCCTTTCAAGAGAATAATGATTACTTTGTGAGAAACGACGTCAGAAGTTACTGCGAAATTTTGACGTCCCATTAGCGAGAAAGAAGTTGTTTATTATTAAGTTGTTTCGAAAATACGCGTGAATGTTGATGTGTGGAAAGACCCAGTTTCAGAGAGATCCATTGTGAATGTGAACATGGCTTTGAAGAGGCCCTACGTGGAGATGGCCATAGCCCTAGGAGAGTCTTTCTGCACATGGC
>CM065733.1:49799992-49822492 GCA_033310375.1 Conus canariensis | reverse complement strand
ATGTTCTTGATGTGGTGATTATCTACCATGTAGCGATGAGAGTAATCATCTCCCATCTACCTGAGGATGGTAATCATCTACCATCTACCTGATAATAGTAATCATCTACCATCTACCTGATGGTGATAATCACCTACCATCTACCTGATGATAGTAATCATATACCATCTACCTGTTGAGAATAATCATCTACCGTCTATCTGTTGAGAATAATCATCTACCATCTACCTGATGGTGATAATCATCTACCATCTACCTGATGGTGATAATCATCTACCGTCTACCTGATGGTGATAATCATCTACCATCTACCTGATGAGAATAATCATCTACCATCTACCTGATGAGAATAATCATCTACCATCTACCTGATAATAGTAATCATCTACCATCTACCTGATGGTGATAATCATCTACCAGCTACCTGATGGTGATAATCATCTACCATCTACCTGATGGTGATAATCATCTGCCATCTACCTGATGGTGATAATCATCTGCCATCTACCTGATGGTGATAATCATCTACCATCTACCTGATGGTGATAATCATCTACCATCTACCTGATGAGAGTAATCATATACCATCTACCTGATAATAGTAATCATCTACCGTACCATCTACCTGATGGTGATAATCATCTACCAGCTACCTGATGGTGATAATCATCTACCATCTACCTGATGGTGATAATCATCTACCATCTACCTGATGGTGATAATCATCTACCATCTACCTGATAATAGTAATCATCTACCATCTACCTGATCGTGATAATCATCTACCATCTACCTGATGAGAATAATCATCTACCATCTACCTGATAATAGTAATCATCTACCATCTACCTGATGGTGATAATCATCTACCATCTACCTGATGAGAATAATCATCTACCATCTACCTGATGAGAATAATCATCTACCATCTACCTGATAATAGTAATCATCTACCATCTACCTGATGGTGATAATCATCTACCATCTACCTGATGAGAATAATCATCTGTCATCTACCTGATAATAGTAATCACCTATGGTGTACCCTTTGACAGTATATCATCCACCATCTACCCGATGATGGTAATCATCTATTACGCACCTGATGATAGCAATTATCTACCATCTACCTAATGGTGGTCATTATCTACCATATACCCGATGGTGGTAATCATCTACCGTGTACCTGATGATGGTAATCGTCTACCACGCATGTGATGGTGGTAATCATCTACCGTGTACCAGATGGTGGTAATCATCTACCATCTATCTGATGATGGTAAATCATCTTTCATGCACCTGATGATAGTAATTATCTACCATCTACCTAATGGTTGTAATCATCTACCGTGTATGATGGTGGTAATCATCTACCGTGCACCAGATGGTGGTAATCATCTGCCATGTACCTGATGGTGTTAATCATCTACCGTGTACCTGATGGTGTTAATCATCTACCGTGTACCTGATGGTGGTAATCATCTACCATGTACCTGATGATGGTAATCATCTACCAAGGTATAATCGTCTACCATGTATGTAATGGTGGTGATCAGTACCTGATAGTGGCAATCAACGACCAATGAAACCCAACACACCACCACACGGGCACATCTCTATGTGCTCCCATCTTGAAATATCCCCGAGGTAGGAAAAAAACAAAAACCATAATCGTTTTGGACAGTGTAACTGAAATACATGTGAGAAGGCATTTAGCAAGTCTTAAACAAAGAAAGAAACAAACAAACAAATAAACGCACTGATTAAAAAATAAAAAAAAAATCTCTCAGAAAAAGTCAAGTTCCACTTTAACAGACAAATCAGCATACATTAAGACAAAATAAAATAAAATGAAAAAAAAAAGAGAAATACTTCTTCTTCCTTCTTCTTCTGCGTACGCAGGCTGATACTCCTGCGAACACTCCCTATATAGACAGGTAAGTATTAATCCCATCTGTCCAACAAAGGGAGTGGAGTTTTGTGTGTATGACCGTTTTTGTTTTTTTTAATCCCGCCATTAAGGCAGCCATACTCCATCTTCGGGGAAGAAAAAAAGGAAATAAAATTGAGTAAGATAAAATAGAATGAGACTGTGAGGTAGCGCTGCTCTCTGGCTAGGCACACTTCTAAGAAAATGCACTGGCCTCGAATTCCACACAGAGATATTGGGAAAAAAAAACCCAAACATCGTGGTGACCAGAAAGCAGTACGTTGGAACACTATGCAACACAGCCCATTCCATGAAAGTGTAACATGATAGACTGCAACGCATGACACTAGAATACCATACTCATGGGTCAGATCAAAAGAGCGTAATAAAACTGCGTTCAATTTGATAGAATGCAACAGAGCACATTACAAACTGCGTTAAATCTGATAGAGGATCATACAATAAAGCCCGATAGAGAATAATACTAAACTCGCTTTCAGTTTAATCCAATAAAATGTAAAAGTGCAGACTGAGATACAACTGCGGTCAGTTCAATACAATGTAATACAAAGGAGTACAATACGAGTCTGTTCAATCGAATAACATACCATGTAGTAGAATACATGGCAGTACATTGTATGACAACAGAGTGCAACATAATCGAATATCAAAACAATAGAGTGCGATACATTAGCGCGCAATGAAATGGAATGCAGTACAGTACAGTACAATAAATACAGTGCAGTACAACAGAATACAACAGAACACAAAACAGTAGAGGACAAGCAATTATCATACAAAACAAGCAAATGCAGTGCAGCAAGATGCAGTAATACCACAGATTAAAAAAAAGTGCAGTGCAATAGAATGCATCGCGAAAGAGAACAACAGAACGCAATACAGTCAAGTGCAATACAACGGAGTACAATATAATAGAATAATATAATAGAATAAAGTGCAATAGAGTACAGTGCAATAGCGTACAGTAAAACGAGAGTACAAACCAACAGAACACAGTGCAATGCAGTACTATAGAGTACAGTACGTGAAATGCTATACTGAAACTTCAATATTGCAGAGCACAGTTTGAAGGGGTTTCATTAATGTCGCCATTACCAGTATGAATACCGTGCGCGGTGTGTACATGAATGAAGGACTGTATTCTTTACTACCACTGTTTAAGGTCTGCATCTATTGTTGTTAGAGTTTATTGAACAACACTTCCAGGCAAAAATTAATGAGAAAAATGGCCAAGGTCTGAGCTCCATGTGGACAGTCAAAGGGAGGTTAACAAGGATGAAAAAGTGCGCGAAGTGAGTGCAGTTGTCGTCCGTGATTGAACGGGCGGATTCTACCTCGGTCGCGCTGTCTCAGGTCATGGTGCTGTTTAGCCCATATCACATCGAGACCGCAAGCCAAGTTGAAATCGTAATTATTTGCGCATTAAAATGTAAAATTTAAAATTCAAAACCACGTCATGTTCTGACAATGAATTAGACCTCTCACTGATATTGATAATGAACAGCTCATATTAGAAAGCGCCATTGTAATAACTTTTAGGGGCATAAAACACACACACCAACACACACACACACACACACACACACACACACACACACACACACACACACGTACGCCCGCACGCCTGCATGCAAGCACGCCCGCACGCACGCACGCACGCACGCACGCACGCACGCACGCACACACACACACACACACACACACACACACACACACACACACACACGAGATGATCCTGGGGTTGTCCCTGATATAATTTTGCAGAAAAAAACCGAATGGTATAGATAAACCAAACATATATTCATCTATCTATATATGCGTGTCTATCCATCTACCTGTCAGTCTGTCTAGGTATCCATATATAGCTGTGTAACACACACACACACACACACACACACACACACACACACACACACACACACACACACACACACACAAAGGGAAAAAAAAAAGAGGGGAAGTGAACAGGATAGGAGGGGGGTGAGTGCAAGTTTGACGACTTGTTCTGGGGAAGAACAGCCCGAATTTCAAATCGAGAAATCAGTTGTTATTTTAAAGTTTACAATACAACTGACTATATATCAGTTACAATACGATATAATACTGGCCTCAGAAGACCTTTTGATAGATTGAAGTGTCGATTTTGTTTAATGAAAGTTATTTAAAACAAAACATAAAACAAACAAACCAACAACAACAACAAAAAACCTGATACTGAAACAGGTGGCAGAATAGGTCTACTGTAACGATTCTTGTAACTCTTTTCTTCTTCTTCTTTTTTTTTTTTTTTTAAATGAAATTCACAGCTCTAGTGATTTCTGACAAAAGTCATTTTGTAGCAACCTCTTAGCTGCACAGTGTGTGTTGATTGCCGCTCACTGTCGATTTAATCCAGTAGTCGTCTGTTCTGGTTTTGATGTTCGCTGAATAATATGTGTGTGTGTGTGTGTGTGTGTGTGTGTGTGGTGTGTGTGTGTGTGTGTGTGTGTGTGTGTGCGTGCGTGCGTGCGTGCGTGTTGCTGTTGTTGTTGTCCGTGGTGGTGTTTTTTTTTCTACAGAATTGCTTTCTGGTTATATCCCTTGCCCCATCAGTAAACTTAACTCCCTTTACCATTAATTTTATTCTGGCTATCTCCTGTCCACAGCCTCGCCGTGTCAAAATCCCTGGAACCAGCAACCCACAGGCCACAAGCCACAATTGGGATGTTGCACTAAAGCACTATTTAATCCATGTAAGCGTTTTGAGGTTAAGCATAAACCTGAGCCAAAATCGATGTCAAACTGATAATAGATCAAATGAACAACCTCCTACTCTAATTTCACTTTAAAAATTTTTTTTTTTTTTTTTTTTTTTTTTTTTATAGATTTCTCCCTATGAAATCATTCATAATCTAGAAATACACGAGTTACCCCTTACCTGACGTCACATGTCAGGCCTTCGCACTCACTCGTGACCCCATCTTTGCGCCGGGTGGTTTCCTCAAAACACTGCCATTCCTTTCATTGCAGTCTGTCTGCTGGGAACCACTGGCATGTACCTTTAATGGGCATACGAAAGAAAAAGAAGGTAAACCAATTTTCAGATATAATAACAATTCACAAAGCAATCGAACTGTGCGTTTCTGTAAATTCTCGACTCCTTAGACACGGCCTTGGCGCATTGATTTGTGTGTGTGTGTGTGTGTGTGTGTGTGTGTGTGTGTGTGTGTGTGTGTGTGTGTGCAGCCACAGGGAAATATCCATCCACACCAGGTCGCCATACTGCCGTCGTACTGATCAAGTCACTCAAGCATCGCAGGACCGTATATCCACTGAGGCTGTTGGACAGAAGACGTCGCTGGTGGGGGGGGGGGGGGGGGGGGGGGGGGGGGCTGTCTCATAATGGGAGAGGCATGGTAGCCTACATATGAGGACAGCGTAGGCCCCTGTATGAAGATCGAAGACTTCCTTGTGTTGATGACTGTGGCAGAGGACGTGACTTCGCTTGGAACCATCGTCGTCGGATTAAGAATAAGAAGAAGAAGAAGAAGAAGAAGAAGAAGAAGAAGAAAAAGGAGGAGAAGGAGAAGGAGAAGAAGTAGAGTAAGAAGAAGACGAAGAAGAAGAAGAAGAAGAAGAAGAAGAAGAAGAAGAAGAAGAAGAGAGAGAGAGAGAGAGAGAGAGAGAGAGAGAGAGAGAGAGAGAGAGAGAGAGAGAGCAGTTTTGTACTTCCGATGACTGGTGCAGACTACAGCGAATCTTCACTTGCATCCAGACTCTTTCTGTACCGGGCCTGCACTTTCTGTGAACAAACTGCCATGAAAGCCAACGTGCGAAGCGCGTGTCGTTCAGCACTCACAGGGTCTATATAGGTGGATAGGTTTGGAGGTGTACATATTCATCTATTCACTAAACGTTTCGTCCTGGAAAACGGAGGATGAAAGTCAGGACAGGACTCAAAGGAGGACAGCACTTTATTTGAGAGGGACAGAGAGGGAGAGGGAGGGGCGCATGGGGGAGGGTAGATACTTGAGGGGGAAGAAAAGACTGTCTATAATGGGAAGTGTCTTTTTCTGATTTTTAGTACAACATTTTTTTTCTCCGTGTGTGTGTGTTTGTGTGTGTGTGTGTGTGTGTGTGTGTGTGTTGGTGTGTCCCCCTTGCGCATGCGTGTGTGTGTGCGCTAGTGTATGAGTGTGTGTGTGTGTTGTGTGTGTGTGGGTGTGGTCGCGTGCGCGCGCGCGCGCGCGCGCGCGTGTGTGTGTGTGTGTGTGTGTGTGTGTGTGGTGTGTGTGTGTGTGTGTGCGTGTGTATGCGCGCGCACGCTAGTGTATGAGCGTGCGTGCGTGTGTGTGTGTGTGTGTGTTGTGTGTGTGTGTGCGCGCGCGCGCGCGCGCGCGTGCGTGCGTGCGTGCGTGCGTGTGTGTGTGTGTGTGTGTGTGTGTGTGTGTGTGTGTGTGTGTGTGTTTAATCATGACACTAAAACATATTATGATTATACTTCGAGAAACAAAGATTCAAACTGCGTTGACAAAAGTTTATTTCAACTTGTAAAAGGCTTACGAAATCTTTCTGTTCATAAGTGAGTGTTTGTCCGTGCTGTGTGTTGTATTGTGTGGGATAGTGCAGAGACTTCTTGTGTGACTGAAATGGTTGTGTGTGTGTGTGTGTGTGTGTGTGTGTGTGTGTGTGTGCGTGTGTGTGTGTGTGTGTGTGTGTGTGTGTGTGTGTGTGTGTGTGTGTGTGTGTGTGTGTGTGTGTGTGTGTGATATGAGATGACATCATTAAGACTGTGTGGGTGTCTCAGGTCATTATATCTTATAGCAATAGTTTCCAAATTATCGACGTCAATTATGTACATATTTATTTTGTTTCTGTTTTCCCCCAAGATTGTTTATCTCAATAACCAAAACAAATGTGAAACACTACCAAAACAGTTAATATCATTTCACCACTTTCCGACATGGAGCTCCATCGCCCTTTGGGGCTCACACATTTCAAGGTGTTCGTGCTTCTGGTGGTGACTGGAGGGAGATGTTCACAGCCGACAGCGGCTCTGAGACCAAGCAATTACTGTCGTTAGTCCAGGGGGGCATTGGAGATGGTGTCTGCATGCGGAAGATCGGAACGGCGCCTCTGAACGTCACTGCAGTGACTCGATCGCCAGCAGTGCAGTATCTGCTCTGGTGGGCTGCCTTATCGGATGATCTGATAGTGCCAGAGCTGGGCTGCAACTGGATGAGTACTGGTGTGACTGTCTGTGGCTTGTGTGGTCAGAATGAAAGGGCAGTGGAATGATGCAAACTGATAAGGGACAGAATGGGGGTGGGGGGGGGAGGAGGGGGGAGGGGCCCCAACTCGGCCCAACTCGCCTCCTAGAAACAACGCACGCTGAGCTGAACATCTGCCCGACATCTTTGTCACTGAGAGTACTTACACAGCGCCTAACCTCAGTCAGAGACCAAGATCATAACGCTTTACAGTCCATGCTGTCCCCCCCCCCCCCCCCCCCCCCACACACACACACACACTATTCCTCGGATTTTTCACGCAGGGCAAGCTATGTGTAACGTATGTGTCATCCACACCAGCAGCCAGACTGGCCTTCTCTTTCGGCTGGGAAAGACAGTGTTGGGATTTTACGTGTGTGCAAAATGGTCAGGCGATTTTCAAGGTTATGAAATACTGAGGGATCGTAACTGGCTGTTTTCTTCTTCTTCTTCTCCTCCTCCTCCTCCTCCTCTTCTTCTTCTACTTCTTCTTCTTCTTCTCATTCAAGTGACTCACCACACAGAAGAACCTCCAGGTTTCACTCAGCAGTTTCCAGAACCTTTCCTTTCATTGGATATGCAGAAACTAGGTTAGTTTTGTGCGCATACGAGACTTCATTTCACATCATCAAAGCTGGTTTCCGATTTGCCATTCATCTGTCCTCATGTGCCGTTTAACCTGTTAACAGTCTGGAAACGACACTGACATAGAGTTTTGTGTCATCAGCAAAGACGGGAATTTAAGCACCTCAGGTCTGACATTTACGATAACACGTAGAGGGGGACCAGGAACAGTACCTTCTTCTTCTTCTTCTCGAACACTCTAGATGGGAACGCCTGACGAATGCTGCCGTTCGCTGTAGGTCCCCATGGCACCGTAGAGCTTCCTCTCCACTGATGTTTGCTCCGTCCATATCTGTTGTCTCAGAGCTTCGTGCAACGGGCAATCCTGCAGTAGATGTGCTGTTGTCATACTGCCGGTCTGTACCTTGAGGCACAAGATTCACTGGTAATCCGGGAATCATCTGAACTTATGAACAGTCAAGGTCAAAAACGAAAACGAAAAAAGAAGAAGAAGAAGAAGAAGAAGAAGAAGAAGAAGAGAAGAGAGAGAGAGAGAGAGAGAGAGAGAGAGAGAGAGAGAGAGAGAGAGAGAGAGTCAGTCCTGTCAGATAGGTAGTCACCATGCAGGCCTGTCAAATCACTGACCATATTTTCGAAGGGCCTTATATAATCCATCATCTTTTGTTTTCTATTGTTGTCCCCCCCCCCCCCCCCCCCCCCCCCTTTCTTTTTCTGTCTTTTGTTTTTCACCATGCAGGCCTGTTAAATCACTGACCATATTTTCGAAGGGCCTTATATAATCCATCATCTTTTGTTTTCTATTGTTGTTGTCCCCACCACCACCCCACCCCCCCACCCCTTTTTTTTTCTTCTTTTTCTGTCTTTTGTTTTTGTTTTTGAGAACAACATGTGCAGTAAACAACGTCAGTTGGTTTACAAATACCTGGTTTCCTAATGCAACATAATTATGAGCTCAGTCGGATGGTTTGAGTCTGTTCAGCTAAACGTTGATGACTTTGGACTCGAAATAAACTACATCGAACAAATAAACAGCCCAGACCAAATCCAGACAACAAATGGGAAGGCCGTAAAAGGGATAAGGATAGGACTCCAGTCCAGTTATGTAATGTGCTGAAGAACTAGGTCAAGTCGGGCCTTGCTGCTTATGGCTTAATCCCCGACCACTGCATGGATACAAATCAAGGCTGCAAGCAATTTAAAAACAGAACGGACACATTAGAAAGCCGGGACAATACAAGAATTCAGAAGCAGGTTATGGCCTGAAAACTGATATGCCTAATTTTAACGAATAACCAACCTCATTTGAATAACTGGGTCACGGGCAAAGCCCCCCCCCCCCCCCCCTCCCCCCGCCGGCGGCGGAATCAGTCAGTGAAGGCATTTTTGGTCCGGCCATCAGTGACTAGTCAATGACGTATGGCTGTCATTCGTAATGTGCGTCCCTAATTACGCTTTCAAACACCATACAAGCAACGCTAAGGTAAACCGGGCAGTATATGGCTATCTGGGTTGGACTTTTCCTCGTCGGAATATCATTCCTCAGTTTCATTAGGGCCTGAGCAAGTTGGGTAACTCTCTCTGTCTCACATGATAAAATAATTACACGTCCATAACACTAAACGAATTTATAATTTCTTCACGGGAGAAAGAGTTATCCTACTTGTTCGTTATTTAATTGCTGCTTACTGTTCCTTCCCTACCTCATTTAGGATCTCCTTTTAAGGCTTGTTTAGTTACTATGGGCTTGACTCTGAGCTCTATCTCCGGGCCAAACTCAGTCGTTTGGTAGTACAGCTTTGCAGTCTTCTTTCGTGGATCTGGGAGTACCGTTAATTTTTTTTCTAAAAATAAATCTGGGATGCATACCATAAGGGCTTATTTTGTTGTTCACATTAAAGCTAAGCTGGTTTCTATATACCTAATCTTCTAATATCTGAACATGCGATATAATTATTACTGAAGCTGAGGTCATAGGAACACAGATGATTGCAACGCGTTGTTCAATCTTCAAAATTGTAGGTCAGCCGTCATTGTTGACTGTTATTGACCTGTGTGCACAGAGGCGTAGGATAAAAATAAACAAAGATCTAATAGGGACAACGAAAAGATAGCTAAAGAGATGCAAAATTGCCTTAGTACCCCGACCGCATACCCCTGAGTTCAGCTCCGGGGCAGCGTGTTGCGGCAGGCAAAAAAAAAAAAAAAAAGGGGGGGGGGGGGGGGGGGGGGACTCAACTACCTAATTAGTATCTGGGGAGGCTTACCCGGTAATCGTGGCGACCCCCGGGTCATGACCTGGACCGGCACAACCCTGCCCATCATTTACCGTTCGGCTAGTTGGGATAGGGATTTAGGCTGGGATTTTGTTCAGCTCCCTCTTGAATGATACCAAGGAGGGAGCCTCTGCTGCTGTTGCAGGCAGGGAGTTCCAGGCTGGGATGGTTGATGGGAAGAAGTGTACTTGTATGGGTCAGAGGAAGTGCCCAGATGAGCAAATTTGTGGTTGTGGTTTGATCTGGTTTTGGCAGGTCCTTTCTTGAGGAATTTGTCAGGGGGTATGTCCACAGCGCCATTGACGATCTTGACATAAAGGTTAGCCTCTGCCTGTTTCTTCGTGCTTCAAGGGGTTCCCATTCCAGATCTTGCAGCATGGCTGTTACGCTGCTGGTCCAGTCATATTTGTTGCATACATATTGGGCTGCTCTTCTTTGCACCATTTCGATCTTTTCCTTCTGGCCTGCTTTGTACGGACTCCACACTGATGAGAAATACTCCAGGTGAGGGCGTACCAGTGTCAGGTAAGCATTAATTTTGGTGGCTTTATTGAAGATCTTCAGGTTTCTTTTCAGGAAGCCTACCATGCTGTTGGCCTTGTAGTGACTCTTGTAACGTGGTCTTTCCAGTTGAGGTCACTTCTTATGTCGACGCCAAGGTATTTCGAGCTGTCGACATGGTCCAGGGTATGTCCTTTAAGTTTGTAGTTGAAGTTGATTGGGTTTCTTGATGTTGAGTAGGTAAGGACATTACATTTTTCTGGGTGAAATTCCATCCCCCATCGTTGTTCCCAATCATTCAGTAAGTTGAGATCTTCTTGGAGCGCCTTGCAGTCTTGGCTGGTTTTAATGGTGGAACAGACTGTGCAGTCATCAGCGAATAGTCTGATGTTGGCCTTGATGTTCTGAGGCATGTCGTTGATGAAGATCAGAAATAGGATCGGCCCTAGCACTGTCCCCTGTGGGACTCCACTGATGACAGGTGCTGGCTCTGATCTGTTATTGTCGACTACGACAATCTGCGAGCGGTCGGAAAGAAAGGCCTTGATCCAGTCCAACGTCGATCCTCGTATACCATAATTGTCCAGCTTACGGAGGAGGCGTTTGTGAGGGACCTTGTCAATCTTGTTCCTGCTCCCATTTGTACAATTTATTAAAAAGTACACTAGAATGTCAGATCTCACAGTCAGTTTATGTTAGAATATCACCATCCCTTACACAGTTGGCCATTAGGTATTTTTTTTGTCTTAGCTCAGCCTCCGACAGCGTTTTTGTAGCCCCCCTTGAGCTGTGGTCCTCCCAACCGCGATTCGCAGTCACGTGACACTGGTAACTCGAAAGGAAATGGGAAGGATAAAATACAAAGTGAAGGCAAGTATGCAAGTCGATTTATATAACATTTTTATCATTCTGAGCGTCAGTGATAATATGATGTTTAGTGTTAATTTTATGACAGATTGTTCTCTGAAACTGTAACTCGGTTTTATAAAAGGAATATGCTTTGCAAAATATTTGGAATTAAGACAACCAATAGAAAACCATGAGAAATTGTATCCATTCGAGCCCATCGTGCCTGAAGTCTCTTCCCCCTTCATCCCGACATGTTGTGTACTTAGTATTGGCTCTAATCGAGCCACACTTTCGGGGGTTTGTTGCACTTCTTTTCTCTTTATGCATTCAGAAAAGGTAACGGGGGACTACAATTCGTTTGACTGGACGGAAAGTACTACGCGACAGTCAGAGGACACGAAGAAAACAGTTGTGTTTCGAGAGGTCAAGGCCTCAGTCCTTTAGTGAAGACTGAAGGAGAGACGAAGTCACGAACCATATTCGATTCCTAACGTCGAATATGTTCGCCACTTCAGAAACGTCATTACTTTAAAGGTACAGTGACTCGACAATAATGCAGTGTGCCTGTGTTTTATGTGTTGTAATGATGAGTTTTCATCTGTACATCGAAATAACGCTTTCTAACAAACACGCTAAACTAAAACTACCTTCACTGAGAAACGTGCCGACCTCGGTGGGAGCCTGACGACGCGTTGCCACTTGCTGTTAGCGGTTCTGCGTTTATAAATCTCTTTTTCTTTCTTTCTTTTCTTTTTTTTTTTTTTTTAATAGTCAGTCTAGTTGGATTAGTAAAATATAGTTTGCAGTCAAGGAACTGATTATTCAGTGTGTGTGTGTGTGTGTGTGTGTGTGTGAATTGCACTGCAGAAAAAGTGTTCAGTGCAACCACGTTGTTTTTGTAGCAGTGCAAACTATGGATAGTGAATTTTTCACTGGACCCTTGTGATGGTTAATAAAATTTTTGCTGTGGTACAGGTAGACTTAACGAATACTTGTGTCAAGCAGACATACTGTTAAGTCTAGTGTTGTGATATGTTCGTTAGTTTTTGTTTTTGATGTATGATTGTGGTACACAGGATTTGTTAATTCTGTTGGTTGAAACTTGTATGCTTCATTTTGGTTCAACTTTCGCCAGTATGAGCCTGCTCAGAGCAGGTTAGCTGACATTTTGTTTGCTATACAGTAGAAACTTACGTGAGACATCAGGTGACTTTTTTTTGTGGACAATTCTTTCTTCTTTTTAGCAGTATTATTGTTTGGAGAAATGGTTCTGTGGTTGTGAGTCAATGAACACACACATGACTTGCACTGTTGTAGGTTGTGAGGGTAACCGAAAGAGAAGGTACACATTAATAGTCTGTACTACTAATTGTGGTTTACTGTGCGGGTGCACAGGCACACACACACATGCGCGCGCGCGCGCACACACACACACACACACACACACACACACACACACACACGCATGGAATAAATCTAGTATGCACATGCAAGGACACGCAGACAGTGCACAGCAGACACATTAATATATCACCACCATCACAATTGCTTTCCTTTTTGGCTTCACATTACTATAAATGTATGTAATACAAATGAGAAGATTCATAATTTGATTACCTGGCTATGTAACAATCTAGTAAGGCAATTTATGATTTGCTGTTTAACAACTTGAATTATTCATAAGCCAAGGCATATGTCATGAATTACGGAAGGACCTTTGACAAGGTAACATCCATGGTGTAATTTTCAACCATCATTTGGTTTTGTGTGCATCATGTTTCTGCAAAAATTGTGTAAAATATTAGCATGTTCAAAATGTTAGTGTATATTATTATATTATGTGTGCATGTGTGCATTTGAGAAAGAGTGTATGATAATTTACAGAGGTAGTAATATTAAGGTATTAAAAAAAAAAGTGTGTGCTGTGGTCCATTGACTGTGTGGTCAGGATAAAATTGGTGTTAGCATGGATGATTTAGGAATAAAATTATTTGATAAATCACACGTTGATTGTTCTTGCATCAGAACTTGTAACTCAGTTCAGCTTATGTTATACTTATAAATGTCAGAGCATTTGGAACATTCAAATCTAACGGAATCTGGATGAATTTGGCAAGTTTTATCAGAACAAGCATTGAAGCAATGCCTTGTTTCAGCCCAAAAGAACTTAACTCATCCAAAAGAATTCATTAAATCAATGGTACTTTGTTTCAGGACTTGACACCCAGTCCTCCAATGCAAGAAGTCCCTCCTAATTACGGCCAAGCCAGCGCTTTCAGCAATTTTAAGAAGATTAAGTTGGAGGCAGGAGCTTTGAAACAGAATGTAGTTCAGGGCCGAGCAGCCTCTCCCTTTCATCTTCATAATCACTTTGGCATTACTTCTCATCAGCAGTCTCTGCATTCCCACAATGGGAATGAACTCTCAGAATTTGAGGGGCTACGCCATCAGACATTCAACGGTCACCACAATACAGCAGCAACTGCTTCATCCACCCAGAAAATACTGGTCTCCTCAAGCAGCCACCATCGCGTTGGTGGCATCAAGCGAAAAATTGACGAGTTAAATGTATCTGTACCCATGCAGTTGACTGACACCCACGCCATCTCCAGTGAGGATGAGTGTGCCAAGACCACGACTGCTACAGCAACAGTCAACCCTGCTGCCACCACCACCACCACCACCTCAAAGACCACGACGACCAGTTCGTCCAACAGCGAGGGGGACTACCACCTAGTGCAGCATGAAGTGCTGTACTCCATGACCAATGCCTATGAGGTGCTGGAATTCCTGGGCAGGGGCACCTTTGGGCAGGTGTGCAAGTGCTGGAAGAAGGGCACCAATGAGATTGTGGCCATCAAGATCCTCAAGAATCACCCTTCCTACGCCCGGCAGGGTCAGATTGAGGTATCCATTCTGCAGCGTCTAAGCCAGGAGAGCGCTGATGACTACAATTTTGTTCGGGCCTTCGAATGCTTCCAGCACAAGAACCACACTTGCCTGGTATTTGAGATGCTGGAGCAGAATCTGTACGACTTCCTCAAACAGAACAAGTTCCAGCCCTTGCCCCTCAAGTACATCCGTCCAATCACGCAGCAGGTGTTGACAGCACTGCGGAAGCTGAAGCAGCTGGGATTGATCCATGCAGACCTCAAGCCGGAGAACATCATGCTGGTTGACCCCACCCGCTTTCCATACCGTGTGAAGGTCATCGACTTTGGCTCAGCCAGTCATGTGTCCAAGGCAATGTGTTCTACATACCTTCAGTCACGCTACTACAGGTAAGGGAATGCAGCGCCTTTTTCATTAGAAAGAGAAGAAAAACTTTAAAGTACATTCTGAGCGTTTAAATGAGAGAGTAGAGCCAAAGAGAGAGAGAGACAGAGAGATTCTTACATGAAAAAAAGATTTGGTTAATTTAATGTTTGCAGGAAATTTGTGCTTCAGAATCAGGGTCACTGGAAAGAGAAATTGCTCTAACAAAATTTTTGTTAATATGTGGATTACAGATTGTATCTCGGTAAATCTGTGCTGGATTTTGGAGTGTGCCGAAAATTCTAGCCTTTATATTTTATTTTAATTTGGGCATCAGCCTGGCAGAGGAAGATGATAAAATTTTGTCACTCGGTACTTTACGGTGGTCATTAAATTGCGGTTATCATACCATCAAGCAGAAATCTCTGTGTTCTGCACTTTTCCTATGATGTATTTTTCAACTTCAGATTGTAATTTGTGTAGTGGCATGTTTGGTCACAAAGACTCTTGAGAGAACCTTTACAAGGGCTAAAGACCCCTAGAGTGATGAAGTGCACTTACTGCGTGTTTGCCTGCGTTTTGATAGCCTTCAAGAACTGTCTTCTTGAATCATGTGAAGTATCAGGATACTGTAAAACGTTAAAAAGATGGTGGTTCTTACTGGCAAATTGGATGGAAAACACTGCCGCAGATGAAAAGGACGTCTTCTTCTAAAGAAGTTTTGTAGGATCCTCATGGAGGAAAACGTGAAAAGAACTTGCGGAAGAGAGGTGGACATGGAGTTTGTGGTAAAGGAAGCCAAAGGAGCGTTTGGGTAGTGAGAAAAATTATCTTCTTGTCAGAGTCATCTAGGAAAAGAAAATGAAAAAAGCAAAAACAAAACAAAAATCTACATTAATTATTTATGAGACTTGTTGAACAATAAGTACAGAAGGGTTATAATATAAATTGCCATTTTGCATTGTTTAAATGAAAGTGACAACCGACAGTGTTTTAAACTGGTGGATTATAGCACTTGATAACTGACACTAGTGACTGTTTTGAACAGGTGGATTTTGTTCTTTTTCTTTTTTGTGATTCTGTGACTGATTCAGTAACTGTGAGACTGAGAGTCAGACTGGTGTGATTGGAAGTGGAATTGGATTGTTGCGATGCTGTGGTGACACTGTTGATTTTTCTTGCCGGTTGTGGCGTGACTTGAATGAGTGTCGCTGAATGTTATAGACACCCAGTACCAGCAATAGACTTTGTAACAGCTGAAAATTACATCTTTGAAGAACTTTATACAGAGTGGGGAAATGAGCAGGTCTCAAGGAACTTAAGTGACATTGTTATGTTAGTGTCACATGTGCACATGCAATATGCACGAGAGAGAGACAGAGAGAGAGAGAGGAGAGAGAGAGACTCAGAGAGAGAGATGGCAGGACTGCATTGATGGTGTTCCAAGAATACTGTCCATATGTACAGTATTACATGATCAGGGAGAGGAGGGGGTCTGTCAAAAGCCAACCTGTTGCCAGTACTAGCACAGTAGCAGTTTGGTTGTTGTTGGCTTAAGTGGACTTCTTTAAAAATGTTTATCCGCTTTTGCCAGTGTTCGCATATATATTCAGATACTGGTTAAAGTTTAGTTTTTGCTTGCAAAGATGGGGATAGAAAGTAGTACTTGATAAATTAGACTTGGAAAAAAGCTTTGGAAGACATTGTGAGTGTGATGTCTGTGGTTGTAAGCATAGTATCAGTAGATGTATGATATTGTATTTTGGAAAAGTATAAGCTGAGGTTTCATTTCCCACAATGCATCCACACATGTACTTGTGCAGAAAAAAAAAATGCAAATTTACGCGTCCAGTACAATTAGAGGAGCCTGTCATGGGCTTCTAGTGTTTTGTTATTTTGGTTTCTGAATCAGAATTTATAAGTCAAAAGATGTTTTGTATGTAATGGGAAGAGCAAGGTATTAGTAAATTTGATCAGGGCATCACAGTTTCAGTCTCGTGGACTTGACACTCAAAAAAACCCCAAACATTTTGCAGCAAGATGTGCTATTTCCCAGAAATCAGGGGGTCACACTTGGCTCGTCGTAGAATTTACATCTAGGCCAGATTTTTAGGGTATTAACAGAACATTTTGGGGATTGCACTTTATAACTGCTTAGAGATGTTCTGAACACTTGCACACACGCACACACATGCGCGCACACACATGCGTGCACACACACTCTCACACACAGAGGCATTAAAAAATTGTGTGGAGCCCTTGACAAAAGTCAGGTATATTGGCCACAAATTGCACCTGTTCAGAATATTTGTCCATACATTGTATGTAGTGCAGCCATTTGAATTGTCAAAGCCTGTCATATTAGAACTTTAGATCACTGAACCTTTGTTCCAACTTTTGCATTCTCTAGTTTATCACCTGCAAGCCGCAGAGATCTACACCCATTTAGATTGATAAGAAAAGCTGAAATTAATGTAAAGTGCTAAGCTTTAGGGCAACTTGGCCCAGTCTTGTGTAATCTTGTGTTCAGTTGCCGAGTGGGTTTCTCAAATTGTATCTTAGTTCATCGGTTCAAAACACACGCAGCATGAGGAAACTTCATTTGACATCGACTAGTGCCATGGCAGACCAGACAAAAGTGCTGTGCGTGATATGCTGTTTGAAGTCATAGTCATGATAGTGTATTGTACAAGGAAAATTATTTGTCAGGGTTACTTTGGTAGGTTTAAATGATGCACTGGCCTGAACTGCAGTGCATCATGCAGGCATTTTACGCATTAGAGATGTACATGTACACATGAAAACTATTACTTTTTTTACTGGTTCTATGAGTAGGAGACAAAGATACATTTAATTTGCATTCATCGATAGTTGAGAGAGCAGCGAGCATAACTTCGCAGAAAACTGCTGAGTGTGCAATAAATGGATATATTGATCTGTTTTTTTTAATACCATGGTTTTCAAGAGTACCAATTTATTATTGAAAATTCCCTTTTATCGAAGAGAGGAGGAAGATTTAATGATCTCTTTGTTCATGATAATGTTCTGCGTGCTGAAGGTCTTTACTGCATGAGTGTGTACAGTGTATAAAAGGTGTTAATAGTGCATGCAATTCATGATTTTTGCTGTGGCTATGAAATTTGTTGGAAATGAAAATTACAGGGTGGAGATATAGTGTTGCTGATCTAAAAAAAGTGGATGCTGGTTGCAAAGTGAACGTTTGCAACAAAGAATAATCAACTTTTGTATAAGATTATATGAAAAGGGAAAGAAAAACAAACCAGACAAAAGGCAACCCTAAGTAAGATTGAAAAGAGATGGCCCTTGCTGGTTGGGAGTGAGCTCGAGGAGTGAGTGAGGACAGTGTTGGGCCCTTGCTGGTTGGGAGTGAGCTCGAGGAGTGAGAGAGGAGGGTGTTGCGAAGAAGGAATCAGATTTGGAAAGAGCCATGGAGAGGTAGGGGAAGAGGGGGCGTGTGCTCAGGGCCAAGGTGGTGATGGGAAGCCCTGAACAAGTGTGCACATGAATAGTGAGCAGTGATGGCTAGGGGCCTGTGTGTCTGCAGCCCATAATTGGCAGCACTTCAGCAGGATAACTTGTTGCCACTCAGGATGTTCCAGGAGCCTCTCATTGCTTGAAGTTGAACAGTCCACATTATAAGTATCAGCAGAGGGAAGAAAGAAGTACAGTCTTGATCATTCCAGTAGTTTTGTACTGGTACCATCACTGAAGTGAACTCTAGGTTGCTAAGTTGCTTTTTCTCGCAGTCTCGTCATGTGTTGTTTGAACATGGGAACTGATTTTTCCTTGGCATGGTGTGTGCGCAGATGAGTTTCTTAAAATTTGAGTGAAAATTAAGTGAATCATCGGCCTGTGAAACTTAGAGAAAAATTTTGATAAAGTAAACCGACGAAGACTGTATTCTTCTTTATAATTATATAGTACCAGTAAAAAAAATGAACATGACCATCACAGACTTACTGTACAACTTGGTCCAACCTGTCAAAGATATAATACCCCAGATTATCTTTAATGTTTGATATAAATTTGATCTTGGTCAGGTGTTTATCCTTACCATACAAATTCCAGTGTAGGCATTGCACAGGCCTCCCTTGACACATATTCTGAACAATAAACAATAACAGATGCTCCAAGCTTGCACACATACCCCATACCAAGCACATAGACACGGCAACAAGCGCTGGAGAAATGGATAAATTTACTTTTATTCAAGACTTGCACCTACAGCCTTTTAAACTTGAATAAAGTCAGACAAATGCAAAGACGGACAGAAACAAATACTTGTAACCTCGATTTAATTGAAACAAACTTAAATATGAAATGAGGCAGGGAACAGTAAATAAAAACAATAAACAAGTAGTAGGGTAACTCTTGCTCCCACAAGAAAACATAACTCCAAAAGGAATGCTGCTTTAGGACACCGAATCGCGTAGCAGACATGTATGACAGCACAGAGCACACAGAACAAACAAGGAGCAACAGTCTTTATTTAAAAAAAATTGTTTAATACACAAGTTGTATGTTCAGTGTGCATATTAAGTGGTTCGTATCTGATTCTCATGCATTTGCCACACTCCATTAAGTGTAAATGTGTACTATGTACATGTATATATATATGTGTATCATACATCTTATTTGGTTAGAAAGGCTAAAAAATGTGGTTTTGGGGAACTTAGCAACAGAGGAGTGAAATGATGATGTTAGTATCATACAGCAATACATGTATGTACGTGTGTGTGTGTGTGTGTGTGTGTGTGTGTGTGTGTGTGTGTGTGTGTGTGTGTAGATTGATAGATAGATGAGATATAGATAGATCACGTTCATGAGTCATGTCATGAAACTGCAAAATACTACTACAGCTAGGAGAAATGAATTATTTTGTGGTATTACATAGCAAAGTACTGTAAGAATCAAATTACTCTTAAAAAAATGACTTCAGCGAAGCATATAGCCCCTTTCCATCCCATTTGCTGTCCTCCCCGTACGAGTTTTGTGTGTGTGTGTGTGTGTGTGTGTGTGTGTCTGCATGTGTGTGTGTGTGTGTGTGTGTGAGTGAGTATGTGTGTGTGTGTGTGTGAATAATTGCTGCCCTCGCCCATTCCCACCTTCACCCCGAGTTTTTCTCCCCCTCCCTAATGAAATGAAAATGAATGCGTACTTTGCTAGTCCCCAAAGCCAGTGGACTAGCAAAATTTGCACATGTATTTCTGTATCTGGATTCGAATGACTTGCAGTGAAAACTCGGGTACTAGAGAACAGAATGGAGGGTTATTAAGGAACATTCATTTTTGAAACCTTGAGTGTAATATGTGTGTGTGTATGTGTGTGTGTGTGTGTGTGTGTGCGCGCGCACACACAGAATGGAGGATTATAAAGGAACGTTCATTTTCAAAACCTTGAGTATAAATAAATATGTGTGTGTCACTCTGTGTGTGTGTGTGTGTGTGTGTGTGTGTGTGTGTGTGTGTTGTGGTGTATGCATGCATGATCCACAAGCCTTGCTTTAATCTGACTCTAAAAATGCCCTTGACATCTGGGCAAGACCGCTGGAAATAAAACTTTGTTTTAAGCAGAGGAGGGTTAAATGGAAAACTATAAATACAAATGTTGACATTTTAACTAAAGTGTAGCACTAGCATAAAGCTAGTTAGTCTGTGTTTATGTTGTAGACCTGCAAGTGTCATTTTATGAACAACCTTTATAACTCGGGTTTTTCATATAAGGTATGCATAAATATAAAACATATACTGATTTATCATCAGATCATCTGTGTGATCTGAGAGTGGCGAGTGATAAAGAGCAGGGTGTGGAGAGGGGGGAGGGAAGTAGAGTCTTACTTTTAGCTTCAATTGAGGTGATCAGGGCTTGTGTAATGTGGCAAGCTGAACAAAACTTTGCCATCCATAGTGTGTTTAATTATACCTGTATCATTGCATTCATTTCAGCGTCTTCACTACAGTGGTAATAGTATACTTGTACTAGTAGTAGTTTGGGACAGGCATTTCAAGCCAAAGCTGTGACACCTGTATGAAGTTCCCTCATGAACCCAACATAAGAACATGTATATTTTGGTCTGGTTTTTATGTTAAATAATTATACTTTTGGCTGAAAGATATAGTATTGTAGGATTATGATGATGTTGCTATCAAGCTGATTTTCATGCCAGAGGGTAAATTAGTCAACTAGGGTTTGATAGTATGCTATCGGAATTTGTCTTTGTTGTGTCAGTGAAAGATGAAATAAGTAAGGTTTTAGTACTGTTAGAATTGACTTCCAAATGTTTGCTATCTTAATGATATGGATATAGAATTTGATGTAACTGTGTACACTTCAAATTTTTCCCCACATTTATTGGTGGTGTCGGACTTCTCAAGATCCTGCCACAAAGCCAAATATACAAAGCATTGAATTTCAGATTATTGGGCAATGGGTGTATCTTTTCACAGAGGAGCCAGATTTTTGGATTACGATCATGTTTTTTAAGTACTCTAGATTTTTTTTGTCCGAGGTTCATCTTGTCCCCAAGACCCTTGCTTTTCAGGATTCAAACATTAAGTTCCACCCATGAATGGGTTGGTGCTAGTGCTACAGTAAAGTGAAGTAAGGTTGATTGTCATTACTTTCAGGTGGTTTCGCTTGCTTGATTCACTCACTACAAATAACATGATATTATAAATGTAGGTTGCTGTAGTGGGCAAGAACATTTTCTTATCTTGTTCAGGAACATTTTGTTTAAAGTGATTGCTCCACTGCTTTGGAAAAATAACATTATGTATTCTATAGATATGAATTTGTATTAAATATCTTTTGTGCGTGTATAAGGAATGTAACTGATCACAATTGTTAAGAAAATATCAGTTTTCTATAACTGAAGGTATAGCTGAAAACACTACCACAGGTTTGGGGCCGTTTCGTAATGTATTGATGAAGGCTGGAAAGGTCTTTATGAATTTATTGTTCTGCGAAGTTCCGTTCTTGCTCATGTAATTGCTCCTAAAATGATGTTACAGTTTACCAGTGACTTCCACTTGCTTTCAAATGACTACCAAACACATATAGATAGACTTACTTTGATGACTTGGTGACAGATTATGATATAAAAGTAAAACGCATGCTGTACATGTCTTGGAGAATATATTGAAAACAATGGAGTACGTGTAACTTTTTTTTTCTGCGAGAGGAAATGTGAGTGTGTATTGTATACACATCGCTGTTCTAATACATTTGAAAGTTAGATCATGTAAAATGAAATTTGGAGAAAGAATGTGGAGTTAAAGTTAAAAAAAAAAAAAAATGATTGAAGAATCTGCTCCAGTCAGCTCTTTGGTGTCATGGGTCTCTAATTTATTGATCGTACAGAACTTGGCAGACAAATTCATCTTAGCCTCCAAGTGTGATGTGCGAGTTACACATGTGCTCTATTGACCAGTTTCACATTATGTCGTGAGATAAAATTACAAACTGATTTTTGTCAGAAATCCCATTTCAGTTTCCTTTTTTTTTTTTTTGAGGGGGGGGGGGGGAATTATCCTCTAAAATTCTTAATCCCGATTTTTTGGGTGCCCAGAAGACAGAGAGAACATGGTGTGTGTGTGTGTGGGGGGGGGGGGGGGGGGGGGGGGGAGCAGACTGACCCTGTTAGTAACAGAACTCAGTCCTTCACTCCCTCACCAGTAGGTGCTGCTGGGGACCTGGTGGCAGAAGGAATTAGAGCCAGAGGGATGATGTGATTAGTTGCCTGCTCTTCGGCTCAGCCTATGAGAGGGGAAGGAAGGGGGGGGGGGGGGGGGGGGACTAAGCAAGAAGGAATCAGGGA
>CM065733.1:49707492-49797492 GCA_033310375.1 Conus canariensis | reverse complement strand
CATGAAGAAAGAAAAGAAAAGAAAAAGTTGTGAGCATAAAGAAAGAAAAGAAAAGAAAAAGAGTGTCAGCGATGTTATTCAGATTTCGTGGAAAGACAGAATGTGGGCCAGAGACAAAGCCTTAAGATTTTGGTGTGGACTGGGTCAAAGGTCGAGCCAGGGTCCACTGAACAGGTTTACTGTGAATGTTCTCCTGAACATGAATACTTTGAAGTTAGTGCTTTGCGAATTGGTATCTGGAAGTAATGTATATTACTTTCATGGAATTTTTCATGGAATTTTAAAAACAATTTTGACATTTTGCATTTTTCTTATCTTGAAAAAATATTTCAAAATGTAAAGTGTGGGTGGTTATTTTCGCACAGTTTTAGTTGGAACCTACTTTAAGTATACGTTCTTCATTCCTCAATTGAATTGACCCCTTGATAGAAGTCTGTGCCCTCCATAGTCACCTCTCTCTCTCTCTCTGTCTCTGTCTGTCTGTCTGTCTCTCTGTATTTTGTGTGTCTCTTTTTCTCACACTTTTTCTCACTCTCTCTGTGCAGCTCTCTCTGATGCTCTTTTTTTCTTTTTTTTTTTTTTTTTTTTTTTTTTGAATTATTCCCATTCAGTTCGTCGTAAGAGTTCTGTGGCTAACACACAAATACTGAGATGTTGCTGAACTGGATGTTCATCACAGCATTTCAGTAAATAATGGGGAATGTTTGATAATGCCCATCAGCTTTCCAGGTGTCCTGGTGTATGCTGAGCATTGCCTGTGGTTTCCAGAATCCTCCAAACGCTGGTGTGCTGGTATAAATTACAGGATTTGTAACATCTGTGTGAGTACCTGAGAAGAGAGTTCAGCCACTCATAGTGATAGATCTTGTCACTGATCAGACCTGCTGAGTAGAAGAACTGGAGGTTGTAGAACACCCCACTTCACACTTTACTTTTTAATCCATAGCAGTTTCAAGGACGGTCTGAATCTCTGCCCTTGTTGGGTGTCTGTTTAAATTTGTTTGCTTTAAGAAAGTGTCCTAATCACTTGACACTGATTAAATTATAATGATAATGAATGTACCCCTCACTTCTTCGTAAAGCCCAGACAATAGTAACTTCATTGCACAAGTCCATTTACTGAGTCTACCTGCAACTAAAACCAGCTCATGTAGCAGATCCATGCTTCTTGGCTATACTCTTTGTTGATAAAAACATATCAAGAAATTTCAAACTTTAGCATCTTTTTTCTGCCAGCATTATCCAATGTCTGTGTGTGATAAAGTCCTAATTATTTGTGTTATGAAAATGCAGGGGATGCTGTATACAGCATGCAACCCTGTCGACAAAGCTGCCCACTGATCTGATAAGTTTTTGTGGGATAGGGATGCCATTTCCAGCATCAGACAAAGAGTAAATTAATACAGACATCGGTTTTGTATATGAATAAACGCATGTGCATGATGTATGCCTGCCTGTTTTCACACTTCTAGCCAGATGTAAGTGAAAGCACAGGCGCATACACGCATGTACACACGCACACGCGCGCACACACACAGTATTCACACGCACACAAATACACACATTTACACCAACACACACACACAAACACGCGTGCACACACATACGCACGTGCATGCACGCACACACATGCACACAAGCGCACGCCACGCACGCACGCACGCACGCACGCACGCACACACACACACACACACAACACACACACACACACACACACACACACACACACACACACACACACTCTCTCTCTCTCTCTGTGTCCTGTCTATTTCATGTAATGCACACAGGGAGCATGACACATACAGCACTTGATACCTCAGTGCGCCAGCGCACACACACACACACACACACACACACACACACACACACACACACACACACACACACACTACGCAAAGCAGTGTTTTTGCATGTTAAATGCCACATGATGGGTTGTCAGCATTGTGCTAATGTCACAGGAGTACAGAGGGTACATCGTAAAGTGCCTGAGTGGTAGGAGGGGGGAAGTAGTATATAAATATATATACCATGTGACCTTGACATTCTTCTGTTTCTGTTTGACATTTGAAAGGTGATAGGTTTTATTACTGTCCACCGCAAACTAGACTCCCCCCATCCCCACAACATCCACAAACCCCACCCTGGAGGGAAAAAACCCCAGCAGACTAGAATGGTAAGTCTGTTATTGAATGCAGATAGAAATGTGGGCTTATTGGTAATGACACTTGTCCAGGGCTACATTCCAGTGTGGTTCAAGGTATAGTATTAATGCAGGTTTCTTTTTCCTGCCTATTTCAGCCAGAAATAATGATCTCAGTGCTAGTATATATATAATGGATGTGTCATGTGATCATAAATAGTCGCGTTACCATAGATCATGCAACATGCAGTTTGTGGGAGTAAAACTAAGAGCCCTGAGCTAAAAAGGTAATTGCCTCTGAGTCAAAAACCCTGCTGAAAGATCCCCATAAATGAACTAGAACATATGTGCAGGCAGAAAAAAAGAAAAGTGTTTTCAGTGGCAATGCACTCTTCCTGAGGAGCGTGCTTTGGGGATTTTACACAGAAAGATCTGTTATGACAATGTAAGTAATATAGTGTAATGCAGTATATGATATGATACAGTTCGGTACAGCACAGCACAATGCAGCACAACACCAGTGCAGTGCATAGTACACACCTGTACGTGTATAGTACATGCCTATTTGCCCACAAGAAGATTTTGCTGTATTTTGCCCACAAGAAGATTTTGCTGTATTTTGCCCACAAGAAGATTTTGCTGTATTTTGTTCACGTTGGTGAAAATACAACAAGCACGACCACTTAATAAAAAAAGTGTCAAAAAATCTCGAGGTGAAGTTCTTGAGCAGGAATTGCATAATGATGTGGGAGTGAACCAAGTAGGTGTCTTGATGTGGTTTTGACCATAGAGTGATGGCTCTTACTACCCCCCCTGCACCAATTCGTGTCTCGCTGTGCCTGCTTCTTCAGCAACTTGGTGATATGTAGGACCAATAGCAGCCCCTACAGGCCCTGAATTTTTTTTTTTTTTTTTCAAATTGGGCAAGCTACAGGCTCTGGAGAAAAAGAAAACGGTGAGAGAGGATGAACTTGTGCCAAAGTATGCCGATAAATCAGGTTATTTGTTCGGAAAGAACCTATTGTTACTGTAGTTACTACAATATCAAATATCCTTCTACCCTCTGCTGTGTGAGGGCATAAAAACACTTCCCCCTCCTACCACCCCCACACACTACCCCCAACTTTCACAAAAGTTTGGAAATTAATACCTACTTTGCTGATAATCACACCAAATTTGGCAGTTTTAACGCTAACAGATCTGATAGGAGTACAGTGAAAACACGACACAGTACAACGCAGTATGATGGGGTACAAAATGGTAAAGTGGTTCCACATTCACTCGGATCGGGGCAAAATTGTAGTTGTTAAATATGAGTTGAGGTTTAACCCCCTGTCCTCCTTAACCCATATCCCTGTCCAGACCTGTGGTGCCACATAATGACTTGCGGTATTTTAGTTTCATGTTAAGCTTTGCTGACTTGTGCACTCTCGAGTTTTGTTGTGATACTTTATTATTCGTTGGGCTGTTGTACTGTGGGCATGACGCACTCTAGAAAGAGATCCGATCATCTGATCCTCACCATAGCGGTCAGTACCTGACATCTGTGGTTCACACATTATCGTTATGGACCAGAGGGTGTGTGTGTGTTTGTGTGTGTGTGTGTGTGTGTGTGTGTGTGTGTGTGTGTGAGAGAGAGAGAGAGTGTGTGTGTGTGTGTGTGTGTGTGTGTGTGTGTGTGTTGTATGTAACATGTGGCTCCTGTGTGGATGCTGGAGGGGCCTTTCATATTCAGTATAAATTGTTTTCTGGTCCTGTGTTGTAGAAATTCCGTGCTAGCGATTTCTTCTTTCCATTCCTGTCTCTTTGGAGCCCTGTCTACCTTTTTACTTATTTAATGTGCATATATTTCTAAGTGATTATTGTCCACTGTCTTTTATCCTTGGGGCTGGTCCACCTGTCTTCGTTCTAGAGAGCGTGTGTAAGTTTCAAAGTGAGATGACAGGAGGCAGGAAGTGAAACAAATTTAAAGAAAAAATTACCATGTCACCGGAAGGAAAAGTTTGGCGACATTGTAATTTTTCAGTTTTGTTTGTTCTAGAGAGTTTTAACACTTTCTTCGGCGCTGGCATTGCAAAAGTTATAACTCAGTTCTTTTTGTTGTTGTTATTTGCCAAATAGGATACCAGCGGTGTTTGCCCATTCATGTTATGTGACTTTTATGTAGTGCCTTTATCGTATTACATTATTACATTTACTTGTTATAAGTTTTGTAAATAGTGTGTAGTCTTTCTTTTTTTTAGTTGTTTATTTTTGTTCAGGACATTACTTCATATAAATTTGTGTGTTATGTCTGTATAGTGACAACCCTTAAAGGGCCCTATAGACCTGATTGTCTGGGCTAAAAGATATGAAACTGAAATTAAAAGAAAAATAGTCTGGGCTTGTGCATGTGCATATGGTGCAGTACACGCAAGTGTGTGTGTGGGGGTGTGTGTGTGTGTGTGTTTAGTGTGACCTCTTATGACTTACGGTCTACACATAATCTAAAAGTATTTGAAGACCACACTTTGTGTGTGTGTGGTTGATATGACTGACCTACTCATGGTCCAAACTTTGTGTGTGTGTGTGTGATTGATATGACTGACCTACCTCATGGTCCTTACATTATCTGGAAGCAAGTCCCAGGCTACGCTTATATTTGTGTGTGTGTGTGTGTGTGCGCGCGTGCACGCACATACTAGTTTCCCTGTACCACTGTTAGTGCTCAGAGCTCTTTGAGTCTTTCCATTCAACAGTGTCTGTAGAACTATAAAGTCTTTTGACGTTTTGTTATGTGAAGGTGTGAAAATGAGAAGGAAGTGCTGGAAATTGCAAGAATGTACTTTTTAGTTCCACTTTGACTAGTTCGAGAACCTGGGATTTTTCCCATTGACAATTTAAAGCATATTTTTGAGACTTTGAGACAACTTTATATGTAGTGACAAAATTAGTTCAGTTTATGTACATTTTTTCACTTTGATATCTTTGGGGTATGCTAACGGCAAAGTGTGGTGTTTGAAATGTATATGCCATAGAAGACGTGTGTGTGTGCGCGCGCGCGCATGCACACATACTCTTGTTTTTGTGTGTGTGCATGCATGTGTATGTGTTGATATAACCTCTATCATGGGCCATGCATTAGTTTAAAAAAAGAAAAGAAAATAGGCAGCTCTCATGTGAGTATGTTTGTGTGTGTGTCTGTGTGTGTGTCTGTGTGTGTGTGTGTGTGTGTGTGTATGCACGTGTGCAAGGATGTCACGCATGTGTTTGTGTTGAACATAGGTGTTTGTATACATTTATGTATATCCCTGTTTCATGCCTGCGTACATATTTGTGGCTGGTAGTGGTACAGAAGTGAGAGTATCAGTATGACAGAGCTGAAAAGAAAGAGGATTTTAAAGGGCAGTGAGTGTATAACTTGTTGGGCTTTTGAGACTTGGAGCACAGAACTTGTTTTGTTCTCCCGTCCTCCCACTCAAGGCAAAACACTGTTATTTTTTCTGGCCCACTTTGTGAGCACGCAGGAAAAGAAAACTGGCACCCTGCAAGAACAGGAATCCGTTTAGTGATTCACTGATTGGTGTATTAGTAGACAGCACCAGGTTTCTTTTGAGCCTTGATCAGAACGACTGCCTCGCCCCAGCCCCTCTTTCCACTTGAAGTAGAAGGAGAAAACAGGATGGAGTGTGTGTGTGTGTGTGTGTGTGTGTGTGTGTGTGTGTGTGTGTGTGTGTGTGTGCACGCGCATGTGTGTGTGTGTGTGTGTGTGTGTGCGCGCGCGTGTGCGTGAGCAAACATGATTTATTGAGTGTTTTGAAGTGGCAGGGGACATTATTCTTAAGACCCTCATATGGATGTTGTACTTGCAGGCTGCCATGATTGGGGAAAGGGGAAGGGGGGGGGGGGGGGGAGGGGGGGGATGGGATGGGATGGGTTGAAGGGATGATGCAGAGCAGTTTTCTACAAGTAGTGTGCTGTTCAGGGACAAAGTGGGGTGGGGTTTGAAGAAAGAGGGTATGTGGAAGGGCTCCCTCAGTTGTTACTTTAGTTTTGCTCTTCCATTATATTTTGTACGCGCATGTATGGACTGGTTTCTTGAATGCAAACACACATGATGTATGCAAATTCATGCGTGTGCATGCAAGCGCACACACACTCTCATACACACATACACACATGCACACACACGCACACACGCACACAGCACACACACACACATGCATGTGTGCGGGCGCACACTTTCACACACATGTATGCATACATGCACACATGTGTACACATCCCCACTCACAGGTTTGTCCATCAGGTTAAGTGAAACAAGGATATTCTTATATCCTCAAGTCACTTCACACCTATCCATTCAAAATCTTGGGAGTGGAAGGTAGCATTGGGGTGGGAGATGTACTGTAGTACTGGTCTTTTTCTTCAGGGGAAAGAAAAAGGAAAAACGATCAAAAACAGTGGAAATGTGATCATCAGTCGCAAAAGAACACCTGCTGTCATCAAAGAGCTAGCTCAAAGGCTTTCACCAGTTGGCAGAGTGAAGGAATCCTCTTTCAAGGCCAAGGAAGATCTTGAGATTTGAAAATCCTATTTCAAGGTTTAGAAGAAAAAAAAACCCAAACTCGGTGAGAAATGAAAACAGCTTTTCAAGGCCCAGAAAGTCAGAGAGCAGTGGAATCCCGTTTCAAGACCTGGAAAGTCTGTCAGATTTGACACCCTCATTTCTAGGCCAAGAGAGTGCTTTAGAGATGAATTCTCCATTTTAAAAACATGGAAGTCCTGAGATGTGAAAACCCGCTTCAAAGCTTTAGATTTGAAATCCCCATTTTAAAGGACTTGAATGTCCTTTGATTTGTCTATATGAAACCACCATTTGAAGAACCATTTCAGATTCAAGGCCTTAAGAATGAGGTGCTTGAAAATTAGTATTTTAATCGATGACATAGTTTGAAAATTGTTAAAAAAAAAATTTTCCGTTACCAAAAGTAGGGAGAAAGAGGAAGTGGTTCTGTATAAGATAGCAATTCTGAATGATTTTACTAGTCATTTGCTTTTTATCACCAGTAATGAGCTGCATACTATATAAGCTTGCTGGACACTCATTGGAAGGTGTATTACATCATATAATTATGTGGCATTTCTCTGGGTTTACATGTCATTTCACGGTCTTCGAAAACCAGAATGTGCGGTCTTATCGAGTGGTTGAGATTTTGATCAGTAGAACCAGATGAGCCCAGGATAAAGACTGCTTTTAGCTGGAAGGAAAGCCGAAACAGGGGCAGCTTCATTTCTTTTCCTGTGACATGGCTTATCATCAAAATGACACATTTACAGCGCTATATAATCTGTTGATAGGTTGCAAGACAGGTTGTGAGTTTAAATGGAAAAAGGGTCAAAACCCCACAAAGGGGTTCTACTCTCGATCATCAGCTTTGAAGGCAAATTACATAACAGTTTGCAAGGAGACACCCCCCCCCCCCCCCCACACACACACACAAAAAAAAAAAAAAAAAAAAAGAAAAGGAAAAAAAGAAATGTAACTTGTAAGTTTTAATTCCTGTTTTTTGGTTGTTGTTGAAAATGTGTCATTTTGGGTGTTCAAAGCAGTTCACATCTTTTTTGTACATGAAAAACCATCACCATCACATCTGTGTTAAACGAACAAAATGCTATTGTTAGCTGGGAAAACCATTACCAAAACATTTTACAAAATGGCAAACAGTGTGTTGTACATGTACTTGCACTGCTGTATGAAAATGGACTAGTCTGCCATGATTATAGTGTGTTAATTGTTCTGAAAACAATATTGATGTTTGGTGTGTTTGTTTATAGATGATTTACTTTGTGAATTATTCTGAAAATAATATTGATGTTTGGTGTGTTTATGATTTACTTCCCCAGTGGATTTGCTGATCCATATTTCCCCCTTTCAAACAAGCTGGTGGCCTTCAATTCCTTGTACACATTTTCTGACTTGTACCTGATAAGCCACTTGTTTGTGTATGTTCTCTCTCTCTCTCTCTCTCTCTCTCTCTCTCTCTCTCTCTCTCTCACACACACACACACACATGCATGCACACACACAGATGCGCATGTGTGTGCTTACAACCACTCTCTATCCCTCTCTTGCATGTGTGTGCTTACAACCACTCTATCCACCCCCCCCCCCCCCCCCCCACACACACACACACACACAGAAACACACAGAAGTAACCTCTCTCTGTCTCTCTTTCTCTCTCTCGCACTGTGAGTAGATGTAGAAAGGACAATTGCCTGTTGAACCTTGGCTGGATCGTCTGCTATGAAATGGCTGCCCATAGATCATATAACATATAAGAGTATGGTTTTTGAACTCGAATAATGATAGCTATTATATGCATTTTGATTATTTTCCGAGGTTGTTTTGAATGGTTAAAGTTTGAATTCTAGGGATCCGACCATCAAGAGACTCCTCTGGTCAACAGGCAATCTAGACATGTGTACGAGCCAAGTGGCAACAACAGGAAACGACAGAGTCACAGGCTGAAAAGAAATTGGGAAAACCACAATTAAAGTGAAATAACTGAAGGAATGTACTAACCTGATACATGGAAAGCGACAAGGTTACAGTAATTTATCCATGGGGCTACTAATTCCAATGAATATAAACAATACAAGTCTAGCACCACACGAACTTGACCACAGAAGAACATACACTGTGTCAGAGGTTAGCATGGCAGCTTTTGTTATTCGGGGTTTACCTTTGCAAGGCGATAGGCTTATTTTGCGCATGCGTAAATGATGCAAACAAAAGATGCTTAAAATAGTACGGCTTTCCGGAGAATTGTACACTCCGGAGAATTGTACACGTGGGGTTGAAAGGTCTCCGCTGTGTATGTGTACGAGAATGTGATGAGGGGATTGAGATAGGAGGCATGTGTCTTGTGTGCTAGTGTCGACAGCATTAGTGTTATGAGTTTTAAGAATGATGGTGTATATACTTACATCGCGTTCGTGGGGAAGAATGTATCAAGAAGTTTTGATGTATAATTAAGATAGAATTCTGCATGTACATACTGTCATGGAAGAATGCTTGGTTGCAGTCATGGTAAATTTTGTTCTAATTATATAAAATTGATTTATTTCTTGTTGTGTACTCATGTGAATAGGCTGATGGCCTCACATTAAAGTCACGAGTCACAAGTCACGAGTCTCTTGCACGCACACACGCACGCACGCACGCACGCACACACACACACACACACACACACACACACACACTCACACACACACACACACACACACACACACACACACACACACTCACTCACTCATCTCAAACCCACACACACCACACACGCACACGCGTGCGTGCGCACACACACACACACACACACACACAGAGACTCAACACATGCACACACACACACACACGCACGCATGCATGCATGCATGCATGTGCGCACGCATGCATGCACACATGCGCACACACACACATACATTCTCTTTCTCTCTTTCTCCATCTCCCCCTCCACACATTCCCTCTCTCTCCACACACACACACACACACACACACACACACACACACACACACACACCCCTGTCTCTCTCTCTCTCTCTCTCTGCTGGCTCAAGAGTTCCCTGTCGATGATGATCTGACAAGGGATGTGGGAACCCCAGGGAGCCAGTATGTGGTTGCTATGAACAAGCCTAATGACCAGGGGGCCCTAAGTGTCTGTTCTGCTGCTGTAAAAATAGACTGCTGTGTGGTACAGCTCTGCCAGCTATTGTGTGGGCTCCAGGGGTGAGAGCAGTGACCTTTGCATGTTAGGGATACTTGGGCATGAATGTGGACAAACTTAGTGGTGGTTGCTGTCCTCTTGACAAACATGGACCGTCGGTGTTCGTCAGTGTTGGTGTGAATGTGGGTTTAGTAGCGGCTGTAGAGAAATGATGCGTGACGAGTGACCCCCCCCCCCTCCCCCCCCCCCAGTGGTGTGTGTGTGCACGCGTGTGCATGCGTGTGTGTGTGTGTGTGTGTGTGTGTGTATGTGTGTGTGAGCCTGTCTGTGTGTGTATGCGCACGTGTGAGAGAAAGAGAGAGAGAGTAGAGTGTGTGTGTGTGTGTGTGTGTGTGTATGAAGCGCACACACTCATGCACGCATGCACACACACACACACACACAGACACACACACTTTTATCAGATGGTTGTTAAATTCTTGTATGTGGTGGTTGTTCATGGATAGAATTGGGGGGGGGGGGGGGGGGGGGGGTCTGAACAAAACAACAGTTTCAACAATTACAACAACAACAAAGCGCAGTCACCCTTTGTTATATTCCCTTTCTTCCCACCTGTCCTCCTTGCTTTTCCTTCCTGCTTCACTGTCTCTCTGTCTGTCTCACTCTCTGTCTGTCTGTCTCACCCTCTGTCTGTCTGTATGTTTCTCTCACAAAGGGACTCTCCCAGTTGAGTTGGCTCCTTCTTTTACTGATGAGCTAGGAGGGCTCTCTCTTTCTCTCTCCTCTCTCTCTCTCTCTCTCTCTCTCTCTTGCTCTCTTGCTCTCTCTCCCAACCTCCCTCCCCCATCCCTTTTTTCTCTTTTCTATTTTTACAAAGCGGCTAGCAGCAGTCTGGGGTTGGGGTTTGTTGGCTCTTTCTTTTGCTGATGAGCCAAGAGGGATATATATAGAAGCTTCAGTGAGAGTGTGTGTTGGTGAGCTTTGGGCTTAATGACTTGGGTGCCCCTCACCTTCTGCTGACTGCTAGTTTGAAAATAGAATGGTTTGTGCTAAGTAGACTGCAGCTATAGGATAGGCTCTGTAAGGGGGCGAGTGTAATTGAAGACCTCTGTATGGTTAGAGACCCATGGGCATGAAAATGGACAGTGTAAATCATGCTTGCTGATGCCTTGTCAACTAAGGTGGTCTCTTTGTTCGTGCGGAGTTGTGGTCTCTGGAGGAGACACTGAGTGACCTCTGGAGTTTTTCTGTGCATTTCTGTCAAACTCTGGGATGCTTGCTTGTTGTGTCACATTGGTTATTTATTTAGGGAAGAAGGAAAAAAAAAAAAAGGTTGTGTTTCTGTTCTGACCCTTCAGCAGTTGGGGGTCACTGTCTTTGCCTCACCTGTCTTCTCTCACTTCCACTCCACCCTCCTCCCACTTCTGGGTCTCCTGTCTGTCTTACAGACTGCTGGTGGTTTGCTTGGTTGATGATCCAGGTGAGGTACATGTTGAAATTGTCTCAGGGAGGGTGTGGGCTGTCAGGAGCAGGCTTGATTAGTGACCAGGGTGCTTGCGATCGTCTGCTGTGCAGCTGCAGAGTTCTTGCAAAGGTACTTTTTTTTAGATAGTATGAGTGTGGTACTGTGGCAGTCACTGCCAGCTACTTCCTAGGCTGTAGTCTCAAGAGGTCAGAGCAGTGAATGACCAATGCATGCTCAAGTTACTTGGGTGTGGCTGTGGACAGTGTACCGTAATGCATGCTTGATGTCATGTTTATAAAGGTGTCAGTGTGTGTGTGTGTGTGAAAATTAGTCTGTCTGTGATCTGTTTATTAATGTGATGACGCTTGTATGTAAGCTGTTTCATCTCGGTAATCAGTGATGGATCGTTTATCATTATGGGTAGTGATGATGTAGGTCTTCGATGTATAACATGTAAATTTTGTTTATACGGGTTTTTTTTTGCTTTTATCGGTTTGATTATTTGTGATGGATGTGTGTGTGACCACATACTATCTCCTTTGAGATGATAAAGTTCAGTTAATATGGTTTGATTTAAATATTTTTTCCATTTCATTTTTCTTGTCTTTGATAACTCACAGTAACAGTTCTCTGTCTCCTCCCTGTCACTCTGTACATAAAATCAGTTCACTGTCTTCACCGTACCCTTCTGTTTCTGTCTTACAGATAACAGTGACAGACATACACACATGTGTACACTCACACACATGTTCACTCACTTCTAGGATGTGTTTAATTAACAGTAGCAGTGACATTTACCTCAGTGTGAGATGGTGGGCATGTACCGGCAGAGTAATGGATGATGATGAATCATGGAATATGTGATGAGCAGATTGCAGTGAGAGATGTATGGTTGATCGGTTGCACAGTCAAAATGTGCTACCTTCAGAGTTAAGCTGAGCGTTTCTTTTCAAAGGGGCGAGGAGGTTGAGGGGGGGAGGGGGGGCACATTACACTCTGAACTCAAGGGAAATGGCAAACCGGGTAAAATATCGCATAAAAACTATTACATTAAGTAAGAACTCAGCAGGCAGGCAGATTTTTGAGTTTGTTCAGTTCATAGAACTTTTGTTCACCCATGGAAATATTTGAACAAACTGATGAAAGATGAGGTTGATGTTGGGGTGGGATGGGAAATGGGTGGAGGGGGTCATGGGAGAGAGGAGGGATAGGAGGGAGCAGGAGAGGTAACGCAGATCCTGAACCAACAAGGGGAAAACAGGCTAACTGATGTAAAAAGGCCTGGATGATTTTACATTAATGCTTCAAAAAAAGAAAAGAAAAAATTTTGTCATGCACAGAAAGTCAGAATGTGAGCTGGTGTTGAGTTTTACAGCGGGAGGCCTTGGTCTTGCTTAATACACTGGGTTTTTTTTTTTTAAACTGAGAAAGATTGATTGTCAGCAAAGAAACAGAATATCATTTTTGATGTTTCAGCTTCACTTTGTCGTTGAGAGATGTACAAGAAACAGTGCTCTTGTTTTACCATTGTTGGAAAGAAACTTCTTCATTCAGTCACCAAGGGCATAGGTTTTGTAGATTCTTGAATGAAACTAAGCATTACTGATTAATACTCATAGCCTCCAACCATCATGAATGGAATTTCTCTACTTTAGAAATCATTCCCCAAATACATATTTTGAGAAAATGATCTCTTGAAACTTTGTTTTAAAAAGTGGAGTTTTGGTGGTAATTTTTGAATGGATGTGACAAAGTATTATGAAATTAAGTCCAAATGATGTTATACATGTGTATGTTGGCAGTTATATGTATGTAAAACACATTTTCTGTTTAAACTCCACATTTGTCTATCAGAACATACATAATGGGGTAAGAAATGCTTTCGGTCAAAAGGCGGAACTGTCCCTTCTTTTCCCCACCCACCCCGAAGATCCCCTAGTTCCAGAATTTGACACAAGAAGGTTGGCAGCAGCGTGATACTGTAATTGGCACTACAGGAATTAGAATTTTGATAAAATATACCATGATTGTAACAGTAAAAGAATGGGCTTATCCCTCCAGACACATGCACACACACACACACATACACCATCTCGCACAGAGAACACAAACATGCAGGCACACAGCAAGCACATACACATGCATGCTCGCATGCATGCTGGCATGTATGTGTACACACATGCGTGCGCGCGTGCGCATACACACACACACACACACACACACACACACACACACACACACACACACACACACACACACACATTTCTTTATTGATACGTGACCAAGACAACCAGATGACCTTGGAAGAGGTGATGTGAGAAGGCAAGAGATTGCCTGACCGGTGCCAGAAGACTGCTGGGATGATGAAGGTGTGGATGGTGTGTGATGGGAGGATGAATAATTGACAGTTTGGTCATTGGCTGGCCTGCAATGCTCGGACCCACCGTTTCCACCCAACAGAGTGATATTCTTGTATCCACCAATCAGAAGATGTTACTATTTATAGTGTGTGAAGAAGACAAAAAAGAAAGGAAAACAAAAAAGAAAAAAGCCATCCCCACAAAAAAAAAGGAAAAGGAAAAAGAAAGAACAACAATAACACTGGTAATGTAATTAGGGAAGGAAAAGAGCAGTCTTTCTGCTTCACACCACCTTCATTTCCGCCTCCCCCTCCATCCTTAGCTTTCCCCTTGCATCCTTTTGACGTCTGTCCTAAGTGTTTCCCTTTTGTCGGTTCAGAATCTTCCTTCATCACCCCTGGACAACCTGTCCCCTTTTGTCCTTCGGCAACCTTTTCGCTTTATCCATTGACGACCTTTCTGTTGTCAGTTCAGAACCTTCCTCGTTTATTCTTTGGCAGCCCGCCTCTATTCCTTTAAGAACCCCACGCAATCTCCCCCACACCCTTCATCTTTAGACAGTGTGTCCTCTTCAAGCCTTGACAGTTATCCCCCTTTTTTTTTCTCATTTGAGAAGCTATTTCTTTTTCATCTTTGTTGACAACCTTGCTCTTTATTCTTTGACAACCATTTCTTTTTATCCTTTCACAGCCCCATTTGTGTAATCTCTGACAGCCATTTCCTTTCAGCCTTTCACAGCTCGACATCATATTTTGACAACCTTTCCCCCTCATCCTTGGACAGCCTTTCCCCTTAGGCTTTCTCTTTTGACAACCCTTTCCCCTCGGCTCCACACTTTCATGGTTTGACAACCCTTCCCTTTCATCATTATATATATATATATATATATATATAATAGCCTGTTCCCTTTATTGTTTGACAACCTCTCCCCTTTACCTTTTGACAACCTTTGTTCTTATTCTTTGAGGATGTCTGCCTTTATCCTTTGTTAACCTTCCCCTTTTATTTTTTTACAACCTTCCCTTTTATTCTTTGAGGCCCTGCTGTTGTGCCATTTTTAATTTTTGAACATTCGTTGATCAGTTTGCTCTTTCAAAAGGAATACCAGAAATGATTTATTCCATTCACGAGTGGTCTGTTTGCCAGTATGTAGCTTTGGGTGGGATAGTTAATTATAGTCAGTGGTAGAACTTGTCTCAGTCTGGAGTAATTTGATGTCAGCTGGGCAGTCCGATAACATCTTGTTGGAAATAGAGATCGAAGGGGGTAAGGGGAGAGGGTTTGAAATAAGGGATAGGCTCTGCATAATGGTCGACAGGCCAGTAGATGTTCATTATAGGTTGAAGTGGTGTGATGCGATGTGATTTGTGGTGATGTGATGGATGCATGCCTCCGGCAGCCAGGCATGGCTGAAAGGTGTCAAGCTCCTGCTGCTGCTGTTGCTGCTGCTGCTGCCGCCGCTCTGGTTTCTCCTCTTTTCTGCCTTCATTGGTGATGTATTAATTATTGATGTGGCAGGCTGGGTCTGCAGGCACCCTGGTGACTGTGGAAACGTCCACAGGTCTCTTTGTGTTCGGGTTTCCATCTGCTGTTGCCATGCGCCACACAAAGTTGCTTGCTTGCTGGAGTGTCATTCTACACCAGTTAATAGCTACCTGGTTACTGCTGAATTATAGATCTGAAGAGTTCAGCATTTAACGTTCATTTGCTGCGTGCAGCACTTTGGTGTTTTCTTCCTCACCAGTCTGAATCGTCCCAGTTCTGTAACGAGAACATGATATTAGCATGGAAGTTTGGTTGGTTGTTTTAGATTGTTGTTTCTTTCAGCCACAGATATGTGCAGCAGATGACCGTGAGATTAAAGTATTTTGGTTACAAGAAAAATATCCATTTTGTGGTGACATCGCTGTTCAGTCTGTAAAATCTGCGTGGGGGTAACTGATGTGAAGCATTGGCTAAGGTGGTGACATCGTTGTTCAGTCTGTAAAATCTGCGTGGGGGTAACTGATGTGGAGCATTGGCTAAGGTGGTGACATCGTTGTTCAGTCTGTAAAATCTGCGTGGGGGTAACTGATGTGGAGCATTGGCTAAGGTGGTGACATCGCTGTTCAGTCTGTAAAATCTGCGTGGGGGTAACTGATGTGGAGCATTGGCTAAGGTGGTGACATCGCTGTTCAGTCTGTAAAATCTGCGTGGGGGTAACTGATGTGGAGCATTGGCTAAGGTGGTGACATCGTTGTTCAGTCTGTAAAATCTGCGTGGGGGTAACTGATGTGGAGCATTGGCTAAGGTGGTGACATCGCTGTTCAGTCTGTAAAATCTGCGTGGGGGTAACTGATGTGGAGCATTGGCTAAGGTGGTGACATCGTTGTTCAGTCTGTAAAATCTGCGTGGGGGTAACTGATGTGGAGCATTGGCTAAGGTGGTGACATCGTTGTTCAGTCTGTAAAATCTGCGTGGGGGTAACTGATGTGGAGCATTGGCTAAGGTGGTGACATCGCTGTTCAGTCTGTAAAATCTGCGTGGGGGTAACTGATGTGGAGCATTGGCTAAGGTGGTGACATCGCTGTTCAGTCTGTAAAATCTGCGTGGGGGTAACTGATGTGGAGCATTGGCTAAGGTGGTGACATCGTTGTTCAGTCTGTAAAATCTGCGTGGGGGTAACTGATGTGGAGCATTGGCTAAGGTGGTGACATCGCTGTTCAGTCTGTAAAATCTGCGTGGGGGTAACTGATGTGGAGCATTGGCTAAGGTGGTGACATCGTGTTCAGTCTGTAAAATCTGCGTGGGGGTAACTGATGTGGAGCATTGGCTAAGGTGGTGACATCGCTGTTCAGTCTGTAAAATCTGCGTGGGGGTAACTGATGTGGAGCATTGGCTAAGGTGGTGACATCGTTGTTCAGTCTGTAAAATCTGCGTGGGGGTAACTGATGTGGAGCATTGGCTAAGGTGGTGACATCGTTGTTCAGTCTGTAAAATCTGCGTGGGGGTAACTGATGTGGAGCATTGGCTAAGGTGGTGACATCGTTGTTCAGTCTGTAAAATCTGCGTGGGGGTAACTGATGTGGAGCATTGGCTAAGGTGGTGACATCGCTGTTCAGTCTGTAAAATCTGCGTGGGGGTAACTGATGTGGAGCATTGGCTAAGGTGGTGACATCGTTGTTCAGTCTGTAAAATCTGCGTGGGGGTAACTGATGTGGAGCATTGGCTAAGGTGGTGACATCGCTGTTCAGTCTGTAAAATCTGCGTGGGGGTAACTGATGTGGAGCATTGGCTAAGGTGGTGACATCGCTGTTCAGTCTGTAAAATCTGCGTGGGGGTAACTGATGTGGAGCATTGGCTAAGGTGGTGACATCGTTGTTCAGTCTGTAAAATCTGCGTGGGGGTAACTGATGTGGAGCATTGGCTAAGGTGGTGACATCGTTGTTCAGTCTGTAAAATCTGCGTGGGGGTAACTGATGTGGAGCATTGGCTAAAGTGAAATAGACAGTCATATTCAGATAGTGACCGCTTGTTCCACTACCAGAGGGGGCTAGGTTTGTTGGGAAGTGCAAGTTGTTGTCTTTGGTTCTTTTATGTTACTCACACTCTTTATCTCTTTTTGCCTCTCTGAACGCCTTTCTGTGAAGAGGCTGACTGACCAGCAGGTCACGGCCTGGAGTTTCATTCTCCCCTCTGGCCAGTGTTTCCAATTTGCCATGGAAGGAAGACACGATAGGCAGGACTGGGCATACAGACTGTCGGTTCCAGCGACAGAAATGAACAGTTGGAGTGGAAGGGATCATTAATTAACGCAGGGACTTCAGATTAGACGTGGTGGGAAGTGATAATAATGGAGGGTGAGGGTGAAGAAGAGCAGTTACTATTGCAGTTGGCTGTAGGCAGTACCGTGAGCATGTGTCTGCAGAGGGTGGATTAGGACCATAAAGTCTTCTGATCAATCTGAAAATAATTGCTTTGTTGTTATAGATAGATATTTTCTTCTTTTTTTTCTCTTTTTTTTTGTGTCTGTAAAATGAAATACATAGATACACGTTTTCATTCACTTGCATGTTTTTAAAGCACCGAAGTAATGTTTTTTTGCAGTGTGTGTACATGACCAATTCTTGCTTATGTTTCTAATTTATCTGTGATGCATATTATTTGCAGAGCAATGTGCCATTAACAACAGCAACAACAGAAACTATAACTGTATCAGCATTTCTAACTAGATTAGGTTATCTGTAAAGAAAAAAAAAATTCTTGGAACAGTAGCTTTCGGGCAAAGATGAATCTTTCACAACTTTAAAGGTGACTATTAAGCATAAGGGAGAATGAGACCAAAAAGGTGGTTGATAGATCTAGTAACACACCATAGTGAGACTTGAAAGGAACTATTAAACATAAGGGGGAATGAGACCAAAAAGGTGGTTGATAGGTCTTACTAATAACACAGCATAGTGAGACTTGAGAAGAACTACTTTACATAAGATAGGGAATAAGACCAAAAAAGGTGGTCAGTATGTCTGTTAGGAACACAACATAAAGTAATGAGAGTAATGAGACTAAAGGACGGATTCATGGGTCTGGTCCTATAATTTCAGTGTGTCTGAACACAACAGAAAGGAGTGAGACTGAAGAATCTCAATTGATCGGTCTGGATTTCTTGTCTGACACTAGTGACAGTTAAGTTGGTCACATCTAGTTGTAACAGCAGGAAGAACACAGGAGTCGGACGTAAGCTCAGAGACTGTGGGATCTGTTGGCACAGTGTGTGAAAACAGCCAGGCCTCTTCTTGGCAGTGGCCACAACATCCAACATGTTACAGTGCAAGTCTCTTGTGTTATCTGAATTTGGTGGCTTATGGCACTCCTTCACTGTTTTTTTCTTTTTTATTCCCCCTCTCCTCCCCCCTTCCAGACATAGTTGAAAAAGCAGAGAATGAGCTTCAGGTAAAGGTTTACATTATAATGTTACTTAGACCTTCTGTCCATGCAAGTTATCCAACGCTTCCACCAAAACCTAGAACTAAAAAGACAAGAATTTTTTTCTCTGTGTGTGTGTGTGTTTAAGCAGGGTCGTAACAAACAGGAACTAGAATTACTTTTCGATTGATTTTAATGTCCCTTATGAATAAAGACCAGCTGCTGTAAGATTGGCGTAGAAATGTTGTGGAAAGGGTTGTCACACATGCAAATACAAGCATGGCTGATAGCTTTTTTAAAAAAATTTTTTTAATATAAGGTCATAATAATCACACACACACGCACACACCACAATAGACTAAAAGTCATATTAATCTCTCTGTCTGTCTGTCGGTCTCTCTTTCTGTCTCTGTCCACAGATGCACACACACGCATGCATGCACACATACATGTATACACAAACGCACACCATTATAAAGGTCATATTAATCATCATTAGAAAGAAATGCTCTTGCAGCCCAGATGGAAAGCTTGTTCCTTGAAATTGTTGCTCTTTCTCACTACCAATGGATCAGCCCAGCATGCAAGTTAGGATACAACTCTTCATTTTTTTTGTGTGTGTGTGAAAAAAAAAAAAAAAGTGTAGTGACTGATACTGAAGAGGAGAAAAACAAAACCTTTCCAACTGAAGACAACCAGTGGGTCTCACTCTTTTGTCTTGAAGCAAACTGAGGGCCAGTATAATTGTAAACAGCAGCATGAGGAGTAGCAGGCAGACAACTGTTCTGACAGGTTTTCTCCCTGATGAGTGAGCCTCCTCTGCTTAATTGGAGAGGGAGGTGGAGGAGGGCAGTTGTAGAGGAGGGGGGTGGTGTTAGTGGGCACATCTGCCAGTTGGTGTTCAGCAGACTTGGGCCGCTCTGATGAATCTTCTTTGAAGGATGAAGGAGGAGTTTGGGGGAGGGGGAGGAGGGGGTGCGTTGAATCTCGCCGATCTTGTGCTGAATTTGACTAAAGAAATGCGATTGCTCATTCTTCATTTTCGTTGTCCTGAGGGTTGTTTATCTTACCTGAAGAAGACCTAAGTGGTCAAAATGCGTCATGTTTTGTCTTGTGATTGGTTTGTCAACGTTGTTCGGTGGAGTCATTATAATTACTTTTTAAAACTTGATTAAGGAGTCTGACAACAATAGAGATGTGCTAGCATCACTAGCAACAATAGAGATACATGTGCTGTTGTTCTCTTTATCACGTTTTTGATATTTGTCTGAAGTTACTTTATGTAAAACAGCAGTTTTCAATTACCAGCAGATGGAACAAAAAACGCATCACTAGGACTCTTCTGCTTGATTTTCCTGTGATGGATACCACGTTACTAATTCTTTCCCCTGCCGAATCATCTTTTTTTTGTTTTTGTTTTTGATGCCTCTTTATACAAACACGAAAGCCCATTCTTACATACAATCAGAAAGAGTAAAACGTGAAATTTGCTCTGAGTATGGCTTTTCCCCCCCCCTTTTTTTTTTTTAAAAAGCCTTTAGCTTAAATATAAAAATACTGTTGTAAAACAACTTGCAGTTTTGACTGCCTGACATGAAAATGTCTGTCTTGTTCTAAGCTCTTGATTAAAAAAAGAAATGAACTCTGGAATTAAAGAATAACATTTTTCCATCGGCTAACTAGTACCTAAGATCATGTATGAAACTTGATTGCATCCATTGATGGGTAGAAGTAAAAAGAGGAGAATGGTTTAAAGACTGCTGTCACATGCACAGTGCATGGTCAGCAGGAACAGGGACCTTGTTGTCATCTATTCGCAGCACAGCGCAAAAAAAAAAGCTCGCCTGTTTTTTGTACTCCCAGTTCTTATAGAACAAGGAGTATTTTAGAATGGGAACAAAGAAATGCTGTCTGTGTCTGTGTGTCTGTCTGTCCGTGGTCAAAATGTGTTCCACTCACTCCAGATAAAACTTCTGGGCTGATCTTTCTCAAAATTTGTAGGTAAGTTCATTATGGGTCACAGATGATGCCCAATGTTTTATTTTGCCAGAATAGCCATTACTAACGGCTACAACTGCCCTAAACGGTTTTTCTTCTTTATGGAATATCTCAGCTGATCTTCTGGAGGGGATGACATTCAGTAATGATGACGCGTTAGAAAATTGCGTTTTGAGTGACGTCAAATGCATTATGACGCATGTTTGATAGTGACGTTTTTCAGCCCGCCCTCCACATGTATTGAAGATAACTGGGAGTATGTGTATATGCTTTGCATCTTGTTTTTTCCTGTGCATGTTTGCAAATGAAGGAGTGAAACTGAAAAAGGAGTAGAAAATGGTTTGAATCATGTCTTTATGGCGGAAAAGAAAAGAGGAAACTCATTGTTCTTTGAAATTAAGTCGAAGGACGTAAAAAAGAAGGGGGAAAAAAAGATAGAGCACCACCGTTAAGTTTTTTTAAGATATCTTCCCTCCCATCCCCCACCCCTCCCCTTGAAATTACAAATTATTCTGTTTTTGGTTGTCTTTCAGCTTGCTGAGTAAAGATCTCCCATGATGAAGTTGATAGTGAGAAAGAATTTTCTCTTCAAAACCTCGACTCCCAAGGCAGACTTCCTTTCATTTAAGTGGGAACGTTGCGTTGGAAAAGAACTGGAACATATAGATATATGTTGTTTTTTTTTTTTGATTTGACGATATTACTGTTAAGTGCATGTATGTCTGTGTGTTACAGGGCCCCAGAAATATTGTTGGGTCTGCCATTCTCGGAGTCCATCGACATGTGGTCCCTTGGCTGTGTTATTGCTGAGCTCTTTTTGGGGTGGCCTCTTTATCCAGGTTCCTCCGAATATGACCAGGTGTGTGTGTGTGTTTGTGTGTGTGTGTGTGTGTGTGTGTGTTTCGTATAATGTTTGTGTATGTGTGTGTGTGTGTGCGTGCGCGCATGTGTGTTCTGCCTAGACCTGTTACATGTTTGACCTGAGTAAAACCCCAGTTCTTGTTTATTTCTTTCAGTGCTGGAGTAGCGTTAAATTGATTATTGCTTCAATGAGGCTCTGTGTCTAATGTCACATCGACATAACCTTCCCAAGGAATGTTTCTGTAAGGTTTTATTGCCTTGTCATGGTAAGAAGAGTAGACTGAAGATGTGCACGTTTTTTTTTTGTTTTGTTTTGTTGTTTTTATAATTATACGGATAGGGAGAGAATTGTTTCAGAATTGATCGACTTGCAAGCTTTCCAAGTTTGTGAACTAAGCTCGCAGAAGAAGATGGTGGGGTTGTGCGAATATGCCGGTGAAAGGAATATTCTTATTGAAGTTATTCCCTTTGATTGATTTGGGGGGGGGGGAGGGGGGGGGGGTTGTTACCTGTTCACACCCTTTCTTGTTTATTTCTGTGCGTGGTTTCTGATTTCAGAAGATGATCTTTAGTTTTATTTGATTTAAGATTCTTTACACGCATGGAAGTGATGTGCAACACTGTTACAGTCTTAACACTGCTCATAGATTTGATTCATCAGATAGGATTTCAGAAAATCTTTATGTCAGCATTGCGCAGAGCTTGGCATTGGTTTGTTATCCTTCAAATCGTGCCGTGGCAGTGAATTTTTTTTAATCATGTCTCGTTTTATTTGATTAAGGTGTGTTGCTGGAGTGAAAATTCTGTTGAAACTTCATTTGGTTTGATTGAATTGTCATAACACAGTTCGCACGAAATACACCAGTATTCATGTAACAGAGTGCAGACAACCGTATGGGCAGACAGTACTGCATAGTGATTCGATTTTTGTGTGACCAGATGTAGATTGTGGGAAAGGGGACTGAATGCCTTTGTAGCATAGGCTTAACTGATTTCTGTGACCCGGCTACCAGTCTTGGTTGACCCCGCTGCCTTTGTCGAGTTGGCCTTACCAGTGTCAGACGCTCCTGCTAGTGCCTTCACTCATTACCTGGTACTGTGAAAGCTCTGCTAAGGTTTGGTTATTGATTTGATTCCATTCCTGTCTTTTAATTGGTGCTTCCCACTCTTGTTTTCTGGCAGTTGCGTATCCCCAGAAAATTTTTGTCTCATAGGGTATTGGTACCTCACTGTGATTGGTGAACGTTTTAGAGGGTAGGAAGGTAACCAAGAACTTGCCGTTGCTGAATGTTGAAAGTTTGCTGTACAGGTGACAAAGGCATTTTCCGATTTTGGATTTAGCAGTTGACTTCATATCGGCTGTTACATAGTTTTGACTGGTCAACCTGCCATCTTGTTTTTATAGCAAAGCTGATTCCGTCAGCCAAAATGTTTTGAGGAATTCTTCGTTATGTACTTTTCTTTCCCTAAGTTAAAAAAAAAAAAAAAATTCCTGTCCTCTCCACACCCCCTCCCCCCTTTTTTTTTTTTTTAATATTTTGCAATAAGTGGGCATCATTCATTTTCTGATGATGAAGTTCATTTCATTGAAATAAAAAAAACTTGCTTTGCCATCTTGCGCTTTGTGTGTGTGTGTGTGTGTGTGTGTGTGTGTGTGTGTGCGCGCACGCAAATTTCGTGCAAACAACTTAGTTCAGTACTGATGATGCACGCTGAGAAACACTTTCGGCCAAATTCAGATTACAATTTTGAATGACAGGTTGCCTTGTCAAGTCCAGATTCAAACTCTCACATTGTCTGGTCAAAATAGATGCACTTAAACGTTGAATGATGCCTAGGCATATTTACTGGCAAACAATTTGTTGTGCATCTCTACCCAGAGACTAAAATTTTGAAATGATTTTGTCAATTTCACTGCATGTAGGATGCCACCCTATCTCCAGGACAGTTCAGATTAGGCCATTGATTTGGTTCAGTTTTCTTCTTTTAGACGGATCTGCTCTAACTTAGCCGTTGATTTGTTTTCAGTCCTTTTTTTTTCTTCTTTTTTTTTCAGATCCATATTAGATATCACACCTGGCTCAAGATCGTAATTCATTTGATATCTTTCCCCTGTTAGATCCTGTTTCAGACCAGCTCAGAGTAAGTCATTTCTTTGATGGTATTGTTTTCCTTCAGACCTACCGTAAAGTTCGGACTAAAAGCCGCGACTTTTTCCCCCAGCTTTAAACCCTGCGGCTTAAACAACGATGCGGCTTATTTGCAGATTTTTCCAATTTCAGGAGCATCACACCCTCGTCTGTTCTTAGCTTCTCTGTAACTCACCGTATTGTGTTTACAGTTCATGAATTTTTATGATGCTTTTAACTACGATTTTCTCTGTAATCGTGTAATGGAATCAGTAACCCGTTCAGAAATACAGGAATCGACATAAGTAAAGCCCATTACTGATATCTTTTTTCATCAGTTTGTCTTCTACAAAAATACAATCGCTTCGAACGGCGCAATGTGTGGGCCGTTTCCGACCTGTTTAATCTTGACTAACTTTAGCTGAATTATGAACAAAATAACTAAGCATTGGCATGGTATTAAGCGAAATAAAACAATCGAATCGTTTCATTAATGTTCTGGTTTGTTATTATATGCGTTATCTTACCAAGTGCGTCTTGCAATTCAAAAACGATTAGCGCATTCGACTCGGTCATTGTCAGACCTTGGCTTCGATCCGCCATTGTTGAAATCATGGACAGGGAGTGAAGGTTTGCATTTGATACCTTCGCTTTGATTGGCTTGCGCTTTCGAGTACTCAACCAATCGCTTAGCTTGATACACCAATGAATGCAGGAAAGAACTGCCTTTCTAGCGCATCGTTAATGTTTTTTATTTTTTTTTATTAAGCAATGATGTTTGAAAGACAACACTTGTAAGAAGCCTCATAAAAACTTCGATTCTAATTGATTTAAAACACATCGTACTAAAAAAAAAAAAAAAAGACTGAAGTAAAGCTGGAAACATGCTCTTGTATTCTGACCTATTTAAACGCCCATGAATGCAATGAACACATTGTATGTGTTGATTTTCGACACTATGTTAACTCAATGCTCGGCCAGCTGCCGCCTGCTTCACATCGGACTGTGTTGTATATATCTGTGGCTTATAAACCAGTGCGGCTTATTTGTGAAAAAAGTTCATATTTAAAAAAAATTTAGTGGGTGCGGCTTATATACAGGTGCGCTCAATAGACCGAACTTTACGGTACTATTTTCCCAGACCCAGATCAGGTTAGTGATTGATTGGTTTATTTCCTTTTTTTTCTTCTGTCGGCCGTTACATTAGTCACTTAGTGATACGATTCCATTATTGTTTCATATCTCATTACCTACCCAATATCTCACAGACCCAGCCCTAATTTGGTAATGGATTTGATAACATTCCCTTATGATTTCTTTCAGAGTTGCTGTAGATCCCGCTCAGATTTGCTTGGTTTGGTGTGATTTCATTTCTTTCTTTCAGATCAAAATCCAGCTGGGAAGTGGGTCATTATTGAATGCCATTCTCTTCTGTCGGTGTCAGATCCCGTGTATCTCGGATCTCAGTCAGATGAGGTATCGATCAGATGAAGTATCGATTTGATTCAGTTTTTCTTCTTTTGGATATACTGTCTCTCAGACTGAGGTCAGACCGAATATTGATTGGTGTCCGTTTCCCTCTTTCAGATCCGCTATATCTCTCAGACCCAGGGCCTGCCCACTGAGAAGCTTCTGCACAATGCGACAAAGACGACACGCTTCTTTGTACGAGACAACACAGACAGCCTCTACCCCTTCTGGAGACTTAAGGTGAGACGGTGTGGCTCTTTCCCCTCCTCCCTCATCCCCTGCCTTTCCCTGGGTTTTTAGTTTTGAAGAGATTTGAACAGGTTTGGAATTTGTCCTTTTTTTATTTTTTTTTTATTTAGAGATTAATCTTATGCAAAAGGAGAAAAAGAGCTGGGTAGTTTACACTGCTACTAGGTGTCTGTTAGATTGACTTGCTTTTTTTTTTCTTGCCCACTTAGTAACCTGTTTGTAAATACTGGAGTGTGTGCTTGTATCTTCTTTATACCTATTCTGTGTGTATTACCTCATCACATAAAGAAGAAACCTCTTGTCCCATCTTCCTCAGTGAATTGCATCATTTCTTTATATATATATATATATATTTTTTTTTTTTTTGTATTTTTTTTTGTACATAGAAAGCTGCTTGGCAATGGCTTGCTTGGTCGTCCTATTGTCATCTTTTTCATGGAAAAAGAATGCAGAAATGACTGAATGTGACATTGAGTAGTAGTTTGGTTGAAAAAAAAGTATGTAGAATTTTAAGTGAAAGTCATATTTAATGACAGTTTATGTATGAAAAGCTGCAACAGCTATTCATTTTCCCCCCCATTTAAATGTATGTTGGTTTTTCTTCTCCAGTCCCCAGAAGAGCATGAAGCAGAGACCAAGATCAAGTCCAAGGAAGCGAGAAAGTACATCTTCAACTGCCTGGAGGACATTGGGCAGGTGAGGGAAGAGGTGATGTTGACCACTGATGGTAGGAAACCCAATAAGATAGGACTGTGTTTAGATGGCAAACCTTGTGCACTGTGCAGGTGAGACTGGAGATGTTTGACCGCTGGAGAATTTGAAACAGGTCGGATGGGTAGAGAGAGTAAATCCGACAGGTGAGAGTGAGGAAGATGTTGACAGGTGGAGAGATAGGACTGAACCAGGAAAGATGGGTGGACCAGCCGCCGTGGCGAAGTGGTTAGCGTCGCGGACTCCCGGCTGGGAGGTCGTGGGTTCGAATCCCATCCGAGTCATGTGGGTTTTTCTGCCCCGACCGGCTCCTACCCAGAGTTGAGTTTGCTGCGGACTCAGTTGGGAAGACTGGGACCACATGCCTTGGTTTGGTTCCGTCGGGGTCACCGGTATCGGCGAGTCCATGGGGGCTGTCGTTGGACGGACGTGGTGGCGCCCTCCGAAGGGAGAGCTCACTCGCGCCGGCTCCGCGACTAAGCAATTATTGTCGTCAGTAGGGGGCTTAGTAGGTGGTGTCCTGCGTATGTTAGATCAGAACAGGCACCACTGAACACCACCGAAGTGACTCGGCAGCAGTGCAGTGTCTCCTTCGGTGGGTTGCCTCTTGACGACTTGACATTGACTGCTCCCTGTGGATTGCCGGTGCCGGGGCTGCGGCGGGGCCAACCGGGATGTGGCTGTGGACGGAGTGTCGGAATGAGCGGCGTGGGTGCACTGCCTCTGAGGTGGCGCAGAGGCTGGGACAGCAAAAAAAAAAAAAAAAAAAAGACTGGGACCACACAGTCGAGTTTCATCCACGTAATGGATGCGTTTCTGAGAGTGTTGATCAAATTTCCTGACCAACACTGCAGGTGCCTGTATCTCTCGGGCCTGGTTGACGCCGGGATATATTATGAAAAGAAGCGTAGAGTACAGCCCTGTCATGTAGTCTCAGACCGAAATGGAAATCATAGCATCATCTTAATCATCCTCATTCTCATCGATCAGCATAAAAAAAATGTCTCAGGTTCTGTGGCCCTTCATGCCCTGCTCTCATGGTGACCTCAGTTTCGATGTCCTCTCCACGTCTGTGGTCTTGGTTTGGTTCCGTCAGGGTCATCGGTATCTGCGAGTCCATGGGGGGCTGTCATTGGACGGATGTGGTGGCGCCCTCCGGAGGGAGAGCTCACTCACACCGGCTCCGCGACTAAGCAATTATTGTCGTCAGTAGGGGGCTTAGTAGGTGGTGTCCTGCGTATGTTAGCTCAGAACAGGCGCCACTGAACACCACCGAAGTGACTCGGCAGCAGTGCAGTGTCTCTTCCGGTGGGTTGCCTCTTGACGACTTGACATTGACTGCTCCCTGTGGATTGCCGGTGCCGGGGCTGTGGCGGGGCCGACCGGGCTGTGGCTGTGGACGGGGTGTAGGAATGAGCGGCGTGGGTGCACTGCCTCTGAGGTGGCGCAGAGGCTGGGACAGCAAAAAAGAAAAAAAGGAAAGATGGGTGGAGAGACTAACCCTTAACAGGTGAGATTGAAGAGGATGTCAGCAGACGGACAGATAGGTTTGAATGAAGTAAGGAGGATAGAGTAAATCTTAAGTGTGAGACTGGAGATGATATCGGTTGATGGAGAGTGGACTGAACCAGATAGAATAGATACTACAGCTGACATTGAAGAGGAAGTCAAATGATAGATAGGATTGTATCGGTCTAGAAAGCTAAGGAGAGTTTAGTCCTTCACATGCGACAGAAGATGATGTCAACAGATAGAAAGACGGGAATGAACTGAGGAAAATGTTGGAGAGAATAAGTCCCACGACTTAGACTGAACATACGTTGACTGTCGGGAGAAATGAAAGATAAGCAGTTAAGAAGGTTACAGAGAGCAAATCCTTCAGGTGAGACAGTAAATTATGACCGCTGGAAAGATAGGATTACATTGATAAGTGTTCTCTGTTGAACTTTCACAAAAGGGTGAATTTCCACATCCCCGACAGCAAAATGTCTGATCAACTTTCATAAAATGAAGCTGAAGAACGGGTTCAGTTTTCTCACGTTTTTACATAAAACAGCTTGCCTGAGAGCACCAGGAATCGGATGCCAAATGTTGTCTTCTTTCTGATTGGTTCTTTTCAAATGGCTGCTGTATTTGTCCTCGTGATTGTTAGGAAGAGGAAACTATGTTCAGGCTATAGGCTGCTTGAAATCATCAAATAAATGGCAGTCTCAGTGGAAAAACAAATCAGGAAATGTTCGGATTCCCCCCCCCGATCTTGAAGTGATCGGTACTTTCGTAATACTGCCAGCAAGTAAGTACCTTCTGTCCACTCTCTGCAGTGATGGTAATCGTTACTAGCAGATCAGGAGTCAAGCACTTGAAGATACAGTGATACAAACTGCTTATCTACCCTTTGACAAAGCTCCTGATTTTCAGTCTGTTTTCTCTGTGAAAGGGTGATGACATCTGAACTGGTTTTTTTTTTAACCCTCTGCCTACCACATGACTTCGTGCTACATGCTGTGAGAGTGCCATGCCAAGTGAGGTAACTCCGCAACATATACACACTCACCATAAAGAAACCTCAATAAAAAAATTCCTTTTTATTTGTCAATTCCATGAATATGATGAAAAAATACTAAAGACATCACTCCATCCAGAACATCCATTTTTTGCCCATATGCAGTGAACTGATACACATAGGAGAAAACTCCAAAACAAACATACTAATTCTGCTTCGGGTGTTCTCGGTGCTGAAGCAGTTACCCCAGAATTCACCGAACCCATATAGTGTCATGGATTAGGAGCATATAGTGAGTTTCCAAGTCTAAACAAAGTACTGAAACCTTCAGGAACAAAAGAATGTCATTCTATATTTTCTGCACACTAAATGATGAACTTTTGTTGTGAAGGGGATTAAAAAACACACCCAAACTTCAACAATTTTGTTAAACAAGGCATCACATACAGGAAGATTTGTCTTTTAACTACTGAGAGGAAAGGATAACAGGAATAGATTACTGAATACTAGAGTTTAAATTGTGATGGAATTCAGCAAAAATGTGCCTTTGCACAAGTGCACTGAACAATCGATGCGCACACACACCATACAGACACGCACGCATGCACGCACGCATGCACGCACGCACTGTGGTGATGATGCACCCCTTGTCTCCTCTTTGCTTTTTCACAAACAAGGCAGTTTTTGATTTAGGCCAGAGTTTATCTTCACCCTTTTATGCTTGCTTTTGTGCAGCAAATAAAATTTGTTTCTTGCTCAAAGTCTGCCAAAATTCCTGTGAAAGCAAAAGCCTGAAGGTGACGTTCCCACTGACAAATCACGGCACACACCCACTGACTGAAATTTGGTCATCGTCTGACCTGATTTCCTGGCTGTCAGAACAAGTGAAAGCTTTTTGGGGCTTCACTTCCTGTAGCTTGTCGCTCCAGTCAACAGGTAAAGAATTCTCTAAATAGTTTTCAAATTTTCCTTGTGGGGTGGGGAGGGGGGGACTGGGCCCAGCAACAAAGGGCAGTTCAACATCGCCGTCATCATCATCCGGATCATTATTGATTCTGGCTTGAAATCAGTCAACGGTCGATCTTTGTTTTTAACTAGGTACAGATCAACGTCCAAATCGTCTTGCTTCAAAATTTCTTTGAGTGTAGCCCTCAGATACACTCTCTTCATCACTACTGTACCTGAAAATGGATTCCAGAAGTTGCATGGTTTCTCGATCCTCTCTTTTCCCAGAAAGTCTTTGTGGATGAAAGCGGAACTTTGAAAATTCACAGTAGCTAAACTACTCCACCAAACTCTTGCAACAAAAAACAAAATGGCGTCCAAAAACGGTCCTACCAGAAGATTCTTCTGTCACGATTGCATTCTGGGATATGTGATAGTGAAAGTGAAAGTTGTTGACCTTGTATTCAGCAGTTGATTTCAGTTGATCTGGTATTCAGAAAGAGGAAATCTTGCTGTCTCTGGTCACACTAGCAGAAGAATTGGTCCAGCAGGATGCAGGGTCCAGCAGGATGCTCATCATGATGTTTAGTCTAGTCAGTTCAAACATACCTCTTTTGAGACTTCATCTGCTGAGCCAGAAAACTTGATTTAACCCTCTTGCATTTGTTTCGCCTGTATCTGGCTGCTCTGTTTGTCTTCCCTGGTGTTTGTTACGGCCGCAACTGGCTGCACATGCTGCGTTACTTTCCCTCGCACTGCGTCCTTGTTTTAACCCTCTTGCATTCACATTTTCCAGCCTAGAACTGCTCCTAGTATTCGCATTGTTTTGAGAAATTTAAGCTAAAACTCACCTACTGCCTTTGAAAGGCTGTAGTGGACAAAGTTTCCACTGCAGCGCTGTCAAATTTAGTATGCAAAATTCTAATACACCATATTTCATAATGCAGAGATGTCACATGTTTGGGATGCATGTTGGTGTCATTGTCACCCTGTTTGTCACAAAACAATGGGACATCAAACGTTGACAATGTTACTATGATACACCAGACAGTAACATTGTCGGCATGCATTTGTTAGTATAAATCATCAAAGGGTGGCCTACCTCAACTTGAAAACAGCAGTCCTGGTTCAGTAAATCCAGTTTGGGGTGTCACTAAGTGTCACACGATTGTCACATACTCAAACATGCGGCCAGGTAACTTTACGTTTTTTTGTTTTTTTTTAATCCTAAAAGGTGTGTTTGTCACTACTTATGACTTTTAACACCGGAATGTACACAGTCACAGAAAGAAGTAAAATCCATTATTTACATGCTAATGTGGTGTCTGGTCACACACAACAGGAAGGTAAGTGTCACCACTGTCACATGTCACCAATATGGTAAACACTACTCTTGATTCATGGTTTCTACCGTGTTTGCCGCATGGCAGAAACCGTGTTTTCGACATCACCCCACTGATCCATGGCTCGCTAAACCGAAGATCAGTCAACCAGTAGCACCAGAGTCTTGGCAGACGTTTGATCCCCATCATGACGAGCACAGTTACATATGCACGCATCTCCGCAGGTGTCGTATCCTGCCAAAGTGGGTCAGGTTGGCCCCGCTTTGCCATCTGCTGTCTGACGCACAGGTTCGTCTGGTCAGCAGCTGTAGTAAAAAAACAACTGCGGCAGGAAGAGAAAAAAATAATCCAGAGGTGTAGCTGTGTCTGGCAAATCATGATTTGGCCCAGTCTCCTCCTCAAAAGGCTGAACCACGGGTGCGGAAGTCGCCGGTCGCCACGTGGTCACAAACGCAATTAAAGGCGCATCATCATCTTCATCACTTTCTTCGCCTTCTTCTCTCTCTTCTTCCTCTCAAACATCCACATCATTTTTATTTAACTCCTCTCTTTCATATATTTCTAATTCTTGTATTATATCATCTAACTCCTCTTTCGTATAATAAAAAAAAATCACCATCAGTAGAAGTGCTAGCAGATGCCATTTTCAGAAACAAGGCGATGCCATCTGCAGCAATGGAATGCGGTCAGTTCACGACCCTAGTCTTTGTGAATGAATTGTTTCCCACACCCCATACTACTGCTAAGATTTCATTGGACACCTCTCAGGGATGCACATTTATTTTTGGCCAGCCCTGACTTAAAACAAGGTCACAGTGTGTGAGGGAAAGTAGCGCGGCACGTACGGCCGGTTGCGGCAAGAACGAATAGCAGGGGAGACAAACACAGCGGCCGGATACGGGCGAAACGAATGCAGGAGGGTTAAGTCAAGGCTGGCCAAAATGAATGGGATACCTGCGAGGTGTTCAGTGAAATCTGAGCAGTAGTATAGGGTGTGGGAAGCAATTTATTCACAAAGACTAGGGTCATGAACTGACCGCATTCCATTGATTTCTCAAAAAAAAAAAAAGGAATACGAGGAGCAGTTTTGGGCTGAAAATGTAAATGCAAGAGGGTTAAACAAGTGCATTTTTCTTGCTGCCTAATACTAGTATTGCTGTGTGTGTGTGTGTGTGTGTGTGTGTGTGTGTGTGTGTGTAGCTTTAACCTGACAGTGTGTGTGTGTGTAAACTGCTGTCAACGTTTGAATGCAGGGTCTGCATCCTGTGAGCAGCAGTTTTCTCACTAGTGACCACTTCCTTCCTGATTTGGTAATCAGTTCCTTGTTTGTAAGAAAGGTTCATTAGTCGTATGTGGACCTCTGTGTGCATAGTTCGTGCTGTGGGCTGCTCTGGTGGTGACTTCGTTGGTGTGTTTTTTTGTTCTCTGTGAGAGTCGAGTGGTAGGTTTTATTTAGGTTTATGATACAAACATTTGAAATGAGAGTTTTGAACAGATTCAAAGTGTGTGTGTGTGTGTGTGTGTGTGGTGTGTGTGTGTGTGTGAGAAAGAGTGCATGCTTCTTTTGAGAGAGTGATTTTTTAGTGTGTTACTTTGATTGATCTTTTCTTGACATGATGCATGTATGTGTGTGTATGCATGTGTGCACATTTGTGTGCGTTTGTGTGAGAGGGAGAGAGTGACCCTGGGCATACGTGTCAGTGATGCCTCTTTTTGAGAGTTTGAGGTTTCAGTGTGTTACTTTAATGGATCTATTCTGTGCATGACTGTTTTTTTCTGGTTTCATGATTATCTCCCGTAATCCTCCCTCTCTGCAAAAATGTGTTCATTGTAAAACGGAAGAAATGGGGTCAGTAAGCATTAAAAAAAAAAAAAAAATTGTTTTAAATACCAGGTGAAAAAATGGTTTTTGCATTTTTGGGGTTTAGGGCATATATAAATGGTAGTAGTATTACAGTTTGATTTCAAATTCTTTGATAACTGCATCAAGTTAAACTTTTTTTTTTTTGCACAACTGGCAGAAAAAAAAGATTCAGTGTGCAAGAATAGGATTGGTTAAGTTATGTAACGTTGAAACGAGCGATTTTGGGTGGGAATGTGTGTATGGTGGGTGGACAGAGTGTGTGTGTAGTGTGTGTGTGTGTGTGTGTGTGTGTGTGTGTGTGTGTGTGTGTGTGTGTGTGTGTAAAATTTCTGCTGAACAAAAATGTGACCTTTAAGAGACAAGCACGGTTCAGACAGAAACAATTTAGAGCTAGTGAATGTGATGATAATAGTGCATTTCAGATACAAAATAACAGAGCAGTCTTGTAGCAGCATGACACCCCACAATATACATGTGTCTGCATATTACAGAGTGTGTCAGTATGACACAGCTTGTAGCGATACGACACATACCACAACATGTCAGCACATCATATCATTGCAGCACAGCACTCGTCACAACACGCGCGAAACACGGGACCCGCAGACGCGCTCATCCTGAATCTTCCTGACCATGCTCACACCCTCTTGCTGAGATGAGACATAAACATTCTACAGCAGATTCCCTTGAAAACCTTGTTCAGAGACGTTCCCACCTGGTCTGATCTTTGAATGTATGAAAGAGATCAGCAAAATTCATGTGATCTAAGGAAGGTTCTGGTGTGTTTTTAGATGGTATACTTTAAAGGGTCGTCTGATTTTTTTTTTTTTTTTTTTTTTTTTTTTTTTTTTTTAAATGACTTGTGAGTTGGCTTGGACGCGGTGACAGCTATGATGTGGCCTTTTTACGGTCGGCTGGATTACAGGAACGTTGCTTGCTTGCTTGCAGATCAACGTGCCGACGGACCTGGAGGGCAGCGAGCTGCTTGGGGAGAAGATGGACCGGCGTCAGTTCATCGACCTGCTGAAGCACATGCTGACCATGGACCAGGAGCACCGCATCCGCCCCTCCGAGGCCCTGGGCCACTCCTTCATCATGCTGCAGCACCTCAGCGACTACCCCCACCTCAGCATGTATGTCTGCCCACTCCGCTGTGTGTGGCGGTGCTTTGTTGTTGGGTGTGTTGTCGAATAACGTGTTTGTCTGGCTGCTGTGGTAGAACGTGTTTGGCTGGCTGCTGCTCTTCCCCTTCTGGAGAGGGTGTCCGTGTAGTATGGAGACATACTCCTCTTTTTTTTCTTTTCTTTTTTTTTTCTTTTCTTTTTTTTTCTGCTTATGTTTGTTTACTAGGCATTGTGGATTAAAAAAGAAAATTATATAGTTGTGTTTGGTTTGGGGGCAGATGTTTCGTTTATTCAGGGAAATCTTTGGAGACCACCTCAACCACACCATCCTTTTTTTTTAATTTTTTTTTTTTAAGATCAATAGGAAAATGAGCAGGATAGGAAAAAACTTTTTTTTGAGTAGTTGTGTTAAGGTCAATAAAACAAAGTGGAAAGACAGAGTTGGAATGTTTTTGAGAATTGAAAACAGTAAAAATTCTACAGACTAGATAATTATTTGAAAAGAATTATGTTTGTCCCCATCTGTCTCCCGTTGAACATGGACTGAAAAATTGTAAGATTTTCTTTTCTGGTACGCGTGTCCAGAACCAAACAGAGTGTGACGGCTATGGATATCTGTCGACGTCCCCAGTCCGGCATCTACGACATCAACCAGAACTCGGCCAGCGTGGTGCACAACGTCATGCCCCCGTCCAGCGGCAGTTTCACCCTCACCTTCAACAACAACCAGATCAACAACCAAATCAACGCTCTGCACTCGCAGGTCTGTGGTGGCACCTATGTCATGGTCACATTCATTTCTTTGTGGAGTGGTTCCTTCCGCTCCCAGGTATGTGCTGGTGCTGGTCGTGTGGTCGCCTTTGAGTTTGTTTGGGACTAAACCCTGTGTGGTTGACAGATATATGGTCATATGTATATGACACGTGGTTTTATTTAAATGTGTCGTGGTCAATCCCCATCCATTTTCAGCTGTGTGGCCATTGCCAGTCTTGCGGTCAACTTTGGACTAACCCTTTCTACTTGCAGGTTGCTGGCCGTGGCTGTTTCTGTGTCCACTATAAACTAATCCTGTCCACTTGCAGGTCTGTGATCACAACTCTGTCTGTGTCATCTTTGGACCAACCCATTGCGCTTGCAGGTCTACAGTCATACCTGGCTCAGGAGCCGTCTTTGGACTGACCCTGTCTGATCTTAGTTCTGTGGGCTACACCTGTTTCATGGTCATTTTTGGACCCCCCCCCCCCTTTCGCTTACTGGTCTGTGGCCTAACTTGTCTCATGATCAACTTTGGACTGTCCCCTTCCATGTATGTCTGTGGTCATACCTGTCGCAAGGTCACATTTTACCCATGTTTAACCGAGTGAGCGGATGCATACAGGGACTGCAACAGACTGGAAGCACACAGCTGTAAAGGGAGCTCACTGACTGGGATACACATTTATGATTACCGAAGGGGCACTGCTGTTCCACTGAGAAGCATAAGCTATGGGCAGGTTACACAGTCTAGCTGCCTGACTGACCACTGGAACCAAGGATAGTTCAGCAACGTTATGATACGGAGTTGCCTGAATTGATTTGAATTGAAGCTTTGAATCATGGCCTGAGGTGCCAGATTGAGATCCATTTATAGAATGGTTTTTCTAATTATTATGTTGAAAACCCTGTAAAAAATCAGGCAAGTTAGCTTAAACGTTCTGTGAAAGTAGAAAGTAGAATTTTGCTGCAAGGCAGAGACTGCATTTTGTTTGTAGTTTTTCAGTATTTTGCTTACGATAGAACCAGCAGTGGTAACAGTCTTTGTATAGTGCCTGACCTTGATTAGAAACCAAGCTTGAAGCGCTGTACAATCCATGCCATCATACAGTCAGTGAGATGCCTACCCGGGTAGAGCTGACCATAGAGCTGTCTGCTGGCGCTGCATTCAGTCGTTTCCTGTGTAGCTTGTTGGCCATACCAACAGCAAGACTGGTCTTCTCTTCCAGAAGTTGATGATGGGATTTAACTTGTGTGTAAGATGCTACGCATGCATTAACACACACACATCCTTGGTTTATAGTCTCATTTGAAGGACTTCTTGGGATGTGGTGTCAGAGGCAGTGTTAACTCTGAGTGAAAAAGCCTCAGGTACCGAAAGGGCCTGGCGGAGATTCAGATCCGAACCCCCAGGATGACGTGATTACGAGTCTGGCACTCTGCCACCAGTGCTATTCTGGTCTCAAGTGGGTTCCCCCCCCCCCACATGGCAACTCTGTTGTCCGCTGTTTTATAATGAAAAGAATGGAAATGTTAAATGCTGCATTTAAAGGTATTATGGACTGACCCTTTCTAAAATTGTATCTGTCGTGGTGCTTGTGTTTAGATGACATTAATTTTGTTGCAGACTGATGTCTTCCACTCGATCAGTCAAGGGCTTGACTTGATGCTTGAGCGCATGCTTGCACACGTGTTGTCTCGCCATCTCTTTTAAGACACACACACACACACTCACACGCTTTCTCTCTGTCTCTCTCGCTCTCTCACACTGTCTCTATCTGTTTCTCTTATTCGCTGTCTGCACTCGGTGCTGCCAAGTGCTACACTTAAAATGCAGTATGCTGTGACTTCATTGCCAGTACTATGCTGCTACATTTTGTGATGAAACGCTTCGCCAAACCCTAAAAATTTATAGGGGAAACCACAGACTTAGCGGTGGCTTTTAATGGAACCAAGGCCGAACAGAACTGTAGACTCATTTCATCAAAAAATGGTCATGTTCAGTAAGGAGAGAAAGAATGCAGATGAAAAAAATTAACTGAAGTTGATTACAATAATGCTACCTAGTACCTTATCAATTTTGTTGTCAGCCTTTTAAATTTGCAAAATACTCCTCCTCTCGGTCTGCCATCATGTTGTGTCAGTGATGTTGCCTTGAGTGCCACGCTTAAATTTGAAATGCTTCCCTTGAAATATCAAAACGGTGCGTATTGTGCGTTTTAGGCCTTGGCAGCTCAGGTCTTTCTCATCCCCTCCATTTCCACACATGCCGTTACCATCACTTGTCTGAAATCACTTTTAAGTGAATAGACCTTTAAATTGAAGAACAAAATATAAAAGTGACCTCTTATCCCTGAAGACCGAATGTGACTGCTGTTATATTGAGATTAAAGAGTGCTACATAGGAAACAACAATAAAATGAAGAAGAGAACATCTCAGCAGTCGTGGACTTGGTTCTAGAGGAGAAATGTCGAAAAAGGAAAAAAAAATACAAAGTTTTTTTTTCTTTTTTTTTTTTTTTTCCTCTGTCAGTTGCAAAGTGAGGTGACTGCAGGCGGATATCGAAATGAATTTTTAAAATAATTATCATGACTCCACTGAACAATGTGGACGAACGAATCACAAGACAGAATACGACACGTTTCGATCTCCTAGGTCTTCTTCAGGCAAGATAAGCAACGCTCGGGACAACAAAGATGAAGAACGAGCAGTCACTTCGTCGAATTCTATTTCTCTATGTGGTTTTAACAACCATGCTTGTTGTGTATGTGTGTGCAGATGGCGGCCACGCAGTCCCTGGGCGGGGGGCAAAGCATCGGGGAGATCCCGTACCTGCAGTACTCCCTGCAGTCGGGCACCTACCTGTCCTACCAGCCGCAGCAGCAGCTGGGTCCCTCCGTGGCCACGCAGAGGCAGTCCGCCCAGTTCCCCTGCTCCGACCCCTTCCGCCAGTCATTGTGTGTTCCCTCTCTGGTCGTCCCGGCCCCTCTCACGGGTGAGAAAGCCTCGTCGCTGATGGATAAGCCTGCTTTTCAGCTCATTTTATGTTTGTTTGGTTGGTTTTTTTTTTAATGTGGAGGTGAATTGCAGCGTTTGCTTGTTTGTTGCAGTCCTAAATTGATGGGTTTGCCCCATTTACAGCCTTTTTATTTTCCATTTAAACATGAGGCTTTTTGCAATTGACAGAATAAATTTTGTTTTGGAATACCAAGTGAACTTGATTGAACTTTTAAAACTTGGTAAATGGAAAAAAGAAGAACTTGGATCAAAATTGCACCAAATTAAGGTTGTAAAGTAGCGGATTCAGTTTGCTTTTGTGTGTTGGTCTGTCTGCCTTCGATTGAGATTGACCATTATGTTGCCTGCCAGATTGGGGGAAGAGTTGGAGTCCATCGATAACCTTGATACTGAATCCACCCGTCTTGGTTGTCTCACACACTGTCGATGAAGATTCAAGCAAATGGTGAAGCTAGTATGCAGACTGCGCTGCTTTTGAATCATTATGGATTGACCCGTGCTCGACGTTTAATTGTCCACAGTGGTGTTAACTGCGAGGTCACTTTCACTATGATTTGATTTGTTGTCACACTTGACAACACAGGCTCACAAATGATGTTTGTTGACTATATTTATACCGATCAAAGCCTGTACAAATAGCGTACCAACTGCTGTTCTCCAGTCTTAACACTGAAAGCATCCCATACCACTTGCAGGGGAATGAAATGTTGGGTCAACTGTGACAAGTAGGTTTAGGCAGATGGATAGTTGCTGGTACTGATGGACAGGCAGCGAAGCGTGGAACGGTGGTTATACTATGTTCCTGCAGTATTCATTTCCTTGTGGTTACAATTATGTAATGTAAAGCGCAGTACTACTGAATTAGAAAAAAAAAGGGAGTCTTTTTTTCCCCTTTCTGTTACAAAAGACTGATAATCTGATCACGTAATTATTAATGGGCCCACTTCAGTAGGAAATGGGCAATAGAGAGGCTGTTACGTTACTGTTGTTGTCACGGAAAGGGACAGTGGAAACTATTACTGTGGGCAGAGCAAGGAAAGGGAGGCCACCCATGTAACTGGTTTTGTGTGTGCATTTGTGCTTCCAGGCCTCAGCTCACCTAGTCGGCCCTCTGCGGTGTCCATGGTAACCCAGGCCCCTCCCACGCTGCAGCTGCAGCCTCAGCTGATCAGTCAGGTGAGCGGCAGTGTCAGGGCAGGCTTCCTTAGTCATGTTCAGTTAGAAATGGAAGACCTACCATCTGTGTTTTGTTTGATGGCTGACGACTCTGTCAGAGGGATGGGATGGGGTGGGGCGGGGATGGATGGATGGATGCTGGAGTTGGTGAGGATAGGGAGTGAAAGCATAGGCTTGAGGTGGGGGAGAATGTTTGTGTTACCGTGGCATTGATAATATAACGAGTTGCGTGTTTGGGCGTTCATTTTGTTTTATGGATAGTTCACAGATTCAGGAAAGTTCTTTTATTCAAACAGTAGCATTTATAAGGCTAGGATATCGGTGCAGTTGTATGTGTGTCTGTTTATTTCGCCTTTTACAGTACAGCTGAAACGTTAAAGGGGAGAGGCAGCGAAATGAAAAAATGCTGTTGTACTGGTCTGACTCTTTATATGTCTATGGTGTGAAGCCGTATGAGAGAGAGGAGGTGGTGGAGCAGGATGGCTAGATGTGTGTAGACCAAGGCGTAGACTAGCTGGGCGGTGTTGTTTTGTTTTGTCGAGCAGACCGTACCCTCCCAGCACCTGACTCCTGTGACCATGATTGACAGTGGTAGACACGTGCTGATGGCCGTATGTAGCGCCCCCCTCCTTGATTTATTTTCTTTTTTGTTCCCCCCCCCCTCCCCCCTTCTACCCCCCTGCATTTTGTACTTTGCCTGTAGGTCTTTGTATGCAGCAGGCTCTTTGTTGCCTGTGTTGTGAACACGGATTTCCGCGTTCGGCGCAACTGTTTTTTTTTGTGCGTGTAGTCGGTTGAGCTGTAGTCGGCCTGTCTCTCTGAACTGCATTGGTTTTTTAACACGCTGTGCTTTTTGTAATCTTGTCTCTCTTGCCTGTTTGCCGGAGCTCGTTTCGTGTGTCCGTGTGCGCATGTGCGTGCATACGGTGGACAGTCCTGAAAATAGAACCCTCTGCAGTGCACATAATACTTTGCTTTTTTCCCCCCCTTATGGCGTCGTCTGAGAATTCTAACAAGCCTTGCAGGAGTTTTGCTGAAAAATAATGTGAAATTTTGGCTTGCGGTGCACTAGAGCTTCATTTTGTGTGTTTTTGTATGTGTGCGTGTGTGTGTGTGTATGTATGTGCACTTGTGTATATATTGTGTGTGTCTGTGTATGCATTTGTGTACATATGTGTGTGGTGGTGGTGTTTTTAATTTTAAGACAGGAAGGGTTGTTTGTTTTTAAACAAATATGAGAGGAAGAGCTTGGTTACTTGTTCTCAATTGCGGTTTTCCGTGTCTGCGGTGATTTGCTCGTTTTTGTCTAGTATTACTATGTTACAAATCCAGACTACAGTATTGCGGTAATTTAGGGGGGAAAAAAAAAGAAAAGCTCTTGCTAGCTGGGAAACCCTTACTAACAGGGAAACACTGAATTTATTTCATGCTGTGTTAGTTCGCTTGCCTGCTGGTGGGACTTTTGGGAAAAGGAATCAGGTGATGTCGGTGGCAGAAGTGTCTCCACTGTGCAGAAAAATGGGGGCAAAGAGGCGCCATGCAACTGATTCTGGATCAGAGTTGAGTGATGGAAGAAAAAAAAATGCCAAATTGGACAGCAGTTGCATTGGCTTTAAAACTAGGGAACAAAAACATTGGTAGCTATCAACAGAGTTGAGTGATGAGAAAGAAAGCCAAATGGGAAAGCACATTTACACAGGTTCCAAAACAAGGGAACAAAACATTGGTAGATGTCGGAGTTGAGTGATGAGAAAGAAAGCCAAATTGGACAGCACATTTACACAGGTTCCAAAACAAGGGAACCAAAACATTTGGGAGATGTCAGAGTTGAGTGATGAGAAAGAAAGCCAAATTGGACAGCACATTTACACAGGTTCCAAAACAAGGGAACCAAAACATTGGTAGATGTCAGAGTTGAGTGATGAGAAAGAAAGCCAAATTGGACAGCACATTTACACAGGTTCCAAAACAAGGGAACCAAAACATTGGTAGATGTCGGAGTTGAGTGATGAGAAAGAAAGCCAAATTGGACAGCACATTTACACAGGTTCCAAAACAAGGGAACCAAAACATTGGTAGATGTCAGAGTTGAGTGATGAAAAAGAAAGCCAAATTGGAAAGCACATTTACACAGGTTCCAAAACAAGGGAACAAAAACATTGGTAGATGTCAGAGTTGAGTGATGAAAAAGAAAGCCAAATTGGACAGCACATTTACACAGGTTCCAAAACAAAGGAACAAAACATTGGTAGATGTCAGAGTTGAGTGATGAGAAAGAAAGCCAAATTGGACAGCACATTTACACAGGTTCCAAAACAAAGGAACAAAACATTGGTAGATGTCAGAGTTGAGTGATGAGAAAGAAAGCCAAATTGGACAGCACATTTACACAGGTTCCAAAACAAAGGAACAAAACATTGGTAGATGTCGGAGTTGAGTGATGAGAAAGAAAGCCAAATTGGACAGCACATTTACACAGGTTCCAAAACAAGGGAACCAAAACATTGGTAGATGTCAGAGTTGAGTGATGAGAAAGAAAGCCAAATTGGACAGCACATTTACACAGGTTCCAAAACAAGGGAACCAAAACAATGGTGGCTGTCAGAGTTGAGTAATGAAAACGAAAGCCAAATTGGACAGCACATTACACAGGTTCCAAAACAAGGGAACCAAAACATTGGTAGATGTCAGAGTTGAGTGATGAAAAAGAAAGCCAAATTGGACAGCACATTTACACAGGTTCCAAAACAAGGGAACCAAAACAATGGTGGCTGTCAGAGTTGAGTAATGAAAAAGAAAGCCAAATTGGAAAGCACATTTACACAGGTTCCAAAACAAGGGAACAAAACATTGGTAGATGTCAGAGTTGAGTGATGAGAAAGAAAGCCAAATTGGACAGCACATTTACACAGGTTCCAAAACAAGGGAACAAAAACATTGGTAGATGTCAGAGTTGAGTAATGAAAAAGAAAGCCAAATTGGACAGCACATTTACACAGGTTCCAAAACAAGGGAACAAAAACATTGGTAGATGTCAGAGTTGAGTAATGAAAAAGAAAGCCAAATTGGACAGCACATTACACAGGTTCCAAAACAAGGGAACAAAAACATTGGTAGATGTCAGAGTTGAGTAATGAAAAAGAAAGCCAAATTGGACAGCACATTTACACAGGTTCCAAAACAAAGGAACAAAACATTGGTAGATGTCAGAGTTGAGTGATGAGAAAGAAAGCCAAATTGGACAGCACATTTACACAGGTTCCAAAACAAGGGAACAAAACATTGGTAGATGTCGGAGTTGAGTGATGAGAAAGAAAGCCAAATTGGACAGCACATTTACACAGGTTCCAAAACAAGGGAACAAAACATTGGTAGATGTCAGAGTTGAGTAATGAAAAAGAAAGCCAAATTGGACAGCACATTACACAGGTTCCAAAACAAGGGAACAAAACATTGGTAGATGTCAGAGTTGAGTAATGAAAAAGAAAGCCAAATTGGACAGCACATTACACAGGTTCCAAAACAAGGGAACAAAAACATTGGTAGATGTCAGAGTTGAGTAATGAAAAAGAAAGCCAAATTGGACAGCACATTTACACAGGTTCCAAAACAAGGGAACCAAAACATTGGTAGATGTCAGAGTTGAGTGATGAGAAAGAAAGCCAAATTGGACAGCACATTTACACAGGTTCCAAAACAAGGGAACCAAAACAATGGTGGCTGTCAGAGTTGAGTAATGAAAACGAAAGCCAAATTGGACAGCACATTACACAGGTTCCAAAACAAGGGAACAAAAACATTGGTAGATGTCAGAGTTGAGTGATGAGAAAGAAAGCCAAATTGGACAGCACATTTACACAGGTTCCAGAACAAGGGAACAAAAACATTGGTAGATGTCAGAGTTGAGTGATGAGAAAGAAAGCCAAATTGGACAGCACGTTTACATTGGCTGTAAAACAAGAGAATGAAAATGTTGGCAGGTGCCAGTCAGCCAATACCTCGCAGTGTATGGAAAATACATCCTGCGCTGAAGCTGAGCTTGAGAGATGTCTGATCGGGCGTGGAGGGACTGACGTTTGTCAGTGTCTTATAGAAACTATCAAACGTTGTGCAGAGACAGATTGCCGAAAGTTTGTATCTCAGATGACTTGTGCCTGCTGACTACCACCACATCAAAAGCTTCATAGTTTGGTGTTTTTGCTATGTTTTCATTGTTTGGTTTTTTCTCTTCTCCTTCCTATCTTGGTTTTCTGCTTGCAAACTAATCTTTACATTAAAAAAAAAAAAATTGCGGATGTAATAATTTTCACAAAACAATGAAAAATGTTGCATTCACAAAATGTCATGATTACTGGTAGCCTGGGTTCATTTTTGTGAAAATAGGAGGCTGTCGTATACATTCAGACAAAGAGTGTGACAGTCGGTCGTAAATCCAGTCTTGGTTAGTGCAAGCAAGAAGAGGACCTGGGGAGTTTGTTTGTGGAAATGCTGCCAGGTTCACGCCACTGAAAGCATCTTTTAAACAACTTGCAATAGGGGATCTGTTACAGTGGGGTATTTCGGGGCCAAGGTAGGTCTGCATTCATGACATCTCTACAGGGACCTTGACTCTAGAGTGCCCTTTCTGCCACTGTCAAGTTGTTCCCCTTCCTCTTTGTAAGCTCCCCCACATGTTTCTGTGTTGTCCTCTCTTCCTTCTCCCTGTGCAGGTAGGAGGTCAGTGTGTGAAAGATAGTGTGGGATGCTGGCTTTGCCCTATACACTCCACTTTGTGTTGATTGCAGTGGTTTTAAAGCCATCAGAAACATTTTCTCGGTTTGTGTATGGTCGCCAAGGACTGTTTTAGTAGGTGTGTTCTTTTTTGTGTGTATGTTGCGAGCTTCACCTCCTGGTCGAACACCACTGAAGCGATCCTGATTTTTTGTGTGTGTGGCAAGCTGCACCCCCATGTCACCGGCGGATCGAACACCATTGAAGTGATCCTGATACAGGGAGCGTCAGCTCTGGTTGGTTGGCTCATGACAGTCCGATACTTAGTGCCCCCTGTGGACAGTTGATGATGGGGCTGAGAGTGGACAGTGCCGAGTGGGGCTGTGTGCAGGAAAACTGGAATGATCCGTGTAGGAGTTGCACCATTGAAAAGACGTGGACAAAGAGACCAGGCAAAAGAGGGAAATGTGTCGTTGGGATCGCAGCTGTTGATCTGTGTTACCTGTTTTGATGGCCACCTCATCAGTTTGCTGACTCGGCACAGTCATGGGCTGACTGACAAAGAGGGGGTGGCTTGCTGGCAGTTAGGTTTGCGTACTAGGTTTATCAAGCCTGGTTTAGAGTGAGGGGGGTGGGTGGGGAGAGTGTGCAGCTGCTTTTTCGTTTTAGCGACTGACTGATCGACTTGATTTGGGTAAAAAGTGGAGGGGGAGGGAGGGGGAAGGGGTGGACAGAAGGTTGCAGTCAGAGATGCTAACAAACTGGTAATGTGGGGAGGCGGAGCTGGTAGGGGTGGGTGTGGGGGTGAGGAGTTCTTGAAGGCCAGCAGCTCTCCAGCTGCTCTGTGTAATGTCAGTAGTATAATAAGGCTGTTGCTACTTTAGATGAAAAGTTAGCTGCCATTTCACGTCATTTCACTAGCCCTCTTTAAGTGAGATCAGTAGCTAACTCACTGGCTGCCTTATGGAAAGTTTTTAGTACTGTTATATCATAAGCTATTGTCTGTAAAGTCTAGCTACATTATGAAAAGACAAAAGCAACTTTCTGTAAAGTAATTAGGGTCTTTAGGTTGTCATGTGACTAAAATACACAGCAGCTTTATGTAAAATTACTGGGTACTTTTCAGTCAATAGCTTCTTTATTTGAAGACGGTAGCAGTTTTAAGTTAAATGTCTAGCAACAGTAAAATCACCAGGTACTTTATGTAAAGGCAGTAGCTACTTTATGGAAAGCCATTAAGGATTTAATATAAAGCCACTCACTACTGTAAAACCACCAGCTACTTTGTATATCAACGGTAGCAACATCAAAAGTAAAGTCACATGTTTACTGTAGACTTGAGCTACTTCATGTGAAGACAGTGCTAACTTTATGCAAAGTCACTAGCTTCCCCTGAAATCAACTCAAATCGCCAGATACTTTGTGGAGACAATAGCAATGTTATGGAAAGTCACTAGTGACATGGAAAATCCTAATCTACTGTCGGTAAAAGCGCTCAAAACTTTTAGGTAATTTCACTGTCTCCTTCAAGGTCACCAGCTACTTTTAGCAAAGTTATTAGCATCACTGTGAAGTCACAAACAGCTTTTTGTTTCTTCTGTATGAGTGAAAGTCGTCTGTTGCTTTATTGTTAAAGCCACTTGCAATTTAAGGAGGAAACTCCCTCAGTTTTGTCTTGTGTACACGGTTTTATCACTTTCGGACTGTTCCTACCAAGCCAGATTTCTGCTTCGTGTGCCAGTGCTTTTTTCTCTGCTGCTGACAGCAAGATCAAACATTGGGATCAAAGGCTGATCAGTGTGGATTCAAGATTTGAAAATGTGTACTTGGCAGTAGTGGTGGTCGTAGGGACTGGCACTAAGGTACCACGGGCCGTCTTGCCTTTGTATGCTCTATTAATAGGTCTGTGAATTTATGGTTTGCTGGGGTTTTTCTTTTTTCTTTTTTCTGCGTATGCAGGCTGGTACTCCTGCGGACGTTCCCTGTATAGACAGGCAAGGAATAATCCCATCTACCGTACAAAGGGAGTGGAGTTTTGTGTGTATGACCATTTTTTATCCTGCCATTAAGGCAGCCATACTCCCAACTTCAGGGAAGGTTTGCTAGTTGATTATTCTTTGTAGTGAGTATGTTGCATAAGACTGATGTACTCTACATATAATCTGAATGTGCCTGAGTGTGTGGAGAACTTGTAACATTTAAGCAGTACCCATATTAAGGAAGAAATAGACAAACCACAGCTAAACATTTGCATTGACAAGGAAGTACCAGAATGTTGAAGTCAGGAATGCTGAAAAGTATTACACAAGTTAAACAAAAAATCAACTGTGTAAACATTAAACACGCCCTTGTTTGAAGAGCTTTACACATGATATAACCTTTTGATATTATTTGAAACATGGAAAATTTGCCTTTGTCTGGTATGTCTGTCCATCCTGCCCCACACTTACAATTCAATTCAATTCAATTCAATTCAAATTTAATCCTTTGACCCCTGTTGGGGCATGGAGGATACAAATGTAACAAAGAGAAATACGAAACTCACTCAGAACAATGTGTGAACATAGTTGCGAAATGCTGAATTCTGGTGAACTGTAATGATCTCATTAAACAATCTTCCCATTTTTTAGAAACTTACTAATATTCAAACAAATGCGTCTTCCTTTTTGAAATAAATTACAAAAGTTGAAAACAGACTTTGGTTTTAGATATTTTTTAGGGATGAATTTTTCACGAAGTTCATTATATTTTGGACATTCCATGATGCAATGAAATTCATCTCCAATTTCACCCATTTCACAGTTACGACAAATACGCAGTTCACTTGGAACATTATGGTGTCTTCCAATTTCAATTTGCAATTTATGGTTACTACATCTAAATTTAAAAAAAGATATAACATAAAAATCTGGTAAGGTAGAAATATAATGTTCTTTTCCAAAGACAGTCTTTACACTTTTATAGAATACACACTTGTTGCTGTTTTCAAGAGAACTGCGCCAATCACGAGCATAATTATTTTGCAACTCCTTTTTAACACACTTACATAAGTTACTTCTGTGTGTGAATGAATGAGATTCCCAAACACAATCAAAACCAGTTTCAAATAAAATGCTTTTAGCATAACTAAGCCATGGTGAAACGAAAATTCCTTTTGTATATAGTTCATGTAAGATATTATATACTTTGTTTGAATACTTCTTAGAATCAGGAACAACTAAGTTAGCCCAGAACCTTATCATTCTCACTTTAATCAGTACAGATAAAGGATAGATTCCGGTTTCACCATAAATCATTGAAGTCATTGTAGTTTTATTTAATCTAAATAGATACTTTAAAAAACGTAACTAACTTTTCTAATATATCAACATTTTCATAACCCCAAATTTCACAACCATACAACAACACAGGTACAACTATGGAATAAAATAATTGTATGCAAACATCAATTGGCAATTTCTGTTTTCTTGCAGTTTGTAATAATGAAAACATTGCCTTGAGAGCCTGATTATAAGCACATTTTTTTGCTTTGTAAAAAGAACCTGTTCTGCTGAACTCGATGCCTAAGTATTTCATTGAATTAAGAACCTCTATTTTTTCATTCCCAAAGAAAAAAATTTCACGCATACTATTTCGACCATGAAAGACAACTATTTTTGTTTTCTTTGGATTTACTTCTAACTGCCATTGCGTGCAATATATATGTAAGGCATTAAGTTCTTTTTGCAAAGCTGATTTAGAATTTGCCAATAAAATTGTATCATCAGCATATAACAATACAAGCAATTTAATAAACTGTTCAAGTTTCAACTCTTGCGTTAAATCATATTCTAAAGTAGAACAGTTATTGTCAATAAGGAACTGTTGTAGATCATTCAAAAATAATGAAAACAATAAGGGTGAAAGGTTTTCTCCTTGACGAACTCCCCTAAAACTGCCAAAGAACTCTGATTTTTGACCATTTAGAAAAATGCACGATTTTATTTGATCATACATATTGATTACAACGTGCAGTATTTTCCCAGATATGCCTTGACTCAACAGTTTGTGCCATAAAGCATGCCTCCAAATAGAATCAAATGCCTTTCTGTAATCAATAAAAGCACAGTATAATTTTCCATTGTTGATTGCAAACATGTCAATCAATGATTTAAGAACAAAAGCATGGTCAAGCGTTGAATGCATGTGTCTAAAACCTGCTTGGTTTTCTGAAATAAGTCCATTTATTTCAACAAAATAAGTAAGTCTGCTATTTAGAATTGACGTGAATAATTTGCCTACACAACTCAACAGTGTTATCCCTCTGTAGTTATTGCAGTCTTGTTGATCTCCTTTGCCTTTATAGAGTGGTACAATTAACCCTGTCACCCAATCTTCTGGTATAATACCAGAATCCAAAACACGATTAAACAATAAACAATAAAACTTTGTCATATAAGGAACACTATTCTTTATATATTCATTCCTTACTAAATCAACTCCTGCTGCTTTATTATTCTTTAAACATTTAATGACTCTTTCAATTTCATCCTCAGTAATTGAATCATTTAGAATGTCTAGACTGGTATTTCTTTCAGATACTTCATTACTAAAAATGATATCATTACATCCAGTATTTTGATTAAGGGACTGGAAATGATTTTTAAGCTCTTCAAGAGCACACACACACACACACACACACACACACAGACACACACACACACACCCTTACCATTTCCATATCCAAACTACTTAATAACCATGCTTTGTTGAGTAGAGTTGCTATCTTTTATTTGATATACGGATTCCACATGGTGTTCGTCATTGTGTCTAGTGATCAAGGCAAGGTTTTTTCCACAACTAAATAATCAGGTAATGTGGACTGTATGTTGTGCACCAATGGTGTGTTTGCAGCAGTTACATTAATAACTTAATCATTCATTCTCACTCTGTCATACTCACAAACGCATGCACATACACTCTCTCTCTTGTTCTTCTCGCTCTCTCTTCCTCTTTCTTGTCTCCCTGCATGTCATTTTTGTCTTTCTGTCTGTCTCTGTCTCTCTTTCTGTCTGTCTGTCTCCATCCCCTCACCTCCCCTCCTCTCTCCTCCCTCTCTCTCTCTCATATGTGCATTGGTAAGAGCGCATTAATGAAGCGATGTACATGTTAAATGGAGAGTCCATAGGTGTGGGTGTTCGTATGCATTGGTGCGTGTGCGTTTGTGTGTGTATGTTAGTGTGTGTATGTGTGTTGTTGTTACTGACATATAACTATGTCATCTCCTGAACATTCGATTCCCTCAAATAATTAAAGGCACGCACATACATAACGCACACACATGTGTTTGCACACATGTGGGTACATAAAAATACTCACATGCACACACATAAACGCACACGCACACATACACGTGTACTCCCATATACACAGGCACACATACATATACACATACATGTACACACACATGAGTGCATGCAGGAGCATGCTCACACATCCCCACAGACCATGCACGTGCGCGCGCACACGCGCACACACACACACACACACACACACACACGACACAGCCAGCCAGCCACCCACCCACACACGGACAGACACCTTCCCACCTCCCACCGCCACACTCGCACATGCACACCGCGCGCGCGCGCGCACACACACACACACACACACACACACACACACACACACACACACACACACACACACACACACTTGAGCCTGTGCCCGCCCACTCATGCACACATGTCTACACTCACTACACACACACACACACTCACACAATGATAATATGGTACAGAAAATGCTAAGTCTGACCAGCGCGTTGGCCTGATGCGCATATCAGACATCTGCAGAGTGGTGGCCATGAGATCTTTCTCAAAGCTTCTCATCTTGATCATTATTTCATTTATCTATCGGCTTGAAATCGTGTGCAGTGTGGCCTCAAAACTCACTAGATGTGTAGCGTATATTGACTAGTCCGTGGGCAGTGACACCTTGATGAAACTGAAATTGAATCGGTTTCTCTCCCCCTCCCCCTCTCCCCCTTTTCCTTCCCCCCTAACCCCCACCCCGTCTCCATCCTGCCCACTCATCCATCGTATGTGCTTGCAGGTATTGTACCGGCTGCATCTGTGAACTCCGTGCTCCAGTAACAGTGCTAACCTATCCCCACTTCTTAGTCGTCCCTTCATATGTCTGTTTTCGTTTTTCTGTTGTTGCTTCAACAGTGTGGGATCCAACCCATGTGTATCTGCCAGCTTTGTCTTTCAAGTTAACGTTGCTTGCTCTTGTTCTTTGGATGTCATCCGCTGTGTCTTTGATTGGGCACCAAAACGTTCACAGAAAGAAGGCTAGTAGACGGCTGATCCTGTTGTGAATTAACACCTGATTAAGCTGTGCATGGGACTGAGAGTGAGCGAGGATGGGGGGAGTGGGAGAAAGAGAGAGAGAGAGCTGGAAAGAAAAACACAAGACAGACGGACAGAACTGGATGCTAACACTGGAAGGTCCAACGAACATGTAATGAAGTTTGACTCTTGTATTCGGTTGCTTGTTTCTCTGTGTTGATTGTGGAAGTTTGCAGACTAATAGCTTGTGGATTTACAGTGTAACATTGTAGTGTAGCAGTTGTATTATGCCTGCAGTATAAGTATCATGCAATCTGTATCGTTCTTTGACATCTCTAGTAGAGTAGCGAAGTTGATTATGGTATCTATAGCTGTTACTGTAAATTTCAGTTTTACAGATTGAATTTTGTTTTGAGTAAGAAAACGATATGTTTTGTTTGTTGAAATAAGGGAAAAGCAAACCCATCTGACATATTGGTGAAGATGAATTTTGATTATAAGAATAAATAAGTGTGTGTGCGTGTGATGAATTTTGATTATAAGAATAAATAAGTGTGTGTGTGTGCGTGCGTGTGTGTGTGTGTGTGTGTGTGCGTGTGTGTGTGTGTGCTTATAACATCAAAAGAAATGGTGAGCACTTGATAGAAAGTGAAATCAGATAAAAAATATCTATGAAATATATGTTGGGAGTGAAAGGCTGCTTAAAGTGTGTGTATGTGTGTGTGTGTGTGTCTGTATGCGTGCTTGCATGTTTGTGCAACCTATCAAAGCTTGAACAGGCGAATCGTATTGCAAACAGCAACGGTGATGAGGGATGGGTGTATGTGTAGTATTCCCGTCGAGGTGTTGTGAGATAGGAAGCAGGAGGTGTGTGCAGTTAGGAGTCCTTATTTTGCTCATCAGCAGGTTGTTGGGTGCCATTTTCAGAGTTTAAGTAGTTTTGGTTGGGTTATTTTTTCCATAGTGATGTGTGTGTTTTCATGCATCACTGAGTGTTCTCATCATGCGTAGTGCCCTTGCTTTTCTGAGGAAAGATTTGCAGTGGTTGTTTCAGAATTCTTACAGAAGTTCTTAGGGAAGTGCGCGCTTTCTCGTTCTTGTGAAAGGTTTACAGCGTTGATATTACAGAAGGCTCGCACAAGTTCTTTGAGGAATATGCTCATGGGTGAAAGATTTAAGATTGAAGCTCAGTTGTAGAATGTTTACATTTGTTCTTCACTTGATGCAGTGTGGTGCATGTTGCTAAGAGCTTCCAAATTGCTGCACCTGTATATTTCAGTTTACAGGTTGTGGTGATCTATTTTTGAGGCATGTGTATAACATGTGCAGGACTCAAGGGTGTGATGTGTGTTTTCAGAACGCTCATGTCAATTCTTGGCCCGGCGGTCGTCAGGTGCTGATGGGGTCATGGCAGCACCTGCCTACCCTGACCTCGCAGCGCTCGGTGCCCCAGACCCTGGTGCCAGACCCTCTAACGGCTTCGGCTGACTCCTGGCGACAATCCTTGATGGTGAGTGTGTGGTAGGAGAGTTTTGTCTTGTCAGGATCTCCTCCTTCCTCTAGTGGCTCAGTTTTGAAGGTCTGGAGCTCTGAGAAGAGATCAGGAGCCTCATGGAAATGATGGCCAAGGAATCCTCAAAAACTGAGTGATTCTTGTACTTCGTTCTTCACTTGATACTTTGTTCTTCACTTGACAAAAACGTATGCCGCATTAAATGAAAAAAGAAAAAGGGGGAGGTGGGGGGAGGGACCCAACATCACTGTGCTATAAATAAGTTGTGCAGTTTATTCAGGGGTATGCCTTTAAAACCCGTTCGCTGCTTGCAAATGTTACAAACAAAGGCTTTCCCAGTGCAAGGGAAATCTAATGATTTGGGGGTAATAATTAACAAAAAATTCTAGCTCAGAAACTACAAAAGATATATCAATGAAATATATATGATTTTTGAAGGAAATTGAATGAAGATTTTGAATCTGGGCTTCTTTTGTTTTAATTTTGATAATAAAAAAGTATTTAGGCAATTAGATTTGGATAGATTTTTTTGCACGATCAAAAGCATATGTATTTACCACTATATCTTCACATCCAAACAAGAACACAAAACAAAAAAGTTGAAAATAAAGTTTGTATTGTCACACTACACCTGTAAATGAAAGTAAAACAGTTTAGAAGTCTATCAAGACGCTCACACTCTATGCAGACAGGTCAGTCCACGACCACGCCCCCCTCTCCCCACCACGCCCCCTTGCTGGACTTCAACCCTGTCTTTCACTGCTCCTCTTCCCCTACCTTTCCCTCTGCCCCGTGCCACGCCGCGAGCAGGCCGCGCTCCCCTCTCGCGCTGACTACCATGTCACTGACCACTGGCATGCAGTGCAGAGTACACACTAGGCGAGCTTGTTCGACGCTGGCAAACCAGTCAGCTGAACACACACTGAGGTCACACAGCCCGACACAATAACTGACGAATACGGTTGGCAATTCCATCACTATCATCATCTCACCTTCATGCTCGAGTGAGTCGTTGAATAAAAGATTATTGTCTTTGTCAAAAATCATTAGCAGAGCCTGCTCAGCTGTGTAAATACATTGATTTGGTCGCTGCGCTTGTCGAAGGTTGCGCCGCCATCTTTGCAAGCGAGACGAAGTGCTGGCTGGTCATCCAGTCAGTGATGAGAATAAATGGGCTTTCCCCTCACGTGTGGTCATTTACATATCATTTTAATACTACAGACATATAAGGCTTACTACGCACACTCTATTTAAGTCCGTTGATAGAAATAGTAACAAATGAAAATTCAAGAAAAATGCATGACGTCAGTGGACGGCCCATAGGCACTGGGAAAGCATTTTTAATGCGGCGTCAGCTGACGGCTTAAAGGCACTCTACGGGTTAAACTACTAGATTTTTTTTTTTTTGTACATAAAATTCTAATGGCTACCAAACTTTTTTTTTTTTTTTTTTGTAGAGAGCACAGACCAACATTTTTTTTTAATCCCCTTGAAATTTTTAAGATCCAAATCACACAATGTTTTGAAAAAAAAATCTTGTGGTGGAAATATAGTTTGTTAGAAAGGGGGTTGGATGGGGGTAGGTTTGGGGAGAGGATTAATTCTTGGCTGTGCACAATTTTGCAGTATTTTTCAAATGTCTACATCTGAATCTTGGTTCATTATATTTGTATTAGGTGCATTTATAAGCTTTTTTAGATTCAGTTTTTTAAGTAATGATCACATATGTAAATATTGAGAGACACACGTATGCGTGTACGCTCACACACACTCTAAGAAAGTGTTAGATCCTCCATAAAAGTTGGTAATTGATACAAAGCACATGGATGTAAACATATAAACATTTGCTGCAGAGAATGGGAAAAGTGTACATTTATTTTTATTTTAATGATCTGGTATCCAGCAATGATCTGGATTGTAAAGTGTTATCAGTCAACGAAATTAGTATTGTTCAAATTAAATCAGATTTTGAAAAACAAAACCATTGACGCGCAGCCGTATTAGTATGAAAAGGCAAGGTTTTTGTTAACCAACCTGTAATATCTTCTTTATACACAAGGCTCATAAATTCACATGATTGTGTGTGTGTGTGTGTGCGCGCGTTTGTGAGCGTGCGTGTATGTGTGAGTGTGTGTATGTGTGTGCGTATGTCTGCACGTGTGGATGTGTGTGTGCGCGTGTGTGTGTGTGTGTGTGTGTGTGCAGAGCTCTGGGTCCCAGCAGTGGAACATGGGTCTGGTACCGACGAGCTATCCCCTGTCGTCCCACTACACTACGGCTGCTCCGCACTCTTCCAGCAAGAGACAAACCAAGCAGAGGTCAGCCTTCTGTGTGTGTGTGTAAGTTGTGGAAACTTCCCCCCAGCAAGGCAGACTTGTATGTAGTAGAAGGCTCTGTTCATTGCTTGTTTTCATCATGGAACTTGGGTTTTTCCCTTCTTCTCTGTGCATTGACAGCCGTGCAAGGTCCTGTGTTGTAAGCTGGTCTGCCAGAACGTGGACACTGACAGTGTTGAGTGTATGCATATGTGCGTGCACATTCAGTCCATGAAAATAGCATTTTATACCTAATTGCGTTTAGTGCGTTTGTGGGGGTGGGTGGGCGTTATGAGTAGGTTCATATTTGCTCATAATCAAGAAAGTGCGCATGTACATGTGTGAGAACTTGTGCAGGGTAATGTTCACCTTTTTGTTTATTTCTTTTTGGTCCCTGAGAGAACATGATCTGTTGGTAGAAAAAGTAACTGAGGAATTATTTAAAAAGCTTCTTGCCAGTCTGTATATGACCTTCGGCTTACACAAGGTTCCTACTTCGGGGGAGGGTGATGGACAGAGAATTGGTGGGTTTTTTGGTTTGCTAGCGAACGACACCGACGTCTTGATGTCATGTTCAAACAACTGTGAGAGCAGGCAGTTGGCCATTTGTTCACCTGATTGACGGCAGCTAGATGACATGGTCTGATATCTAAGAGGGTGCAGAAGGGAAAGAGTGTGACAGAAGCTCCAGGATCAAATGGTGCTAGTTGTGATGGGACCAGAGAGTGGGCGATGCACCTCTCAATCTCGGATAAAGAGAAACGTCAGACTGGACCATTTGCAAGACAACAATTTTTTTTGTCGGCTGGAGTGGAGCATGCCCTCCAGAACACCTCTCCTCTCAAATTTCAGTGATTTTTCTTTTGTTTTCCTTGGTGGGAACCTTGTTGACATGAAAAAGTAGTAGATAGTGCTCTGTGTGTGTGTATGTGTGTGCAACTGCGCGCGCGTGTGTGTGTGTGAGAGAGAGAGAGACAGAGAGAGAGAGAAAATTTGCTTGTATGTGGGAGAAACCACGAGTTAACATACATCATGACTTGACAGCCTGTCTCCCAGAAGCTACAAATGAAACTAAGTGGCCTATTGCCTTAAAATACAGAGACAGCTGATGTGTGGAAAAGAAAGGCGAGGTGTTTTAGCCAACGCTTGTTGTGTCCCTTTCCTTGCAGCCGGACAAGCAAGGAGGCCACATCGGCCCAGCTTTCGCCTGTCAAGAAGCGTGTCAAGGAGAGCCCCTCCGCAGACCAGCGACCTGCTTGCGGGGGGCGGGGAGGAGCTGCTGCGAGTGGCGGGGGGAGGGGACGGGGGCCGCTGGGGGGTGACCCACGCCCTCATGCTGGACCCCCTGCCACAGGCTGCGGACACGCTGCAGACCATCGTGATACGCGACTCCCCGTCCCCCTCGCATAGCATCATCACCATCAGCTCCGACAGCGAGGATGAGGGCGAGCGCCGCGGCTTGCCCTCCCAGCATCACCGCCACCATCACCATCAGCGACACCACCACCACCACCATCAGAGCCGATCCCAGGGCTCGGGGCGATCCAGGGGGTGAGTTGGTTCCAGGGGGTTGTTGTTAGCAGCATGTGAGAGTCTGTGAGTTTTAGATTCATCACAGTAAGTTTTCGAATTACTGTGTCGTAGGTGTAGAATCATCACAAGTACAGACCTCTTTACCCTACAATTTTGCCATATTTTGTGCACGTGTGGTGAAAATAAACGAACCAGAAAGAAATATGTTCTTGAGCGGTAGGGCACTTGCTGTTTATAACCATTTTGTTTGAGCGCTACAACCAAAGAGTAACAACTCACACATGGATGACATTGGAACAGTAGGAGGGACCTCCTGCTTTTACAAAAATTCACAAATTTGGTAGATGTGTACACACATTGTTAGGAAAATACGATCATTTCAATTGAGAAATACACAAATAGCTATTTTAGGGTAAACGAGTCTGCTTGTACTGTTTTTTTTTTTTCTGTAAAAATTAAAAATTAAGACTAGAGCTATTTATTGTTCGTGAATTCGTTATCAGTATTGTGTATTAGGACAGTATTGTCACTAATTGCTTCTGGCTTGAGTTTTGTTTAGAATTTCATGTTCGTTGTCTAATGTGTGTTAGAGGGAATTGGGTAGGGAAAAGAAAATGACAGCCATAACAGGATGAGAGAGTAAGCGATGCGAAGAAATGAGGAGAATGATGATGTAACTGAAAGTTATTGCTGACTGTTGTCTTTGATGGATGGAGTAGTGAGTTTTGAAGTTGTTCATGCCAGGTAAATGTTGTTAAATTTCATGACGGTTGTTTTTTTGTTTTTGTCTTTACTTTGTACACTTGATTTTGGTGCATTATTATCAAACTGCAGCTTGATAGTTTGCCTCATTGGTGCATTCCTTGTCATGTTCCACTCACAGTGAAACATGTTCTTTTAGATTGTTGGGACTTGTACGATTTGAGACATAAACACTTTACAGCAGAGTCCATTAAAAACCCTGTTCAGAGATGTCCCACCTGACGTGATCTTTGAGTTTCTGAAAGAGATTAACATTTTTCATCTGATCTAAGATTTTACGGAAGAAAGATTTTTAACGAAGTTTCTGGTACACTTTTAGAAGATGTATTTTAAAGAGATGTGTGAAAGTTTTTTTTTGGGGGGGGGGATGACTTGTGAGTTGATTTTAACGTGGTGACAGCCCTGATGTGGCCCTTTGCAGTCGGCTGGGCTGTAAGCAACATTACCTTACCTTGCCTCATTTGCCAGAAAACGTTCATGGACTCGTGTTCTTGTGGAGGTGGTAAACGTCAAAAGTTAGGCCTAAGATTAGATCTTTCACTGAAACGTGTATAATGGCCTTGCTTGGCCCTGACAAGATAACATTGTTTGGTTCCATTACCACACTAACAGCAGTGACAGTAGCGATGATGGGTGATATGATCATGCTGGTTTGACCATGATGGAAGTGACAGAAGTTGTTGGTGATTGATCGATCACAGGCCCGTGGAGAAGAAGTGCGTGGAGAGGAGAGTTACATGACGTCCAGCGTCTCCAACAGCCACAGTGCTGCCTCAGCTGCCGGTGAGAGTTTCGGTAAGGCTGGCTGGTTGGCTCTGCTCCCCCCACCCCACCCCCACCCCCAAACCCCATTTCATCTGTTGTTTTCTTGTTGAAGATAGGTATGCGTGTGTAAGATGCTTTTTTTTTTCTTTTCTTTTCTTTTCTTTTCTTTCTTTCTTTCCTTTTCTTTTTTCTTGTTGTAATGGCTGTTGTTAATTGGACTTGGACCTGTCAGTTCATGGACTTAATTTGTGAATTTAAATGAAAATATAGTGGGGTTTTTTTTTTTTTTTTTTTTCAAATTGATGCTGTCTTTTTTTTAAAATTTTTTTTGATGCTGCGTCATTCTTTCCATGAAAAGCTGGTTCAAAGATGCCCCACCTGATGTGATCTTTGAATCTCAGAAAGAAATTAACATTTTTCATCTGATTCAAGATTTTACGGAAGAAAGATTTTTAAGAATGTTTCCTGTTAAAAAAAAAGGTGTATTTGAAAAGGTGGTGTGAATGTTTTTTAATGACTTGTGAGGTGACACCAATGCGGCGACAGCCCTGATATGGCTTTCTGTGGTCGGCCGGGCTGTAAGCAACCTTCCCTTTTCCTGCTGTGTCATTCTCCATACCCCCCTCCCCCACACCCTCCCTTCGTGGCGTTCTTCCCATGCCCCTCATTTTGGACACTCTGGGAACAAGCACACCAAGGCTCTTCCCGTCTCAGAGGCAGCACGGGCAGTCCACAAGGAGCAGTGAATACAGGCTTACCATGACATAGCTGCTGAAGGAGAGGCTGCATTGCTGCTCGGCCCCATGGGTGGTGTTCAGTGGTGCCGGTTGTGGTCCAGCATACCCGGCACGTCACCCACTTAGCCTCTTGATGACTTCAGCAGCTGCTTAGTTGGGAGCCAGTGCATGTGGGCTTACCTATGTGATGGTAGCCTCCACATCCCTCCAACGACTGTCCTCTGTTGGTTGTTACCAGAGCCAGGCAAAACGGTTGATTCTGTCTGCAAAGTTTCTTGGTCCTTACGGACTCTAACAGTTTCTTTCCCAGTTTCCAGTCTTAGCAATCTCTCTTCGTCTTACAAAAAAAAAAGAAGACAAAAAAAGTGTGCCTTACTCTGTTTGGGAAGAAAAATTCCTGAAAAAAAGGCAAATTAATCATCATGTCATTCTTTTTCTAAAGAGTATTAATCTTCTTCATTTCTTCTGTTATTTCATTTTTCTTCATATGTCTGACCTGGAAGGTTTCTTAGCATAAGCCAGTTGTGGCCTTTAACTTACATTTATTCACAACATCTTCCATGTCGTTAAAAAAACAAAAGCAAAAACTAAAAGCCTCGCTGTTTCGACAGTGCCACCAACAGGTTTTCCTCTATTCAACTCCCCATCCTATGGATAACAAACCAATCGCCCTATGCTATCTGTCGGCCACTCTGATTCAACACTCCATCGTACAGATAACAAACCAACCACCCTATGCTATCTGCCACTCAGTATGCCTGCATGATTTACTTGAACTGGTGAGTCCAGGCACAATGCTTTAAAATCTTTTTTCCCCCAGTGGCCTGCTGTAGCAGTCCATGTTTTCTGTCCACATACTTCCTTTACAAATAAACGTAGGAAACCACCAGGAACTTGGACACAGTGCCAGGCAGCAACTTTGTGGCAAAGTGACCCCAAGGCATGGAAGGGAATTGTAGGTTGTATCTGAAACTAAAGGATTGGCGTCTGTTTTGGAGTTTAGTGAAGACACATTGTTTTTCCTTTCTATCATAGTTTGTTGCTTTGTGATGATTTCAGACTTTTTTTCTCTTTTTTTTCTGTCATAGTTTGCTGATTTGTGATGATTCCAACCTTCTTTCAGCTTGCATACATGGGGAAAGAAAAATCAAGGGAAGCAATGAGAATTTTGCAGAGGAGATTGCAAAGTTGTTTTAGAGAGGATTATTTTTTCATTTTAAGAATTGCAGTAATTACTATGATGACTACTTGTCTGTTAGTCAGTCCTTGAAATTTCAGAATGTAACTTCACAACGTTGTGGAAAGCTTCTTGAATATTTTTTATCTGTAATGTTTGCATTAAATGTGAATTGGAAGTGACGAAATACATGTCCCTTCACAGCCTAGCCAAAATACATGAAATGGGCAACAAAAGACTTGTGACTTGAATTATTGCTGCGTTTTAGTTTGTTGCTCAGGAAGTTCACCAACAAATTTTGAACTGATTTTTACATATTCTGTGCTAAAGTTAAAAAGAGAGAGGGAAAAAAAAAGCCGAACACCTCCCTGAAAATCATTAATTTTCTTTTTATGCAGGAAGTTCTGTTTTACTGACAGACTTATGCCACTGTCATGTGATCTGATGCTTGTGTGATTATGAACAGACATCGTGCGCTGCCGACGCAGTGGCAACTACGTCGTGGTTGCGGGAGAAGGGGGTAGCCGGACGGAGGAGGAGGGCGAGAAAGCACGCTTCATCAGCATTGGGGATAGTGGCGGCAGCAGCAGCAGCAGCAACAGCGCGAACCTGGTCATGTCCAACAGCAGCAGCAGCAACAGCCTGTGTCCAAATGGTGGAGGCGAGCGTCACAGCAAGAAGGTGGGGGTCTGTGTATAGCTTGACAGGTGGACCTTGCAGTTTTACCGTTCTTGAATGTTATGCCTTTTTTGACAAAAAGCGGACATGGGGACTGGTCAGAAAGGCTCAAGAATCCAGTTTTCGTGATAATGCCTTGTCAAAAATAAAATTATCTATTCATTGTATATAGTTTCGTTTCATTTTGCTGCCAAAGATCAAGTTCCAGAGAAACTGTCTTTCTCATATCATCAGCTGTCAAAGATACTGACTGCTCAAAAGTTGGAATTTTGTCATAGAGCGCTGTCGACTTCCTGTGATTTAATGAAAGGGTTACATGTGGCTGATTGTTCCTTTTTTTTTCTTTTCTTTTTTGCATCCTAACTAGAACTCCAAGCTTTAGTGTTTGTGAGATATATTTGAAGCTTTTAGTCTTAGCATTAAAGGTGTATTCTCAAGATTGGCAGTTATTTGCAAGTCTGATGGGATACATCAAGTGTTTGACAGATTGTAAAAATGAACCCTTGAATTGTTTCCATGGAGCCATAATGATCCGTGGGAGTAGGCACTTTCACCTGTAATTAAGAATATAGATATTGACCAGCCAAATCTTGGCTTTGCTTTGCTTTACTTACTTTGAGACAACAGCAGAAGTGGGGGGGTGGGGGTGGGGGCCTGGAATGAGGGTGGGGGCCATGTAAATAGATTGAGTTGGCTGCTCGAGGCAAATCAGATCAGCTGGCCCATTGAAGCTTTCCACTTGGTTTGCACTGATGGTTAAGCACACATATGGACACCTGAAACCTTACAGGCTGAGTCAGCGAGATTTCAGCAAAGCTAAAAGACATTTTCTGTTGTTGTCATCTGTGCAGAAAAGGGAAGAATAATCTATGCGATACACATATTAAGCCATTCTTGGTGTCTTGTCGGATTCTTTGAGCAACATGCTTTCTCTCAGTAGTGAGAGAGGAAAGGCATCCTCAGCATTGTGGGGGGCAAAAGCGAAGCGCTATAGATCTAAGTTTAGTCACTGGCCACCTTCTATAACCAGAAAGCCCTCGGTGACACATTGAACAGCTGGGTGTGACCAGGTTAGCAAAAGCAGTGTTTTGCAGACCTGATTTCAACAAAGGAGTGAAACTCAAGAGATGGCCTGTAAAGTAGCCGCATTCCATCTGTGGGGATGTTTAAACACAGCGCCTGTGTCTGTGTGTTTCATTTTCATGTCGTTTACCCACTGTTCAAGATGGCCTAGTCTTCACTGAAAGGTATGAAGGATTTTTTTTTTTTTTTTATCAGCATTCGTTCATATTATTTTTTAACAAAAGTTCGGTACTTTACCCAAAGCCGCCAATCCATCGAAAAATTTTTTTTTATTGTTTAGGAATTTCCCTAGGATAGAAACTATTTCCCAAATTAAGTGGGGGAAAGTCTAGAGTTTTCAAAACTTTGTTAAGAAAATGAGTAAGGATAGTAAGGTGTTGCTGCAGAATGAAGCCCAAATGATATGTGCATGTTGGCAGTTACATGTATGGAAAATGGATTTTCTTTTTAAACTCTCCGTTTGTCAATTGAAGCATGAGGAGGTTGCAAACGCTTGCAGTGGAGAGGTGAACTGCTCCCCTCTTCGTCTCCCAGTTCCAGCATTTTGACTCCAGAAGGTTGGCAGCTATGATTAACCCGTTGGGCAAACCAGACCCCCCCTTCCCCAGAGTGGCTGATATGTATGGAGGTTTGGTAGCAGGTTTGAAACGTAGATTGTTAAGGGCTGGTGTGTAGGTTGACTTGTTCAGCCAATCTTTAAAGATATTCACCACTGTACTCTGGTGGGTTCCATCTCGCTGTAGGATCACCAGGAATGAAAAGGCTGATGCACTCTCCAAGGCTGGTCACAATGTGGAGCAGTTCAGCCACCTAGTGACCTGCAGAGAGGCCAGACCCACCATCATCAACCAATACCAAAACCAGTGGAAGAGAAAGCTGGATGCAGACAGTGGTGCTGATCCTATCTGTCAGCTCCAGAGGTACCAAACAGTCCTGTTCAGACTGAAAGCCAGCCACTGTCGACTGCTGAGCCACCTCAGCCGAATTCAGATTGCCCACACAGATGAATGCCGTGTGGCACTGGATCTGACTAAGCTTACATCTTCCAACACTGCCCAGCGCATTATGTTATACGGAGTCAGATCAGACCAGAGAGAGCAGAGCTGCAGATGCTGCTTTGGGGCAGCCGTCAGGACCTCAGGAAGACTGTGGGATCTGACGTGGTGACAGGATTGAAGATCTGATGCAACCAGTAAAAGTCGACCACAGAAGAAGAAGAAGATCAACAAAGTTTAGGTGGGATGGGAGAAGTCAGAAAGATGGTGCAAGGCCTCGCAACCTGTTACTGCGATAATCTGGTGCACCATGGGGTGGACTAAGGGTTTTGATGTGGTCGGAATGGCCTTGGAGTGGACATAGTGGTTTTGAGTTAATTATAAAATCATACATGAGCTTGTGGAGGATTTCTCTTGAAAGTCCGACAGAAAGTCGTTTCCATAGAAGAAACTCCTGAAAAAATATTGTTTACATGAATCGTAAAACACAGAATAGTGGAAAATTGTTAAGAAAAAAAGGAGAGAGGGATGTCCAGCAGAGGTGGTACAGAGGGGGAGGCACAAAGAGGGGTAGCCTGTAGGTGTTTGTATGTGTGGGTTGGGTAAGGGGAGGAATGTGTATTGAGTGGCTGTGTAAGGGCAGCCTGTTTACTATGATGTGATGTGATATGCTTGTGTACACGGATTTGTTGCTTTTATGCATGTTGCTTACAGTGCATGACTCAACAAATGTCGTCAGACAGTCTGAATCGAGAGCATTCATTTTTTTTGTTTGTTTGTTTGCAACCACAGGTGACATTCACACCAGTCCGGCAAGAGATAGTGGCTTCCCTCGATCCTCAGGCTCCCCCTCACCCCCACAACAACCCCCTGCCTTCCCACCACCCCCCTCAGCCCAGCCAGCCCAGCCAGGCCCAGCAGCAGCGGAACAGTCTGGGCTACTTCGTGGTGGGCAACCCCACCCTGCCGAGCTCCTCCTCCGCCCCTGGCCCCAGCTCCTCCTCCTCAGGATCTCACGCCCCCATCCCCCCTATCGGGCATGAGCTGACCTCCAGGAACGGTCGCGCCAGGGAGGCCAAGGTCGCGCCCTACATTCCAAAGACGGAGCCCAGCTCCCTGCTGCCGCAGTCCCACCACCACCACCATCACCACCACCACCCGCACCCGCACCCCAGTGTGGAGAGGGTCAAGAGTAACCGCAGTCCACGGCCAGACGTGAGTTCTCTCCTTGGTTGGTTCCTTTCGTTCCCTCCCCCCACCCCCTCCTTCCCTGTGGTTGGAGATGTTCAGATTCTGCCAGAAGGCACAGCATGGGGCAGCTGAAGCAACAAAGGGAAGTTGTGTGTGTGTGTGTGTGTGTGTGTGTGTGTGTGTGTGTGTGTGATAATTTTTGTATGAAATTTACTGGTAATGAATTAGATGGATGGCAAAAGATTTATTCAAAATCTTGGCATGGATTCTCGTGGGCCCCCTTTTTTTTTTAATCTGCTTTTGTGACGATCTTGCTTTTGATTTCTTCTCTCTGTTCATGGTCATCATCATGTGTTTGTGTGGGTCTTCAGTGGCTGCAAAGGGCATAGAAATGGTGGCCTAGGTGGCGCCCTCTGGAGGAGCATGCTCCTGCATTGTTAATTCCCTTGTTTCTTATCATTTTGTCATCAACAAGGGGCATAGCTGGTGATGGAGTTTTTGAATCTGAATTAATGCCATCAGATTCTACTGAGGTGACTTGCGTGCAGCAGTGTGGTCTCCTCTCCGGGTAGTTTGTCTTGTAAGGATGTTGGGAGTTTGAACCTGGTAGTAACTTAGTATGGAGGGAGCCTAAGTGGGCTGGGAGTAATGCAGCTTGAGAGGGAATGAAACAGGTGACACACACCATTCCCCCCCCCCCCACCCCACCCCACTCCCCTCCGAAAAAAAAAAGAAGAAAAAGTTGAATCGGAATCTTTCCCTCAATTGACAATAGACCTTATCTCACCTTTGCCACAGTGCCTGATTTTTTCCCTTTTTTTTTTTAACACAAATATTTGACACTGCCCACTTTACGCCAAAGCGTTTGTTACTGCGATGCCCGGTGGTGTGTAAGTTTTAAGTTGCACAGTAAAGATGATCAGAGCAACGGGGGCTCTGTTATGTGTCCAACTGGAGAGGAGGCCCATGGGAAAAGAAAAGAAGGAAAAATCGCTCAGCTTGGAAACGTGACAGTACCAAGGCTGTGGTTTCCAGCTTGGCACATGTTGTCCTGTTCCCTGTCTCCCACTGTGTCGGGTACGCAGACCTGTTTACCCACATGAATATGGTATTTTTGTACACTTTTGGCAACAAAGAAACATGATGAAAGCATTGAACCAGGGAAAACAATGTCAAAAAAAAAAATCTTGAGATGAAGTTCTTGAGCTGTACTTGTACTTGCAGCGTATAACCATTGTGGTTGTGCGCTGTGTCGAAAGAGCGACAACTCGCACTAACTCGTGTGCGAAAACTGGATGAATTTGGTGACATTTGAACAACAGCAGCGACTGCAGGCTCTGAAATATTTAAAAAAAAAAAAAAAAAAACTGGCGAGAGATTCTGAATTTGTGCAAGTCTGGTGATGAATCGGTTTTGAAGGTAATTTGGAGATTTGGAGATTTGGAGAAATCTTTCCTTTACAGTAGGTACTATAAAATCAGGTATTCCTCTACTGTCTACCCTCTGACCTGCAATGCCTATGGACACACACACATGCACGCACGCACGCATGCATGCACGCACGCATGCACAGCCCTTCCTTGCTTTCACAAAAGTTTGGAAGACATATACATATACTTTGTAGAAAATATTCTCTCTTTCATTGAAAAGTACACCATTAGCAGTTCTATGGTGTACAGGTCAGTGTACGCCTTAGTAGTGGTACGAGCGCTAGTCTTTGAAATGGAAGCCAAAGCCCGATATGTAGGATCTGTGTGTCATATGGAAGAACCTACCACCGTGAGGAAGCCGTTTGGGGCTGAACTTGAGGTAGACAAGTCCTCTGATGGGTAAACACAAGCAGGCATTTTAAAAGAGAAAAGTGGGCAATGCCTTGCTATACTTCTCTGAGAACCATGGATCCCATTCAGTCCTGAGCATTGCTGTAAGCCCCGCTGAGTGCACAGAGGCCATTTCATGACTGTCGCTTCATTGAAGAGAAAGAGCAGCCATGAAAAAGAAAAAAAAATCATGTATATGTGCATAAGAGAAGAGAAAGCGCAGACACAGAAAGAATACCTGCTGAACTATTTACATGCTGTAGGCTGATAGAATTAGGCAGTATCACTGTGGAAGCCATGTTAGGCTGATAGAATTAGGCTGTATTATTGGGCCAGCCATTTTGCTTGATTTATCGTCTTCAGGTGTTTTTTTTTTTTCCTTGAAATTTGAAGCGTACTGGTATCACAAAAACAAACTTAAAAGAGGCCACATGGGAGAATGACTGCAGAATAGACGAGACAGACAGCACCCATTCTGGACAGTGTTTTATAGCCATGACCGAGACACAGTACAATTCAGTACCTCTATGCAGTGCAGTTTAACTACAAAGAAAGTACATTGTAAGTGACACGGAATATCCTGTACAAAATCCTGCGCAGTAACAGCGCAGTGTCTGACAAAACATCTTCAATCGATACTTTGTCCATGTCAACCAGGTGGAGATCTCGTCGGCGGCCGCGCAGGGCAAGCTGGCCTACGTATCCCCCACTGTGCGTTCCATGCCCACCTCCTCCACCTCCAGCCACAGGGCTGCCGTGGGCACCCACACCCACACCCACGCCCACGCTGGCGGCGCCTCTGCCTCCCGCCTGCAGCCTGCCGCCGCAGCCAACCTGAACCTGACGCGCGGCGTGGGGGCCTCGGGCGGCATGGGGCAGCTGTCTCCTGTGCAGGCCAGCGTGCAGCTGGGACAGCCCCTGCTCCTCAACCCTGCCTCTCAGCTGGAAGTGCGCAGGTGAGGAAATCAGGATGGATGGGGGGATTGTTGTGTGTCCGTGATCAACCAGGGTTCGTACGCTTCTTGAAACTCCTTGAATTCTGACAGCAAATTTCAAGACCTTGAAAACCTTTGAAAATCAATAAAATGTGGTTCTGTTGACCAGACCTCCTGGAAAACCTTTGAAAATCAAGCCATTGGCTCCAAAAATTTTTAATGTGGCAAAAAGAAATGGCAGTTTGATTTTTCTGCGTTTAGGCTAATGAAAAATTATTTAAATACAAATCTTCACAAACATCGTCGTGACCCTGTATTGCCGTCTAATATTTACCAAGGGAGGTAATTTGTAACTTCAATTTTTTTAAGCTACAAATTATCTCCGTTTGTATTTAACGCACGCGATGATGTTTGTAGATTTTTTTTTTAATTAGTTTTTTTTTTTTTTTTGCTCCAACCAGACTCTTACATACCATGCATAGTCTGTATGTGCTCTTACAAATGGACATATATTTGCAGATTTTAGTGTTTTGGTGTTAAATACAAAGAGTCTGGGTTTGTTAATGTTCTGGTGTGTGGTGTACTGGCACACTCACTGTGACAAAAACTGAAAAAAGAAATGGCAGTTTGATTTTTCTATGTTCAGGTTGATCCAAAAAAAAAAAAAAAAATTAACAATTTTTTGTTGTTTCCTTTGTACGAAAAAAAAAAAAATGTTTTTAAATAATTTTTTTCATCAACCCTAACACAGAAAAATCAAACTGCCATGTCTTTTTTCAATTTGTACGCAAGTATTGTAGCCCTGAAATAAAAAAAAAACCCACACTCCTTGAAAACTCTTGAAAAGTCCTTGAATTTTGTTCTTCGGAGTCTGTAGGAACCCTGTCAACTGTTGTGACTGTGATTGGTGTATTGCTTGGTGGTATGCTAGCCACAAGACGGTGATTGCAAAAAATTGTTTGGCATCATATACTCTACCATGATGTGTATATAATATTAAAGGACATTGGATAGTTTTCTTCTTCCCGTCTATACTGCCAGTTGTCTCCCCTAGACATAAACCATTTCCATCTGAGGCAACTTTCTCTTTTTAAATCAACCACTGACATGAGAACACTAGGTGCTTTTTAGTGCCCCTGATCTGTGCCTTTTCCAGAGTGCTGGCTAGTTTCAGGTTCCCTTGGTTAAATATATTTCAAAGATTTGCTCTTCATTGAATGGTTATGTATTGTATGTGACTAAACTTGGTATTAAATTTTCTATGATGCAAAAGTTTGTACAGTTCAAACAAAATAAAGCAACATCATTACATGGAAGGGAAAATTTGCCAGGAAAATGACAGTGTCTTGTTAAGTTACCGTTTACTGTGGTAAGGAGTGATTTTTTAATGCAAGACAAATGCTGATGAAATGCAGATAAATGGAAATTTAATCAATTTCCTTGCATTTGCAAATCAGAAACTTGATCCAAGCTTAAATGTGGAAGTTATATTAGATTTTATCAGTGAAGTCAGTCACCAAAAAGTCCAAGTCTGGTGAAGTATGAAAATGGTCTGCGCATTATTTACACCTTCACAAACTACAAGACATGAATAAATAAATAAAGTTAAAAAGAATATGGAAAAAAAGGAAATAGTCTATTATTTACATAATTGAATTTGAAGCACAACATTACCAATACCATTGCACTGAAGTGGGTCCATCAGTGATGCCGCCATGTCGATTTTGCCATTCGCATCAAACAGTAGAGTTAAGAAACCATAAACACTTGAAACAGTCAAAATTTGTATATAGAATAGATTTCAGGAGTTCAGTTGCCATATAATTTTAAGTGTAACAGTATTCAGTACAAAAACAATGGTCAGACAAATCCAGCAAACTGATCTACATGGATGCAACAATCACATGTACTTGTATTTTGCAGTGCTTGTCCAGGGCAGGTGTAGTACAACTTGTGTGTCTGCAGGAAGTCTTGCTGTTTGTTGCCTGGTGTTTATAGTGGCAGAGATTTGTGAAAAACAGATATGACATGCTAAAGTGTTCATCATTGTTGTGGGTAATGATGTTCATCAAATTAGTATGAACGATGAAGATAACGATGTCCACTGTGGTGTGTCACCCCGTAGTGTTCATCATTATTGTCAGTAGTGATGCTCATCAAGTTACTATAAACGATGAAGATAATGATGTCCACTGTAGTGTCTTCCCTAAGTGTTCATCCTTATTGCCAGTAATGATGTTGAAAGTTGTTACGAACGTTGAAGATAACGATGTCCACTGTGGTGTGTCTCCCAGTGACTACAGACACGGCGCCTCGGCCACGCTGCACGGCTCCCCCCTCCATCACTACCACCTGGTCCCCGCCCACCAGCAGCACCAGATGGCAGCACTGACTGCTGCCACCGCTGCCGCGGCCAGCGTGGGCCAGTATGGCCCCTTTTCCCCCTCTGTCCCCCCTCCACCCGCCCACCAGAGCCCCCGGCATGTGCAGTACACGGCCCACCCCCTTCCGGCCCACATGCACCCTGTGCTGCACACCTCCTCCATCCCCTCCTTCCCCTCGGCGCAGGTCCACCCCAACTACACAGGGGGCGCCAGCTATCTCAACTCGGCCCCCACGTCGGCTGGGGTGTACACCACCTACCAGATCGCGCCCATCAAGGCCAGGCCCTACCAGTACTTTGCCTGAGGTGTTCCCCAGAGACGAAGAGAGAGCGAGCGAGCGAGGTGAACCTGCAAGAAAGGGGAAGCAAAAGCCACGCGGACAGGGCCAGCCGTACACAGAAAGGGATTAAGTTGTGTGCATGGCCTGAGAATTACCTGTTGACAGTTTACCCCCCCCCCCCCCCTCTCTGCCCCTCCCAAGGAAAGGAGATGGGGGGAAGGGGGACAGGGAAGGAAGGGGAGAGCATGGTGGCTAAGCAAGGTGTGTAGTATGAAGACATCTTGGAAAGTTCCTAGCCAGGAGAAAACCTGGAGTGTTTGGAAAAGGGATTAGGGTTTGTGTTTAAGGCAGGTGACTGGTCTCTTTGTGTCACGTTTGGGTGAAGGAGGGGGAAGATGGTGTGGCGTTTTGGAAGGGGGGGGGGGGGGGGGTGTTGGGGGGGGGGGCCCACAAAGGAGGTAGCTAGGGATTTTGTGGGGAAGGGGGGAGAGGGGATAGGGGAGTAGTGACAAGCAGTGGGGCAATTTTCTGTTGAGGAGACGTGCGAGAAAAGATGAAGGGAAGTGTTACGTTGGGTTTGAATTGGACAGACATGCTAGCAGATACCATACAACAAAGAAAATGGAGTATTTTCCCAGCCTTCTCCCCTCCCGTTTTTCTCCCCTCTCTAGTAACGAGTTACAATCGTTGTTGTTGTCGCTGTTACTACTACCATTGCTGTATTTTTGCCCTTTTTTTTTGTTTGTTGTTGTTAATTTTTGTAATGGCCGTTCCAGTCACTGCGAACATTGACAAGCGGTATGATTAGTAATGTTGTTGTTGTTAACTGCTACCACGTTGTTGTGTTTTGCCGCTCTAGTTGCAGGCACTGGCGGTTGTTCCTGCCTCTGAAGGAGGGAATGGGGAGCCGTAGGAACCAAGGATGCCGCTTCAGAATGCATAGTGGCCGGCAGGCTTGCAGGCTGTCGGCGTTGTGGTTTTGAAACCCCTGACTTGCTGGGCGGTGCCTGTGGTGGTGTCTTTACAACACTGCAAAGGATTCTTTTTTTTTTTTTTTCCCAGGCCGTGTGGGGAACTGTACGGACGGGGGAGTACTAGGAAGGTTGGCTTGTGATGTACCTGTAAGAAAATTCCTCCCTGAATGCTGTAGAAAATGAAAGAAGATGCGTGGAGAAGATGCCAGTGAGTGACTTGAACATGTGTCTGGCAGTAGAGATGTGAAAGGATGAAGGGGGTGTGGCGTGGGGGAAGAACAGTTTAGGTTTTTCTCTTAAGAGAAAATCTTGACAGTGAATTTCACAGGTCTTGACAATAAATTTCACAGGTGTAGGGTTACGTCAGTTTGGACAGTCCTTTTCACAGTCCTTTTCATCATGCTTTTGTTTCTTAATTTTTTTTTTTTTTAATTGGTATAGAGTGGTATCCCTTTATATTCCATGCTCGGGGGTGCAGTCAGCTAGTACTACTTTTTCCTCCATTTACTTCCCCTTCACTATGTAACAACTTTCTGGGAGACTTGGCTGGGAAAAGCTGTCGGTGTAGGGGACAATAGCACACCATGCAGTTGGATTAAATTGGACACCAGCAGCCAGAAACATAATGCCATAAGTGCTCTTCCAGGCTGCCCTTACTCTTGCAGTAACCTGCATTTTGCTGTGAAAAGTATATCAAGAAGTAATATTTCTTGCCAAAAGGATGGCGTAGGTAGATTTTTTTAGGGATGTGTTTTTAAAAAAAAAAAAAAAGTCCTGAACTAGATTCAAAGAAAATGAACACCACCACCAGAAAGAGAAAAGGAATTACAGTTAAATTGTGTGAAGAGCAAGTCAGTCAGACATCAGAGAAGAAAGGTGTGATTTTTAAGGTGAAATAATTTTGCTCTTAAAAACTGTTTTAAATGCTTGTAATCGACACTACAAAACTCGGAGCCGTCTATATTTTGTGATTGCTTTCCTTCAGTAAAGAGAAAAGGTTGGAGAGGAGGAAATAAAAATGGAATGGTGGTTGAATTAAGGGGAGCTGGAGTAAGATAGTAGTGGAGATGGTTTAAGATGGTAGCGGAAAGTCGAAGTAGAATAAAAGTGGAATTAAATCAAGATGGAAGGAAAAGAGGAATTGAAGTAAGATAAGAAATGAAAGAAGGTGGAATTAAATCGGTTTAGAATTACAGTCGAATGAAGTAATGATAAAATAACGATAAAATTGTTTCAAGATGCAGTAATGGTGGAGAGAAAGAAATTTGCAATAATTGTAGATTTGAATCAGGATAGAAGGATAGTAAAATGACAGACTACAGCGATTAAACAACAACAAAAAAGAAAGGGTAGACTTGGATGAAGGTGTAATGATGCAGGTTTAAAATTAGGACGGAATAATGTTGGAATGAAATGAAGATGACAAAATTGCTTGAACTAGAATAACAGTTAAGTTAAAAGTAAAGTTGATTCAGTGCATAGTTGAATATTTGATGAAGTCGCTTTGGAATAGCATTGGAATAAAGTCCAGAAGGATCAGAAGTCAGATTCAACCCAGATGGAAATATGTGGGATAAAATCAAGATGGAAAGATGATGGAATTGAATTGAGATGGAATGATGATGGAATTGAAAGAGAGAATGATGATGGAATTGAATTAAGATAGAATGATGATGGAATTGCTCGGCTAGTAACCAAGGGAACCACTAACATTGTCCATGTCCTGTTGACTTAAGAATGATGATGGAATTGAATTAAGATAGAATGATGATGGAATTGCTCAGCTAGTAACCAAGGGAACCACTAACATAAGATAGAATGATGATGGAATTGCTCAGCTAGTAACCAAGGGAACCACTAACATTGTCCATGTCCTGTTGACTTTAGAATGTGTACCACTCTAGGAAAAACGTCAGGTTCAGACTTTTTTTTTTTCCACAGTGTGTGTTTTCCAAGGGTCCTGCTGACTGCTCTCTCTCTCTGTCTCTGTCTGTCTGTCTTTTCTGTCTCGCTGTCTCAGTGTTTTTCTTTATCTCTCTTTGAAATTGTTTATTTTGGTGGTTTTCTTTTCAATGAGAAATTGATGCCCAAAAGGGTCTTGAAAACCTTTATTGTCATTGAAAGTTGAAGTTATATCCATTGTCCTTGCTGGTTATTAGATTGCTTCTGGGCTGAGACTTGCTGTGGCTTTCAACAAGTCGTCTTCACTTGTTTTCTGGCTTCAGCCTTCACATTTCTTCATCTCTTCTTTGCAAACTTTGTTGTTTTTCTTTCTTTTTTTTGTGTGCAAACCTGTTTTTCTTCACAGAGTTGTTTCCATTTGAAGTGGGTTTTTTTCATACCTCGTGTTATTGTTGTCATTGTTTTTCCCCCCTCTGTGTTCCTTGTTTTCTTGACTAAATTTTTCTGCTGCTCCTGTGCGTTAAAATTCTGGATCATAGAACCGACAGTTGCGGTTGCCGTTTGTGTGTTGATTGGCTTCAGCTTCTGTGGCGTATACATGTATGTCGCTGCTGATTGGGCGCAGCAGCAGGTCTACGGATTCTGCTTTCTGTCTGGATCCGTTGGGGGATCAGACACACGTGTTGTTTGCCTTGTTTACAGTGGTGCTTGAAATACTCTCCTGTGGTTGGATTTGTCGGTCAGGTGTCTGTCACATTCTCTGTGCCTCTTTTCTTTTCTTGTTTCTGCCTCTCTCTCTCTCTCTCTCTCTCTCTGTGTGTCTCTCTCTCTCTCTCTCCTCTCTCTCTCTCTCTCTCTCTGTCATAAGCATTGGGTTGCTCCATGAAACCGAGGGGTGTGCTTCAGCCTTTATTTGGATTGTTCAACCTTGTTCGCCCATGGTCTGCGTTCTGAGGATACAGTTCATTGATTGCAGTAATTCATAAAGGCGGTGGGAACACAGGGCGTGTCACAGGTTCAATAGTGTGGCATCTGGCCCGAGAAATGTTGAACCAGATGAGCAGATCTGCTGGCAAGCTACAGGCTCGGGAGGGAAAGAAATGTCAAAGGGCCATGCGTGCTGCCTGCACAGATAAAAAAAAACAACAAACAAAAACTTGTCTATCGGTAAACAAGCTGTAAAACGATAAAAATGTCACTGAAACAAACTGTAGCAGGTTGAATAGAAAACGGAATCCCACTTTTTGGCGCCTCATTCTCGATTTCAGACCAGAATGGTCTTCCTTTTTTGCTTGCTGGTGAAAGTTAATGAAATTTATTACAAAGCTTGCTGTGTGTGTTTGAAATAAAAGCGAAAAAAAAAAAGGGGGGGGGGGGACGTTATTTCTATTTGGGCTTATCTGGCAGACATTCTTGATCTGTGAATCCAAAATTGTGTTGTAAATGTCGACAAGTTTTTTCTTAACCCAGGTTGCAAATGATGACTGATCAACCGTGGGGGGAGGGGAGGGGGGAGGTCGGGGGATAATAGACGAGTTATAACGGATTAATGTCAGAGGTGATCATCCCTTGAATGATGGGCAGGTCATGGGCATTGGCAGACACTTCATTGGTGGGTGGGTTTGATCGGCACCACGAGCTTGAGGTAGCGGGTTTTTTTTTTGTTTTGTTTTGTTTGTTTTTGAAAGGAAAGGAAGGACTGAATGGAATAGAGCTGAAAGGATCGTTGCCTGCTGATCCCCGTTCTGTCCTCCCTTTTTTCTCTGTTTCCTCCTGTGCTGGTGCCAGTTTACCGGGAAGGAACTAGCAACATGCAAAGAGTAGGGAAAGAGGAGATGGAAAGGTGTGTGCCGTGAAACGAGGGAAGGTTGGAATGGAAAAGGTGTGCCAGTAGACAAAGGAGGAGCGGAACTGGAAAGACGGGTGGTGAAGCAAGGAAGGGGAGGAAATGAAAAGGTGCGTTGTAAAGCTGAGGAAGAGAACTGTAAAGGGATGGCGTAAAGCGAGGGAGGGGAGGAAACGGAAGGGGAAAAAGGAGGGGGTGGGTGGGGAGTGAATTTTGGAAAAGGTGTACATTGAAGAGTCGAGGGAAGACTTTCCACATCTTTCTTGTTTTTTTCTCTACATCCAGAGGAAATACAGATATATTGTAAAGAGAGATCTTTTTGGTGTTATGTGTAAATACGTGAAAGGAATCCTAATGTATCTTCATGATTTCCTGTGTGTACATAATACATTTAAGATTACATGTAGCTTCATCATAAATGTGATTGCAAAGATGATGCAAGCATTGTTTATTTAGAATATTTATTGTTTGAGAAGAAAGAAAAAAAAAAAAGAAGTTGAAATGTCACCCCTCCTAAAAGAGGAGAACATGGTTCTCTCTGCTGTGGCTCAGAATGATTTTTTTTTTTTTCTTTCCTTTTCAGATTGCTTCTTTACAGATTATTGGAAATTGTTTAGTTCATTGTTTGGTCTGCATGACTGTATCAGGTTGTTTTTACTTTCTGCTTTATTTAGCCAGTTTTACAATGTCCATGATAATTCTTGTTGAGTTAATGGTTGGTTGGTTGGTTTAGAAAAAGAGCCAATTATGGATACTTCGCGTTAGTGTCCAAGGAGTCCTTCCCTCCCCCACCCTCTTTTTTCCCCTCGGCTCTCAGGAAGGAGAGGCTTGTTTGTTTTTTGTTGTTTTTTTTTTTCTTTTCTTTTCTGCTTTGTTTTGATCCCTGACTTCAGTCTGGACTAAATGTGAATCTCCCTCTTTGTAAATAGCTTTCAGAGCCGTCGTTGGGTTGTCGACTGATCTGAAGTACACTGGGAACTCCCGTGTAACAGCCGAGGACAGTCAGCCACCGTTAAGTCTGAGGTTCACCTCTTTCTGTACAGATCGTGTGTGTGTGTGTGGTGTTGTGTATTTATATTTCATATATATATTATATATATATGTGTGTGTGTGTGTGTGATTGGCAGGGGACTGGGGTTTCAGTAGTCTTTCAGTGGTGACTCTGTGTATTTGAAGTCTTTCCGATACAAGTGTGGATGTGGGTGCATTGAAGGAGACAACATTTCTGGCACTGGAATGGCAAGTGCTGGATTTAAAGTTTTGTCCTTTTTTTTTCAAACCTGAGGTAGTCAAACCTAGGTGCATGTACATCTGAGCAAAATTCTTTTCCAGTCTGGATGCAGACCTGGAGGTCTTGGTTGGTTGGTTGGTTGGTTGGTTGGGTTTTTTTTTTTTTTTTTCTGCTGCTTGTTGTTTCGCATGTCTTAACTGTCTTTCTAGTCAGAGTTTGTTTGGCGATTGAAGGAGGAGAAGAGCCTAGACTATCGGCATTGTGGACATTTTGGCCAGAAGCGTGGGTTATTGTTGTCATCTGCTGCTTCGTTGGTACTCGCATGTTGTACAGTTCTTTATGTTCTTTTTTTTTTTTAGTGTATGTGTTCTGCGTGTGTGTTTTTGCAGCGCTCCCCATTGTTGCGTGTACAGAAAATCTGTCGTGGATATTCCATAGAGTTCGGGGAAGAGAGCAGAAAAACTGCATTTTTTTTTTTTTTTTTATACAACACTTGGGTTGCTTTATATCGCATTTATGTGTAATTTAATTTCAGTGGAGAATGGTTTGCGATGTTGAAATATGATCATGATTGGTGATTGTTTTATCAAGACATTGATATCAGCATACAGGTTTCCTTGCTTTTCGTTGGTGGGGCAGTTTTAGTTTCAATAGTTTTGCATATATGTGTATTCTCTCTCTGTGTTTTGTTTCTCCTCCACTGGGTGCAACCACACTCGTATTTCTTCCGCTGTCCCAGCCATACTGAAACCAGAATAGTATGGTTAGGTAAGTGCTAATACAACTTATTTTGATGACACATTCAATTTTTCTTTCAAAAGCAAAACAGAACAAAAGGTATAAGGCAGATCTTTCAGACCAAGACTGCAAGGGTTTATTTGATGATGTTCTTTTTTTTTTCTGTCGATATTGTTTTTAGTATTTTCTATAGCTTGTTTTTTTCTTTCCTTGAGTGAGTGGTGCAGTTAGTCCTGGGTAGAGAAAAGGAAGGAGGGAATGTGTAAATATGAAGTGGGGGTGTGGTTATTCAGGATTTGTTTTGGTGCCATTGAAATTTTTAATAAACGAATTAGAAAATGAACAAATCAGTGGGGTGGGGTTTTTTTTTTGTTTTGTTTTGTTTTTTCTTTTCTTTTTCTTTCAAATTTTAGTGCATAAAGGAAAGAGATTTTGCAGTTGCATGTCTGAACGCAAAATGTGGAGGAAGTTTGTCATTTCAGGGGTTGGGGTACTTGTCCGTAAAGTAGCATTTCAGAAGAAAGTTCAGCAAGACTGCACACCTTCCAGCAAGGCTTTTTTTTTGTTTTGTTTTTGAACCGTTGCCCTAGTCTGTGCTGGATTTGCCTCCCCATGCACTACAAAGACACATTTTTTTTAATTTTTTGCTCTCCCCCTTTTTTTTGTGTGTTATGTGGCCCCATTAATAACCAGTGCATGTGCAAATGGTAAAACACATGACACTTTTCTTTCATGGCAAAATTCTCAGTGTGAAGCTGGGGGCTGGTTTGAGAAGGCTTGATTGAATGTAGGCAGGCAGGAGGAGAAAATGTTGACTTGTGTCACTTTTTGGAGTTGAATTGGGACTGTGTTTCATTGCCCCATGATTCAAGCTCCGAGCGTTGGCAGTTTCTGTTTAGCGTGTGTGTATGTGTATGTACATGGGTTGGTTTTTTGTTTGTTTGTTTGTTTTTCCTGATGAGTCGACTTGCTATCGTCATCAGACGCTGTGCAGGTCATTGGTTTCTCCGTGTGGCGTGGTGGGACTTAGCCTGCATTTCTCGGGCAGGTGGAATAAAGACTCTCTCTCCCCGCTTTCTCCCTCTTTCTCTCTCTCTTCACCTCCCTCTCTCTCTCTCTCTCTCTCTTTCCTCCCTCCCCTCCCCATCTCCCCCCCCCCCCTCCCCGCTCCCTCCCCCCCTCTCTCTCTCCCCCTCACCACCACCACCACACAGCTGTTTCTCTCTGTCTGTCTCTTGTCTCTTTTGAGCCATGTCCCATCAGCGGTGATATGATGATGATGATGAAACCTATCCCTTCCCTCCGATCACACCAAGTAGTTTCGGGTTGTAAATATTAAATCTTGTTTGGCTGGAATGTTGGACTGGTGTGTATATTTATTGGGCATGGTTTTTTTTTTTGTTTTTTTTTTTTTAATCTTTTTCTTTTTTTTTCCTTTTCTCTTGTTTCATCTTTAAAATAAAAAAAAAACCCAGAGAAACGAAATGAATGTTGTAAACTAATGGACTTGATGTTGTATGTCATTGGCATGTATTTGTGTTTATTACTTGATGTTTGTGTGGTCTGTATTTGAGGTAGGAGATCATGTTTGGTATGTTTAGCTGGGTGTGGTAATTTGCCTACATGCTTTCCAGGTCTCCCATCTCTCCTGTGCCTGCCCCACACCCACCATCCCCCCCACCCCCACCCCCCCCCCCTTCTTTTAAAGAATATTTCTAGTATTCTTGATTGTTGCTAGCATTGTTACCATCAGCCATCACCACCCATCATTATTTATCATCATCACTCATCATCCGCCCTCCTGTGTGGATTGCGATCATCATGGAATACATTGCTGTTCACATGCAGTGTTAGTGTCACATAGTAGTACTTGGGATTTCAATGTTTGTGCCTTTGGGGGGAGGGGGGGAGTGGAGAACAATCTTGTCAGATGCTGGCTTTGTTGCCCAGCCCACGCCTATTGACAGGACCACGCTTAATCAAAGTTCTACAGTTTAGGATATGAGCATTAGAAAGTGAATACCTGTACACATTGAAGGAACAGGGTAAGCGGTGTACATTTCCAGGCGGATGATCTTCGTCAAGCAAATCGGAAGTAAAAATGAATAGAAAGTTTGGGGGGGGGGGGGGGGGGGGGGGGTGAAATCGACATTGGAACGTTCTTAGAAGTTCAGTTACTTTCAGTTTCAGCAGTAAAGCAACCTGATTTGATTCTTTCAGCGAGTCGCTGTTCCAGTTTTTGTCTGTAGCTTTGATGCGGGTAATTCCTTGGAAAAGTCTGTAGCTTTGATGCGGGTAATTCCTTGGAAAAGTCTGTAGCTTTGATGCGGGTAATTCCTTGGAAAAGTCTGTAGCTTTGATGCGGGTAATTCCTTGGAAAAGTCTGTAGCTTTGATGCGGGTAATTCCTTGGAAAAGTCTGTAGCTTTGATGTGGGTAATTCCTTGGAAAAGTCTCTGCAGTGTAACTCCCACCGTGGCTGTAGTGTTACGATGATTCAGACTACTCCCAATTTTCTTTGCAGAGTGGTGTTTATGTTGCCAGGGGCACAGTATCATTGTATGGGGGTAGTTTTTTTTTGTTGTTGTTGTTGTTTAATGTGTGTGGTCCAGATATGCAGAACTTCGTGCTTAGGAAAGGAAGGAGGACGGGGAGACTTACGGAAAGGATACCGCCCCCCCCCCCCCCCCCCCCCCCCCCCCCCCCCCCCAGCCCCCATCTCACCCCACCTCCCCCTTTCACACACCCCTATCCACACACCATAGCCCTCTTCCTCAGTGTACAGTTGTGCTTTCACCAGTCTTTATCGTCTTCTCACAGAAAGGAAGAAAAACTTGGATTTCCTTCTGTAGATGTAAATAGTTTTTTATTTTTTTTTTTAGATAAAAAAAAAGGAAAAATTGTATAGTAGCCTGTCGCAGGGAGAGATGTGTGTTATGTCTCGTGTGTATGCTCTGAAGAGTATTTTTATAGAAGGTAGCCAGCTCTGAAGATGCAACAGTGTATGATATATTTGTAGCTAGCTTCTGAGATGCATATATATATAAATATATAAATATATATTAACATAAATGAATATTTATATATACATACTCATTGTAATACCTGTGTAAAATGGATTTGAGCTGTTTAATGTTGCGGTGACTTGGAGACATTTATGTGTACATTTATGGTGACAATATTGATGTGAGGTCTTGCCTGAATTGCCTCTGCTTGACTATTATGGATACTGCCACTTTTTGGGTTCTGTGATCTCACTAAATGCACACATCAAGGTGATTCCCCCCACCCCACCCCCCACCCCCATTTCATGAGGCTTTTTCCTCCCTCCCCTAATTCCCCATCTCCATGTTTGTGTTTTGCTTGTTTGGCCTGCCCCCTCCCCCTGTCCTCTGTGTGTGTGTCAGTGAAAGAGACATTTTTCCCAGCCAGGGGAGAGAATTTTAAAAGTGATGTGAGTTGGTCCATTCCATCCTTTGTGGCGGAGAGCGCGAGGTAAGGGGGAGAGAGAGGAAGGGAGGGAGGTGGAGAGAGAGGAAGGGAGGGAGGCAGAAATCAAGTGTTTAATGAAGGAAATATCAAAGCTCTGTGCGTCCTCCATAAGGTCATGGGACAGACAGTTGGCGTCTAAACCACGGAAGCCCCTGATCCGACCATGGATTTTTCCCAACAACGAGTTCCCGGTGTTGAATGGAAGAAGTGCGGAAGGCGTATGTGTACGGAAACATCAAGGACATGGATGGAGAATTAGGGTCAGTCGGCATTAAAATGTTTCACACTGTTTGCCTCTTTTGTTTGGGGCCAGGACGGCGCAAGGTGCATGTTGTTATTTTTAATGACGACTATCCCATGCGAAAATCCCATCGCTTCCTCGGGTCTCTCCCTTCTCTTATCTCCTCTCTTCCCTTCCCTTTTTTTTTTTCTGTCCTTGACCAACTGAAAAAGACTGGTGCAGAATAATGATGGTCTCGGTCATCCAAAAAAAAAAAAAAAAAAATATATATTTTGAGAGAGAGCGAGCCACACCGGTTTTTGGGAAGCGAAGCTTTCCCCTTGCCACTTTCTGTTGGAATAGCCTTGATTGTGATTCCAAAATGGTGTAGATTTTGGGGCCCCAGTCAATTGCCCTGGTGTTTGCATTTGTGTGTCACAGAGATATTGGTTACTTTGTCCTTTTTTTTTTTTTTCTCCATAGTTGTGTTCACTTGCTCAGTGGTATTTGTTGTTCTGCACAACAGTTTGTGACTGGTCGCATCTGAATTTTAAGGGGAAAAAGGCATTGTCAGAGTGAATATATACTCGAATTTTATCATTCAGTGTGAGAAAGGGTTTTCTTTTAGTTTGTTTTAGTACATCTGAATGTTGTATTCAATTTTTTTTCTTTTTCTAGTTTTGGTTTTTGTTTTTCTTCTGGGTGAGGTTTTGTGTGCTGTAAATTTGGTGTGTGTAATGGTTTCTTTCCTCCTGAAATGTGGGCTGTGCCTGAAACGAAATCCTTTTCATCCAGATTTGATACGAATCAGGCCAGATGTTTCTGAAGTAAAGAAGAATAAATTCTGCTTGTGATGCTTTTAAATTTGGTTCCTCTTTGTGGAATTGCTGTGTGGCATTGTAGTGCAGTCGTTACCACCACCACCACCACCACCTCCTCCACCCCTTCCCGCCCTTAAATGTCGTCAGAGAAATGATCAGTGATGGTTTCCCTCAAACTGGATGACATCAACAGGAGACCCGTAAAGGTGATTATGTGTGTGTACGTGTAAATGTATTCGTGTGCAGATGTATGTGAGAGAGGGAGAGTGAATGAGTGAGTGAGATTGAGAGAGGAAAAATGTTTAATGCTAGGGAAAACAGACTTCTGTGTTCATTTACAGGTAATTCAAGTGAGCGAGTTGCATTGTATACCTGTGCTGGTCAATGGCAGAAGTACAAGTGGGAGAAACCTACCCGAGTCTTTCAGAAAAGGTTGCTCACATGCAGCATAGGATCAAATCATGGCTGCATGACAAGCCTGTCTGCTGAAAAGCGACACTAAAACATGACAGTTGAACAACGCCCCAGACACCTTTCATGCACACACAGCCCTGGGGGTGGGGCCAGTCTGACAGCTGTAGTTCTGAACATGGGTAAGAGGATGTGTTTTCAGTCGGAGGCAGATCCACCATAAAGATCGGGGTGGGGCAGTAATTGAGCAAGTGAGGGGAAAGGAGAAAGAATTGGAAAACATTCAGGGTGATCGAGTTCCAAGAAGAGGTCTTGATGGTTTTCTTCCATGGTTCCTTGCGGGCGTTCCATGACAAGTCCAGTTATGTAGGGCGAAGTGGCACAGTGACTCAGGCATGCTGTCCCCGTGGTCTTTACCTGGACCTCCTTTGGACTGTGCCATGTCGGGCACGTGGATGGATCGAAGGTGGGGGACAGGGGTGCGCGATGTGGACCGAGATGCCTGGGCTGGCACTATTTGGACTTTCGTCTTTGCAGGAGACTGTGGAATCGATTGAGATGAGAGAGAAGTTAAGTGGGCAGTGTCCTCTCTGAAGTCTGAAGATGGAGACTCACTTGGCTTGGTTAAGTCCTTAGTTGAGCTCATGGCATTTGAAAGCTTGTCCTGGACAAAACAGTTGTGGCTATATGTTTTTCTTCATCTTAAGAATGTCGGTCTGGACCACGTTCAGAATATCTTCACTAATGATGGAAATTGTTCGCAGTTAGTGGGCAGTACAGGCTCATTTTTTCAACAACAAAAAAAGAAAAAAAAAAAACGGAGCAAGAACGCTCAGAATCATTTTTGTAAGTGTGTGCGTTGCCTGCATAATGCTGCTGTCCTGAGGGGTTCTGGAAAGTACCATTCAAAGCACAGTGATGGGTTGAGGACATAACTAGCAACTAACTCAGCGAAACAACATGGACAAATCTTTTGCCAAAATTTCCTTTGTGTTCCATTTTTTTTGTTTTGGTTTTGTTTTGTTCATACAGGCCAATAGATCAGAACTCTGTTCTGAATGAAGACGTCTTGGAATTCAGGGATCACCCAAGTGTTGATGGTGGTTTTCACTGTTGTTCCAGTCCTCACTGGATCCTGACGTCCATGGTGGCTCAATATGTTCACCCTTAAGTACTGAGTATGAGAACTTGCTTCACTTAAAAGTGACTCACCTGTCCTTTGTAGTCAGTCATTTGTTTGCGTTGTCTGTCTATCTTTCAACAGGCATACTGTAAAGCCATCTTGAGATCGGCGGCTATCTGGTGCCGTTACCTGTTGTCTGATCCAGAGCAGGCTTCTTGGCCGTTCCACATGTCCATTTTGGGAAAAACCTGGAATTCAGCTGTGCTAGTTCGTGGTGGATCTGTATTGGCTGTTCCAGGCAGAAGTACGTCCATCTTGAGAAAACGAAGGTTAAATCTCATGGATAATTGTATTTTTTTGTGTTTTATTTTTTTAAGGAAAATTAAATAGCAGGCAGATTATTACAATGTTTGAAAAATTATTCAAAGCAGAGCTTTTGTTCCCATGAGCTGTGAAATGACATTTAAAAGTGAAAATAGTGTTTAAAAAAAACAACAAAGAAAGAAAGTAGAGCCACAAAACTCCAGCGTTGCCTAAAGTTTTTGGTTGCAAAGGCTGCACTGCAAAAATGGTCGTTAGTGTTCTTTGACTTCTAACTGTCGTTGAAGACCAACAAGCAGCTGTATATTTTTGTTGTGGAATCTTTTAAACAATTAGATTTTTAGTACAGTTTTTTTTGTCTGCGCAAGTATGCGAAAGGCAGTTTGGTTGAGAGCTGGTAACAGCCATAATTTTTATGTTAATTTATGTGTTTTATAGCCCAGTCGACGTTGATGGTTTTAATTTTTTTTGGATCTGATTTGAAAAGCAATCTTAAGAATTGTTTTGAATAGAAAAGGTTTGTCTTCAAATAGAAAAGATTTGTCTTCAAATGGAAAAGGTTGGTCTTGAAATAGAAAAGGTTTGTCTTCAAATGGGAAAGGTTGATCTTCATTTCACACGGGAACGGTTGGTTTTCCTATTTCCTCTTCTGCCTAGAACAGATTGAAATTGAGAGTGGTTGAATGGGAATAGGTGGTGAAAAGGAAACTTGTCCTTTAAAACAGGATTATTCAATCCATGAAGTTTCCTGCCTTTGTTCAATCTTGTGTATCTGGAATTATTTTGCATGAGGTAGGGAAAAGTCCCCCCCCCCCCCCCCCCACCCCCTCCGCCTTCTGTTTCAGATGGATAAATGTAATTATTAAAAGCTTATCAATTTTTTTTTTTCTCAATAAATTTTATTGATGGGATACAGCTATAGAACTGCTTGTTAAGCTTTCTTGTTTTCATAACAAAGCCAAAAGGAAAGGGTGGTGGTTGTCCATGGTCGAGAGTTCTATTTCTTAGTCTGAGCAGTTGTAGGGAGATGCAGAGAAAGGGCCAAAGAGGAAAGAAGTCTTATCGTGATTCCAAAACCAAACTACAAGGGTGTGCGCGGGAGGTGCAAACCTCGACCAAATCCGAGCAGTACCCTGGAAAAGATTTTTTTTGCATTATTCACGTCATGGTGATTCCATACTGAGCTGCCAGTTTGACAGCTTACCTGGTAGCATGTGATGTATGATTGGCGTGCGTTGTCATGAAGAATCTGCTCCGTCGCTTGTAATTTGTTTCATAGGTGTCATACAGTGAATGCGACGTATTGAATGAATGCGACGTATTGAATCCCATTGTAACATTCAAATCTTCGGTATGACATGGAAGTAATAACAAATCCAGGATCTGCGGTTAGTTCGAGGCCCAGGTCAGTGATCTCCCCCCCCCCCGAAACAGTTGCTGGGTTTGTCCCATGGCTGCATTCAATCTCTTGACGAGGTTCGTTAAAATAGGTTGAGTAGTTCTGCAGATGGATGAACAAGTAAACAACAGGGGTAATCTGCCTGGCGGGGAGGTAAAAAGTCTTACCAGCAGACATTAGTCACCGAGCAAGCGATCGATTCATACCGTCTGCTGTTTCAGACCAAGTACAAACAGCATGAAGATGTGCATCTGTTTGCATGGTTTTCTCGCAAGCAGTGTGTGTGTGTGTGTGGAGAGAGAGAGAGAGAGAGAGAGAATGAGATCACCATTTTTACTTGCTTCCACTGCGGTACGGATGTGACCATCAGAGTAATCATTAGGTTTGACCATTCGGTCTTGTCATTTCAATGATTTTGATGCAGACAGAACGATAAAAGCAATGTCCCTGAAGGAACAGAGCGAGAGATGTAGTAGCTACAACCTGTCCCCTGCTTCTCTTTTTCCCTGTATCTTTATGCACGTAATTATTATGATTGTTGTGTATAATGTGCTTGGCTTGTACAGATCTGTTGTTGAAACCATACACCAGCGTGACTTGACATTTTCAGCGGAAAAGAGGTTGCATTGCGTTTCCCCATGTCGCCCCATTTCCTTCACTGCATCGATAGAAATTGGTGTTCTTTGAACAGTGTTCGCTCCCCCACCCCCTCCTCCCCCCCCCTCTCTCTCTCTCTCTCTCTCTCCGTCTCCCTCCCGTTTTTCAGTTTGTCTTGAAAATGTGTCAACCTGGTTTCAGAGCACTGCTAAAGGCTGCTGTTCGCTTTGAAAAGGATGGAGTGAATAAATAGATAGATGACTGCGCTGTCATGCTGGCGATATCTGTTTTATCAACAAAGCATGTGAATGTCCACAGTGCCCTGTCCTTCGAGAACGTTCAATCCCATGGGGCATAACTGTGCACAAGGCATTACCACTCACTTTTTTTTCTTTGCTTAACTTTCATAATTGTTGTTATTACCGCCCCTTCTTTGTTTTGTTTCTGTGTTTGCAGGGGTACTTTTCTCCAGATGTAGGCTAGCGGATTTTTTTCCCCCAGAGTAACATGAGCGATGTATGTTTGTGGCTTGGGAAGGAATGGGTTGATTTTCCACTTTTATGATTTGGCCTTTGCTTTGCTTTGCATTTAGTGGCTCCTCGGTGCGACCCGTTTGACAGTTTCACAAGGCCACAGTGCTCCTTCGGGGAGATAACCTATACGTAAGGGAACCGAAGGGGGATGGGATGAGGTGAGAGAAGGGGGGTAAATGAGCCGTCTCATGTCAGGGCTGCTGGTTCTGACAGTCGTAACTTCCAGTATTCATTGCTGTTTTTTGTTTTGTTTTGTTTTTGTTGCTTTGTTGTTGTTTTTTAAATCAACCAGTTTTTATTTAGAAAAAAAAGAAGAAAGAAAACAAACATACTAGGCAAAGTATTTTTAGTGGAAAAAGATACAGTGGTGTGATCAGTGAACGCCGAGACTGTGCGACCCAACTTTCCCTTTTATTCTTTTTTATTTATTTTTCTTTGTGCTCGATACCAAGAGTAGGTCAGCAGTACCGCGAAAATCACAGTTGTGTGTCCCTGATACATGCCTCACCTGAAGCCAATGTCACAGACATGCACTGCAGCATATATATCGATATGGAAGTCAGGGGCGATTCAGAGAGTTTGTCTAAATTCGGTCACAGATTTGGGTGCCAATGTTGTGTTGCAACTAACTCGGGCCAAATTCAGTCACCGGAAATGTTGGAAGGTTTGTGTGTGTGTGTGTGTGTGTGTGTGTGTGAAATGAGCAGTGGAATCACAGCCAAAAGTATGTTTGTTTGTTTGTTTCTGAAATAATGTGCTTGCTTAGAGATTTGTTATCTTGAAAGTCTATCATTGAGGTATGTTCACTACTCTCAGTCTCATGTGTTTTCATATTACTGTGTACAGTTGAGGGAGAGAGTGCATTCGACGGTGGTTCTTTTTCATGTGAATTTGTTTGTCTGATGGCGTCTACCCATTTTAAATTCCTTCCTGTTACGGCTGATAGTGTTCTTGCCATACTTCTCTCTAAAAAGAAGTGTGTGTGTGATGGTGATAGGTGTGCGTTTTCGTGCTCCTCTCTCTCTCTCTCTCTCTCTCTCTTCCCCTCCCACTCACCCCTTCTCCACCCCCTGTCTTTCTGTACCTGTTTGTGTGTGTGTGTGTGTGCTGCGTGCATGCATACTTTTTCTTCCATGACAACACAGTGTTCAATGGGAGTGGTGAAAGGCAAAGTGGCCTACTCATTATGCCTGTATGAGCTTACACACACATTGGCAACCTCAGTTTATTTGTAGTTGAAAACGGATACCTAATCTCCACCCCCCCCCCCCCCCCCCCCTGTTGTAAGTCTGATAAGCCAGCTTTCACTTTTTTGGTTTGGTTTCATATTTTGTTGATTTTTTTGTTTAGTTTGTAATTGGTGGGATGGCAGCAAATTGGTCCACTACTTGGTCAGCGTTCTGTTGTTATGCTGAGACTTGCCCTTCTACCTTTCTGTCCCTTCATCACAGTGTGTGTGTGGGGGCGTGTGTGTGTGTGTGTGTGAGGGTGTTGTTGGCAGCCATTGTGTGTAAATATTCCCTACCCTTCCCCACTTCCATGCCACCCACCCACCCGCCTCATTCCTCTTGCAACTGTCTCTACTGACCTGTGGACCCTTTTCTGTTTGTCAATTCGTCTTTTATTCCGTCATCCTTATGGAATTGAGGTGGTGGTGGTGGTGGTGGAGGGACCGCGAGGGGTCGGGTTTGCCGAATGGCTGAAGAATAAACGTAAGGTGTTGCGACGTCCAGGTCCTTGGATTTCCTGGGTAGGGGTATGGGAGAGTGACTTTTTTTTTTTTTTTTTTTTTTTTTAAAGTACAAATTGCTTCCCCTGCCTTCTGAGAGTTCTTTTCTGTCGCCTTCTTTCAAATGTCCTCTTTTTTTTTTCGTTTCTCTCTCTCTCTCTCTCTCTCTCTCTCTCTCTCTCTCTCTCTCTCTCTCTCTCTCTCTCAAACCTATTTTCGTTTTCCTTTACACTTTTCAGTCACTTTTGTCTCATCTTGTCGACCATTCTCCTGTGTTTGTTTCAGAATTTTTTTTTTCTGGTGGTCTGATAGTAGTGAAAGAGTTTATGCCAGCTGTTTATGTTCTGTGGCGATTAGGAAGCGAAAATTGTACACACACCATCAAAAAACAGACACCACCTGTCCGTGCTGCAGTTGACTTTGCTCACAGGCTTTTGAAAGTGTGTGTGTGAGTGAGTGTGTGTGTGCATGCGTGGATGGTGTTGATTTGAGAATTGATATTTTTTGCCCCCATGCGAGTTCCAACAGCCCTGAAAATGCTCTTTGCTGGTCGGCTGGGCTGTTGACGAAAACTGAAAGTTTCATGGACTGCAGTCTGTTTGGATTTCTGTTTCTGGTTGCTCACTGTATTTTTGATTTGACTGTTGGATGGGGTGGTCCATTTCGTCGGATTTCTGGCAAGGTTGGTCCGTGTTGTGTGTATCTTTGGGCCTGAAGGTCTGTCTTGTTATTTTGACTTCTGGATGGGGTAGTCCATTTTCTCGGATTGCTGCTGTGGATGGTCAATTTTGTCACGTTTTCGTCTGGGCTGGGTGGTCCGTTTTGTCTCCCTGGTTTATATTTTGGACAGAATAGTCTGTTGGATTTCTGTAATGCATTAATGTTTGGTTTGCTTTATTTGCGTTCTCTGTGTGTGTGTGTGTGTGTGTGTGTGTACGCGCGTGCGTGTATGGCACTTATCCCACGTACCTGGTTCTCGTAGGAGATACTAAAGCTTGATTGGCCTGATTTATCATTGCTAATTGTCTCAGTGTAGCTGATTTATTCATTCATTGAAGGAGAAGGGGGGTGGGGGGGGGGGGGAACTTCCTTTTCACCTTTATTCATGTCTGTTGTTTGTAGCAAAATTGATGTTTAATGATTTTCAGACTTTCTGATATCTTTTTGTCATGAACTTTAGAAAAAAAGACTAGTGTCCCCTGAAAATCATGGCTGCATCATTTTGTAAGAAAATTGATATTTGTGTGTAACAAAATTTTGGTTACTTTCTTCAGTTCAGTTTGAATTGCTTGTATAGGCTGTTTGGCGTGTCGCAGTTCTGTGGTGTAAGTGTACTTTTTTGATCGATCTGTGTAATGATTCTTTTAATGTTTCCTACATGTAGTGACATTTAAGCAGACTTTGAAAAAAATGTGTTTTTGTGTATAACCAACATAGTATCTTCCATTCCTGTGTGTGTGTGTGTGGGGTGTGTGTGTGTGTGTGTGCGCGCGCGCGCACGCGTGCAAGCGTGTGTATGTGTGCGCGCATGTGGTGTGATTTCTGTATCGGCATGGATGACGCTTAGACACGGGTGACTCTTAGGTTATAAAAACAATAATGATGATAATAATAATAATCAAAAGATAGCGAGCGTTTCGTTACTTGAAGAACGCCCACTGATTTGAACATTGACAATGTAGCTACTGCCCAGAGCGGACGCTAGCTGTGCACATTGGGCAAGGTCTGTATGCCCACACGGCTTTTCAGTGTGTCTTGGATATATTTAAGTAAGCGGTGGGTTAAAGTTGATTGTTCACCCCCTTTGTTTCATGTCTGGGAGAGATGAACTAGGCACAACTGGTGGCCATCAAGCCTCATTTGCTCTTGAAGATGTCGAAATTTTACGCCGTTTGTATCTTTTGGGATCATTTTTTCTTTACATTATTATACCCATTGTGTTGATAGCCCTGAAAAGGCTTCTAGGATCTAATGATAATAAACGTCTCGGAAATCTAATAAGCGGGGATATGTTGCTCTCAGACTGATACCTTGCTAGCTGATAACCCAGGAAAGCAGAATACTACATGGAATGCTGCTTTCGAATTAAAAAAAAAAAAAAAAAAAAGCAGGACAGTTGATAAACAAAGTGACGTATAAGGAAACGAAAGCGTGCTCTCTACACGGCGTTTACAGAGACTTGGTGTCAGTTTCATGGAAGATTAGCTGAACACGTAGTTGTTTTCGTACAGTAATTGTGAAGTAAACAACAAACAACAAAATTCTGTGCATTTATGCTTGAAAGAAGTGGGGGAAACCAGCAAGCAGCAGTTTCTGTTCAGGATTGTTTAGGTCGTGCGTCTCTCTCTCTCTCTCTCTCTCTCTCTCTCTCTCTCTCTCTCTCTCTCTCTCTGCCTGTGGTCGAACTGTATGTGTCTGTTTCTGTCCCGCTTTTTCTCTCCTTCTCTCTCTCTCTCTCTCTCTCTCTCTCTCTCTCTCCAGACAGACTGTACCGGAATCTTATTGTCCTGTCGGGTAATCCATACTGAACATCAGTTCCCCTCCTCCCTTCCACCCCCACCGTTCACTTTCATATATGCTGATGTTGGACGGTAGTTCAGTGCGGCCAGGGTCTGTCTGGGGGGGGGGGGGGGGGGGGGGGGGGGGGGGGGGGGGGGGGGCAGCAGGACAGGAATGAACCCCATGCATGACGTAACTGAAAGGTTTGATGTCATTCATCGCAGTTGCTCTAGTCGCCTAATAGTATGTGTACATGTTGTCTGTGCGTTCACGTGTGTGTGTGTGTATGTGTGTGTGTGTGTGAGAGAGACTGAATAGATCGTCATCGATTTGCGTGTCATCCAATAAGGACTGCCTTTCATTTTTTTTTTTTTTTCCGTTGTGAGTTGGGTCGCACATACCTTGAAAAAAACAAAAAAAGTAAAATACCAAAGGTGTGCGAGAGTCTTGCTAGTGTTGGAGGAGAGAGAGGGACGGTCCTATTCCGACGAATCGGAGGCCATTCGAAGAACAGTTGGGGTTTTTTTTTTTTATGTGTGGAGGAAATATGTGTGGAAAGAATGCAACGCGAGCTCAACGCTCCACACACACACACACACACACACACACACACACACACCCTTGCACGCGCGCACGCGCACCACACACACACACACACACACGCGCGCGCGCGCGCGCTTGCATACATCAAGCAAGGAAGCGGCAATAAGTTAAGCTTACTCTAATGCTTGTCTTTTCCTGGTTGCCAACGTGTTGAGACATATGGGATATACCTCCATTGAAGGAGGGGCATGTGGGCATTCACAATATATTTTTTTTCTTTTTCTATTTTTATATCTTGTAGAGAATTCGAGCATTTTAAATTTGACACGAAGCCCTATTCCTGTCTGTAGGCACGTTACTCGTACAGAGAGAGAGAGAGAGAGTCCAGGCAAAGAGAACAGTGTATTCCATGGCGTTAATGTCTTTCATATGTTATATACAATGACTGTTTATTGGCAGTTTTTGATGTAATTGCCCGTTCCAGATAAAACAAACAAACAAAAAAAGTCTTGGCTTCCTAGTCAAATGTAGTTACGGGAATGACTGCTTTGTGCAAAGGTCGATTCTGTGTCTGCGGGTTTGTGCAGCTGGGGAGAGACTATGTGCTCTCCTCTCTCTCTCTCTCTCTCTCTCTCTCTCTCTCTCTCTCTCTCTCTCTCTCGCCTGTGTTCACACGCCCCGCACGTAGACGACGTGTGCATGCATGCACGCACGCATGCACATCCCTATAGGTGTTCATTTAGGAAGGTGTGATTTAATGCAGTTAACACCCGAGTTTATGTTGGCACCTATACTACTTTCCTCCATGCGGTGCACGTTAGGTGTGTGAATATTATCCTTGTTGAAAGATGGATTTAAAACTCTCTCTGCCGTTTACATTACATATTACGTGTGTTGAGATAGTTACAGACGAGCTTTTTTTTCTTTTTGATAAACCGAGGGTGGTGTTTTCATCAAAGAGGAATCAATGAAAGCTGTGTACATTTTCTAGAATCACATTTTCTCTCACGTTGGTACCACCACCATCCCCGAACGGTTTGTTAATCAGAGTGTGTTGATTATTGATTGTACTTTTTTTCTTTTATTTTTTTTTGAACAGTGCGTGTGTGTGCAATAATATTCTTAAAAAAACAACAAGAAAACAAAATCAATGTACAATTTAAGGGGGGGGGGGGGGGGGGGGGGTGAAGTGTTTTAATTAGCATCTGGAGAAAAGACGCTTTTGAATGTATACAGATTTTTTTTTCTCTCTCCATTTTGTTTTCTTTGCCACAGATTCTTGCTTGTGTTTGTTCGTTTCCAGTGTGTTCTTCTGCCCTCTGGTTGTTAGAGTTTACGGCATTGTTTGGGAACAATAGGGACTAAATATATGGATATCCTTGAAAGGAGTGCTAGTTGTTGATTTGTTTGTCCGAGTGTACGCTCTCTCTCTCTCTCTCTCTCTCTCTCTCTCTCTCTCTCTCCTCCCCCCTCCCTCCTCCTCTCCCTCCCCCCTCTCTCTCTCTCTCTCTCTCCTCCTCTATCTCTCCCTTTCTCTCCTCTCTCACTCTCTTTCTCTCTCTCTCCCTCTCTCTCTCTCTCTCTGTCTCTGTCACTCTCTCTCTCCCTCACTCTGTCACTCTCTCGTTGTTTAACACACACACACACACACACACACACACACACACACACACACCGCTTGATCCTTTGTCCAT
>CM065733.1:49692492-49704992 GCA_033310375.1 Conus canariensis | reverse complement strand
TTCTTTCTCTCATTCTCTTTTTCTTTGCTGTCAAAAGAAAGAAAGAAAGAAAAGAAAAGAATAGGATTGGGGGTGGGATGGGGGAATGTGGAAAAATGGAGGTTGAAGGGGTGGGGGGGGGGGGGGGGGGGAGACATGTATGTACTTTACCAAAAAGAAAAACACTTGCTCAAAAACAAAAGTAACGCGCGCGCGTGCACACTCGCTCACATACACGTTCTCTCCCCTCTCTCTCTCTCTCTCTCTCTCTCTCTCTCTCTCTCTCTCTCTCTCTCTCTCTCTCTCTCTCTCTCTCACTGACGAGCGCAGCACAACCCACGCCACACCCAGCAGTGGTAGTATCGGGGAGCTGGTGTGTGCAGAGAGATCGGGTGACCGGAGGCAAAACTAGGCCGCTCTCAGTATGGTTGTAAATCTGTCTGTCTGTCTGTCTGTCTCTCTCTCTCTTCTCTCTCATACGCACGCACGCGCGCGCGCGCGCGCCACACACACACACACACACACACACACACACACACACACACACACACACACACGCACTGTCCCTCTCTCTCCCACAGAGAGAGAGAGAGAGAGGGGGGGAGGGAGTTGTCTACACACACGTGAGGAGAGAGAGAGAGAGAGAGAGGAACTACTTAACGAATTAGCAAAAAAATTGTAGGAAATGCCCAACGCAGTTGGGGATTTGAACATAATTACTGACGCTGTGGGTGCTATCTGAAATAAGCTATGTGTGCACATTCCATATGATCTCACTGTCCATAGTCTGTGCTGACGTATGGTCTAAAGCGTCTAGAGATGAGCATACATTACCCACCTGAGGTCTTACGTTTGATCATGTTGTGGGAATGATAATAGTATCCTCTCTGTGTATTCGTATACTGGTTGTGGGAATGATAATGGTATCCTTTCTGTGGATTCGTATACTGGTTGTGAGAATGATAATGGTATCCTTTCTGTGTATTCGTATACTGGTTGTGGGAATGATAATAGTATCCTTTCTATGTATTCGTATACTGGTCGTGGGAATGATAATGGTATCCTTTCTATATATTCGTATACTGGTCGTGGGAATGATAATGATATCCTTTCTATATATTCGTATGCTGGTTGTGGGAATGATAATGGTATCCTTTCTATATATTCGTATACTGGTTGTGGGAATGATAATGGTATCCTTTCTATATATTCGTATACTGGTTGTGGGAATGATAATAGTATCCTTTCTATATATTCGTGTACTGGTTGTGGGAATGATAATGGTATCCTTTCTATATATTCGTATACTGGTTATTTTTTTTTTTCTTTTTTCTTTGGTCTGTATTATGACTAAAAGGAATGAAAACAAAATGAATAAAAGCTCACTGGGTATAGTTGAACTGTGGAGTTCTTCATTTTCATTGAAACTTTTTTTTTCCTTCTTTTTCTTTTTGTTTGTGTGTGTTTCTTTGATGAACTTATTAGTGAGTGTGGAGCAGGCTAGGCTGTTTGGCATTGATAGCGGATTTGGCTGTTTGGCATTGATAGCGGATTTGGCTGTTTGGCATTGATAGAGGATTTGGCTGTTTGGCATTGATAGCGGATTTGGCTGTTTGGCATTGATAGCGGATTTGGCTGTTTGGCATTGATAGAGGATTTGGCTGTTTGGCATTGATAGCGGATCTGGCTGTTTGGCATTGATAGCGGATTTGGCTGTTTGGCGTTGATAGCGGATTTGGCTGTTTGGCGTTGATAGCGGATTTGGCTGTTTGGCGTTGATAGCGGATTTGGCACAAAGGTGCTCAAATACCATCCTATCCTGATCATTTTGATTGTTTTTCTTAGTTGTAATAATTGTTCTTGGTAATACACGTTCTTAAAACATATTCATGTTTGTATACAAACCATCCTGGTACAACTGGTACAACATATTAAAAAAAACGACACTGAATTTGTGATGTTTTCATGCCCGATCCGTAAAAAATTATTTTGTTTTGCATTATTTTTTTCCCTTCTGTAGCAGATTCATTTCATTCGCATTAATGACTTGTAGGCCTATCACTTGGTGCATTTGAAGCGAGTTCTCGGTGAGGACGCCTTTACTTTATTTCATTTATACATGTGATGATGGGCAATACTTCGCACATCTAGGCCTGTTTGAGTTGCTCTGGCGTGGCTAATTGTATCAGGTGTATTTTGGACTGGACTTTAAAGATGTATGTAGGACCTCTTTCATTTTTACCAATTTGTGGTGTAGTGCCCCAAGGTTCTAATGGAATGACGAACCACACATTCAAGTTTTATCCAAGTCATAGATGCATCTTTGAGAGAGAGTTGCATACTCAAATTTCCCGACCATCATCACTGCAGTTGCCTGTATCTCTCGGGCCTGGTTATCGCCGAAATAGTATACTCACAAAAAGAAGCGTCGAGTACACAGAAATGTCATGTATCATCTCTGATCAGCATGGGACTCCCATCTTCTTTATCCTTCTCAGCGATTATCGTCACACACACACACACACACACACACCACACACACACACACACACACCACTTGTGTCCCTTCTTACCCCGCTCGCGTGATGACCTTCGTTTCGATTCCCATTCCACGCCTGTATCGGTGAGTGAATGAGCGACTGTCGTTGGACGTGTGTGGCAGCGCTCTTCGGCGAAGGCCACATAGTCACGCATGCTCACGCTGATTCCATGATTAATTATTAAGCAATGATTGTGGTCAGTCGGTGACTGATGTAGCGGGTGGTGGTGTCTGGCTGGCGTGTGTGAGATCGGAACAGGCACTAAGGAACAACCACCACAGCGACTCAGCAGCAGAGCGGCGTCTCCTCCTGCGGGATGGCCTCCGGACGACTTCATGGAGAAGTCTGTGCCGCCTGTGCTGGTGCGGCGACAGCACAGAAACTGGTCACAGGTTGTGTACACAGAGGAGGCAAAATAGGCGGTATGGGAGTGATGCTCATTTGGTGGCTTTGAGAATGACACAGATTAAACAAACAAAAAACAAAATTTAGAAAGAAAAGGGGTGTTAGTTACCGCCGCAGATACAGATACAGACAAACAGATTACAGGACAAAACTTGTTTGTCTGTATCTGTGGCGGTAACTAACCCCGCCTTTTCTTGCTGAATTTTGCTTCATTTTCCGCCCTCAGTCACTTCATTTGGAAACAAACAACAAACAAGGATGTCATCATCCTAATGTCGGTGAATTTCTCCAGCTGCACGGTTGTTCGATGCCTCTACTTCATTTAAGGCTGACTTGGGTGATCTGCTTCAAACATTTTCGAGGCTGCTGAACTGAAAGTCCAGCATTGCGAGATCTTCTTCTTCTTCGTCGTCGTCTTCTTCTTCTTCTTCTATTTATTTTGTTTGTTTGTTTTATTAATGACATTAAGCTTACTTCTGAATCTTTGTGGATGTCACACTGCTTTTTTTTTTCTTCTTTCTTTTTTTTTTTCTTCTCTTTTTTTTTTAGGTACACATGACTATGCGAGCATGTGTACATATTTTGTGAAGGTATAGGTATACACAAAAGCGCGTGCGCGTACGCACGCACGCACGCACGAACACACACACACACACACACACACACACACACACACACACACACACACACACACACACACACGAATGAATACATTCATTTATTTGGTCATTATTTCAAGTACAATGGAACGGTTTTCAACAATTTCAGCGATCTGGATACTGTCATGTAACCTGTCCATTATGGCCCTCTCTCTCTCTCTCTCTCTCTCTCACACACACACACACACACACACACACACACACACACACACACACACACACACGCAGGCACACGTTCACATATTGCCTATTTCAAAAGATAGGACGCGCAAACAATTGAAATGATTCAAATAAAAACCTGCAATATTGCCGAAGCAGGATATAGGTCTATTACAGATTATGAATTAGGTATTTACACACACACACACACACACACACACACACACACACACACACACACACACACAAGTGTGGTGCGTGGATACAGATCACATACATAATACTGCATTATTATGTAAACAAAACATGTTTCATGTGTGCTCGTCCACCACAGTAAATACAATGTTCTAAGAACACTCCTGTGGAGAGTTCAGAACTTATAGTCGTACAAAGACGCTGATGGCAACTTATTCAAAAGAAGTTAACATTTTGGAATCTCCACCAAGTGAGTAGTGATTAAGAATTGTGTGCATGACGAGGTCAGGTAGGCCTAATATAAGGACGTGAAATGTTCTAAGAACACTCCTGTAGAGAGTTCAGAACTTATAGTCGTACAAAGACGCTGATGGCAACTTATTCAAAAGATGTTAACATTTTGGAATCTCCACCATGGGAGTAGTGATTAAGAATTGTATGCATGACGAGGTCAGGTAGGCCTAATATAAGGACGTGAAAAACATTTTTCACCTGAAAGCCATTATATTCACCGGGTTGACACTTCTTTGGACTCAGTTGCAGACAACAAGTAACGAATCGGGGGAGAAAAAACAAACAACAAGAACAAAAACACCAGACAAAAAAAAAAACAAACAAACAAACAAACAAAAAAAACCCCAAATCCTCTCTACCATCCCAGCAAACCTTGAGCAGTGAAAAAAAAAAGAAAAAAAAAAAGGAAAAAAAAGGTCATAATGACACTTATTTCTGTTTCCGGTGTAAGACGCCATCTGAATCGCTCAACGCAGAGGAAACATTTCCGCGATCTCTTTCCGTCAAGGATCAATGTGAATCTGATTAGGAACCACCGACATTTCAATACAACTACCAAATGGACGCACAAGTTGACCTGTTCATTGTTTAAACGAGACCGACCTCGAAATTTGACAGAGAGGTATCTTTCCAAGGGAGGTTATCTAGAGGGGTTTCGCGCCTCCCAAGGAAAACTATTAGATAACTTCCCTTGGGAGTGTTCTTTGGCACGTTCATCCTGTTCACAGCGTGTTAAACACTAGCAGTCTGTGCTCTTCCTCCGGGAGCGTTATCGCTGAACTTTAGTCACATGACTGCGCAGTGACACCATGCTCGTGCCATGTGTCACAGTTACCATCTTTTTTGTGTGTGTGTGTGTGTGGAATCACAATCACATGTTTTGTATTAGTCTCTAATAACCTTTTTTTTTTTTTTTTTTTACATGGTCATCACGGTGTATGTCACAATATAAGACCCGACAGCAAAAAAAAACCAAACAAAAAAAACAAAAAAACAACCAACCAACCAAACAACAACAACAAAAAAACCCAAACAACAACCAACCTACTAACCAACCAAACAAACAACCAAACAAAAAGGGATAATTCTGAAGCGACAAAATCAAAATGAATAGTGGTTGCTGTTTACGTTGACAATAGATACCATGGGCTTCAGAGGCAAGAGGTTTGATGAGCTGCTATACACGTCGCTTTAGAAGTTCTGGCAAGCGCATTACTACAGCCCTCCTCGAGTGTGAACGTTCATCTCGTCTCTTTTTGAAGAAGTGTTCAAAGTCTGAATATTCTTCTTTTCTGTCTCACAAAGACGGTTTTTTTTTTGTTTTTTTTTTCTGAAACTCTTCCTCATTCAAGACTTGGCCTCAGTGAATAGTGGCTGTTTTTTTTTTCTTTCTTTTTCATCCACCACAAATTTTCAGTCAATGCTGGGGGGGGGTGGGGGGGGGGGGGGGGGGGGGGGGGGGGGGGGGGGGGGGGAGGAAGGGATCAATTAGTATACTTTTCTTCCGCCTCCCTATCTTCCAACTCCTGCCCCCTCCCTCCCCCCCCCTCCCACCCTGCCCTTCTCACTGCCCCCGCCCCACAGCCTCTTTCTCTCTTGTGATAGATACCCATACGTGCCCCGGTCTTCAAAATGAACACGCGCACTGAACTGAACCAAACGTGTTCCACCGCGCCTCACGACTCACGACTCTGGTTCTCCCAACAATTCAGACAACTGAAGTGGGTTGAGAGAGAGAGAGTGAGAGAGAGAGAGAGAGAGAGAGAGAGAGAGAGAGAGAGAGAGAGAGAGAGAGACAGACAGACAGACAGACAGACAGACAGACAGACAGACAGACAGAGAGAGAGAGAGAGAGAGAGACCCAGTCGTTTGTTCTCCTGACGGGCAGAAAATAATGGCAGACAACGCCGTGTTCCACAGTGGCTCTGTCGACCCCCCCTAAGAAAGCTCTGCTGCTGCTGTTCCGTGTTCAGGCTTTGCGGTATTTCCTGGGCACCTTGTCCCAGTTGAACTTGTACATCAGGCGTGTGTGTGGCAGCCGCTCCATCAGCCCGAGTTTGTAATAGTGTCTGCACACATAGTAATGATAATAATAATGAGAGTAATGATTACAATAATAATAATAATGATGATAATAATGATAACAATAATAACGATAATAATAATAATGATAATAATAATAACAATAATAATAATAATAATAGAAATAATGATAGTAAAAATAATAATAATAATGATAATAATAACAATAATAATAACAATAATAATAATAATAACAAAAACAGAAAATTAAAAAAATATGATCATGATGTAATATTGATAATGATAATGAAATTAATAGCGAGGATGATGATGTTGATACTACTACTAATGATAACAACAACAATAAATAATGTTGAAAGTAATAATAATGCTGATCAAATTCATCATCATCATCATCATCATCATCATATAATCATAATCATAATAGTAACGACGACGACAACAACAATTCTAGTCGTAGTAAAAATAGTAATAATGGGGCAGAAAAAGAAGAAGAAGAAGAAGGAGGTGGAGGAGGAGGAGGAGGAGAAGAAGAAGAAGAAGAAGAAGAAGAAGAAGAAGAAGCAGACGAAGAACAAGAACAAGTAGAACAAGAACAAGGAGAAGAAGAACAATTAAAACAACATGAAAAAAGTGTTACTGGTGATAGTGCTGTTGCGACTTCTACAATTCTACAGTGCTGTTGCCACTTCTACCATTCTACAGCTGATACAGCTACTTCTATTATACTACCGCTGCTTCTGATACATCCACTGTTGCTGCTGTTCCTTCCACCACTCCAGAATATCAAATGCTGAAACTGGGGAAGAGCATTTTAGTACGCTCTTTGTCCCGATTCCAATTGTATTCAAACTCACGTGAATGGCATCTTATCATGTATACGTCGTTCATGCACACACACACACACACACACACACACACACACACACACACACACACACACTGGCAGCGGGAACGGGAAAACCCGAACGCTGCTGCTACTTGCAGCTTAGTTGACCGCTATGTCGATAGAAGGAAGCCCCTCGCCCCTCACTCCCTTCTCCCTATCTCTCATCCCTGACCCGTTTTTTTTTTTTTTTTTTTGAGGAACTGAACTGGTTAAAATTGTCAAAACAACTGAAGCCGCACCCCTCCTCTCCTCCCCTATCCACCCCCCCCCCCACCACGCACGCACGCACACACACACATACACACACACACACACACATTCACCGATACCTTACCCATTAGTCCCCTTATCCCCCCCCCCCCCCCCCCCCCCCAAAGGAAAAACAAAACAAAACAAAACATACAAAGAAACAAAAAACATGAGGTAGAAGTTGGTGTCATCTGCCCCCCAAAACATGATTCATTTCTCGAAAATGTAGTTCCGAGAATCTGCACATATCCGGTTGGCTTTTCCCGCTGGCGCTAAAAATAGCACCCTTTCTGGGAAATCCCAAATGTCTTGGGAGGTTTCCAGTTTTCTCCCAGCTCAATTCCTACCGTGTGTGTGTGTGTGTGTGTGTGTGTGTGTGTGTGTGTGTGTGTGTGTGTGCTCGCGCGCGCGCCTGCGCTTGCGCGGTCGTGCGCATGTGTGTACGCAGATGCATGTGCTACGGTGTGACACATGTGTGCACATTTGACTTTAAACTGTCTTCTCTTATTTCAAACGAAAAACCTGTGCCAGTTCCGCTTTCTCCCTCTTTCTCTCTTCTGCTGTGTGTGTGTGAGTCGACAGCAGGAGTGTGTGACGAGGTGCAGGAGAGCATTTTGCACAGACTGAATGCGACGAAACCCAGCCAGCAGAAGATCAGCAGCAAGAAAACGCCGAAAGGAAAAAATCAGAACCAGAATGACGTCAATGTTGATAGTGACGTTATTGCGATGCGCGTCGCCGAAATCCTAGTTCCAGTGATTGCCAAACAAATGGAAAGTTTGTTTGTGAAGGGGTTGGAGAGGGTGATCACTGGAGTGATGGACACTGTCTTCAAGAAAAACACGGAAATTCTGCAACAAGTGCAGAAATCAAACCTGCAGCTGCACTACTCCCTGGATCGCCAGGAACAGTACACCAGGCGGGAAACAGTGCGGATCATCAATCTGCCTGAAGAAGAAGAGGAGAACCTTGATCAAAAGGTAGCGACGCTGTTCCAAGAGGCAGGATGTGAAGTGAAGGCGTCGGACATTTCGGTTATTCATAGGAACGGCAGGAAGATTAGCGGCAAGTGTAGGCCTGTGCTTGTGAAGTTTCTTTCTAGACGTGTGAAAGGCGACGTCATGAGGAAGAAGAAGGAGCTGCATAAGAAAGAACAGTACAAGAGGGTATATCTGAACGACGACCTGACTGTCCTTCGTAGCAGGCTTCTTCAACTGGTGAAGAAGTCGGGCAAAGTGGACAAGGTTTCAACGACTCCTGATGGCAGACTTCGGTGTGAGCTGAAGAAGATCCCTGGTCAGGAGAGGGCGCAAGTTGTAATGGTGGACAGCCCTGACGACCTCTTCAAGTTGGGCGTCGATGTGGACTTCCAGTTCCTTGGGCTGCAGCACCTCCTTGTCTGTGAGCCATAGGGATCTGCTGGAGGACGTGGTGATGTACATCAGTATTCAAGCCTTGACAGTGTTTCTAGTTTGAATTCTTCTTCAAGTTTTTCTAGTTCTAAATGTAGTTTATCTTTCCTGTCCCTCAATGTTTGTGGACTAAGAAGTCGCTTGCAGTTTAAAGAATTTACGAACTATATTTCCCAGTTTGACATATTAACATTCACCGAAAGTAGAACTGATGCACAAGACTCTGACTATTTAGTGGACTGCTTTAGTGATCTTGGTTACTCTATTGCTTTGTTTAGTCGAAAATACCTTTCATATCAAAGATCCGGTGGCATAGCCATTGCCTATAAAAAAATATATGAAGATTTTATTCAGGTATTGGAACTTGAAGCCAGTGGTGATAGTGACTGTGTTTTGTGGTTGAAAATCAACAAACTGTTGACAGGTTATGATAAAGATCTGCTCGTCGGTTCAGTTTATATTCCCCAGAGGGAACTGCTTATGGTTCAGTGAACTGTTTTGATGATTTGGAATCTAGTCTTACACGTCATGATTCTAACTGCCATGTACTTCTTATGGGAGATTTTAATGCTTATACTAAATGTTTGCCTGATTTTCTGAAGCTTGATACAAATATCAATGACATTATTGCTGATGGTTTTCACTCGTGTATTGAAGATTTTGATATCCCTATTGAGAGATGTTCACAGGATGCACGTCGACCTAATAACTATGGTTATCGACTAACTGATTTTTGCAAATCACAGAATCTGTTTATATTCAATGGGAGAGTTGGCAGAGACGCAGGTATTGGTCGATGCACTAGTAGTGGATGTACTGTGATTGATTATATGTTGGGTTCACCATATTTGTTCACACATATTGCTGACTTTAGTCTTGATCCCTTTGACGCCATGCTTTCAGATGTTCACAATCCAATTCTTGTATCTCTCAGCATTTCGTGGAAAAGATCAAACAATCAAAGTTCAAACTCCAATGAAAATAATAGAAGTGTAAGATGTCCAGAAACAGGAAGACCTTTGTTTGATACAAACATTAAGCAGTGGGACCCATCTAAAGGTGAGATGTTTAAAGAAAACTTGCTTACTAAAAACATAGAGGAATTAAACAATATACTTGACAATGAAAACGCTTCTGTTGCCGATGCCTATACATTGTTATCACAAATTCTGTTAGAAACAGCTAAAGACACTCTAGGAGAAGTAAAAAATGTATCAAAAGGTACAAAGCAAAAGTCAGACAAAAGCCATGAAAATAAGCCGTGGTTTGATGCCACATGCAGGGAACATAGAAAAAAGTATTTTACAGCCAAACATAGAACTAAATTAAATGATACTAGTCCCAACCGTAGAGAGGTTGAAATTAGCAGTAAAGAATACAAAAAAGTTCTCAGAAAATCGTATAGAGTTTACACAAAACACTGGCATAAGAAGATTCGTAATCTAAAAGCTAATAGACCAAGAGAATATTGGGAAAACATTAAAATCAAAAAGAGAAATGAATGCCCTGTTAGTATGGATGATCTTTTCTTACATTTTAAATCATTGAATGTACAACCAGATAGTGTTGAGAATGAAAGTGATATTGACTGTGACTTGCAATATGATCTTGAATTTCTAAATGCACCAATAAGTGACGAAGACGTTGAAAAAGCTGTACAGCAACTTAAGAATGGAAAGGCTTGTGGGATAGATAGAATACGAAATGAATATATAAAACAAAGCATCCCAGTTCTCAAAACAAGTTATTGTAAACTTTTCAATAAAGTTCTTGATACAGGGACCATACCAGAAGAATGGTTGATTGGACTTATTCTGCCAATATACAAAGGAAAAGGTAGTAAATTGGACTGTAACAATTATAGAGGTATAACACTTTTGAGTTGTGTTGGAAAACTGTTCACAACAATTTTGAATAACCGTTTGACAAATTTTATCGAGAATAACAACACACTTTCGGAAAATCAAGCTGGTTTTCGACGAAGTCATTCTACGACAGATCATATATTTGTTTTAAAAAGTTTAATTGATATTTTCAATAGTCGTAAAAAGCAATTATTTTGTGTTTTTGTTGATTTCACAAAAGCGTTCGATTCAGTTTGGAGGCAGGGATTATGGCAAAAGCTTATCAAAGAAGGTGTACATGGAAAGATTTTGCAAGTAATCACGAATATGTATCAGCAGATAAAATCTTGTATATTTATAAATGGAAGTCAATCTGAATATTTTGGCAGTTTTAGAGGTGTTCGTCAAGGTGAAAATCTTTCACCTTTGCTATTTTCTTTGTATTTGAATGATCTTGAACTATATCTCACAGATCGTAACTGTGCTTTCTTAAATATTGATTTAAATCTTCCTGACTCAGATTTACTAAGTTACATTAGTTTACTTTTACTTTTGTATGCTGATGATATTGTTATTATTGCAGATTCTTTTTGCGGTTTGCAGCATGCTCTTGATGTATTAAGCGAGTATTGTAGTACATGGAAGCTTAATGTTAATGTAGCAAAAACAAAGGGTGTAGTCTTTAATGGACGCAATAGCCTAAGAAAAAAACTAAAATTCAAAAACCAGTGTATAGAAATAGTACACACTTTCAAATATTTAGGTATAATCTTTAGCAGAACAGGAAATTTTTATAAATGTAAGAAGCATTTGTATGACCAAGCGCAATGTGCAATGTTTTCTTTATTAAAGATGGCAAGATTTCAAGATTTGCCTATAAACATTGTACTGGACTTATACCAGTCAATGGTACTGCCTGTGCTTTTATATGGCTGTGAAATTTGGGGATATAGTGATTTAAAGCTAATGGAAAGTTTTCAGCTTAAATTCTTTAAGCATCTTTTTCATTTAAATCGTTCTACCAAAACAGAATTGATATATGGAGAACTAGGAATGTATCCTGTGTCAGTTCAAGTACATGCACGAATGATAAAATTCTGGTCATCCTTACTTTCTCCACAAACAAACAAATATTCATCTAGATTGTATCAGGTATTATATGATTTATACAGAAATCAGGGTTTTACATCCAGGTGGTTGATGTGTATACGGGATATCCTAATAGAAACAGGATTCGACTGTGTGTGGGAGACACAAAAGTTTTCGTCTGTTCACAGTCTCTGTAGAAATGTTCGTAATTCATTAGAAGACATTTACAAACGTGCATGGAATGATGCTTTAGAATCTAGTAATAAGTGTTTATTTTACAGAAATTTTAAAACAGAGTTTCGCCGTGAAAAATATATTAAGATGTTACCTGATGTTTATATATACCCACTGATTCGGTTTCGCTGTGGCAATCATAAACTCATGATAGAAATTGGCAGACGATTTGGAATACCTCACGATGAACGATTCTGTCGGGACTGTGACCAGAATGACCTTGGTGATGAATTTCATTTTGTAATGAAATGTAACAAATATAACGACATTAGAAATCAGTTTATACCTAGAAAATTTACATATACAAAGTCCGTACTTAACTATTAACATTACATTCAGTATGTTAATTATAGGGAAAATTTTGATGTTTGATTTGTTTCATTTCTATTTGTTTGATTTGTTTCAAGTCCTCCATGCCCCAAAAGGGGTCGCAGGATTAAAATCTTTGAATCTTTGTGTGTGTGTGTGTGTGTGTGTGTGTTCGTGTGTGTGTTCGTGTGTGTGTGTGT
>CM065733.1:49679992-49682492 GCA_033310375.1 Conus canariensis | reverse complement strand
CGAAAAAATTGAGACAGTGCACGATTGTTCACATTGTGAACAGGACGTAAGCAATGTCGCTGTCACGTGCAACATTAGCAGTACGTGGTGTCTTGGCCGGTTGTAACCTCGTAACAGTGGGTGAATGTTGCCGGGTCAGCGTTTTTGGCACGAGGAGTGCATTTGCCATGTGGACTACCTACGCCACGTGCATCAATGTGAATTGCAACTCAATGTGGCCCCGATTGTGGGGCTATAAATTTCCAAACCCCAAAAAGTTCAAATTATCCCTTCCAGCGGCGCCAACATAATGCCGAGACTTTCTCGTCAAGATCGTTGCATAGCAATGGGGCAACTGCAGGCCGGGGTTCCAATGAGGCAGGTCGCTATCGCATTCGGAGTCCACATTTCCACCGTCTATCGCCTTCTGGACCGCTTTCAAGCAAGAAACACCACTGATGACAGACCGAGGAGCGGCAGACCGAGGGTCACCACAGCAGCCCAAGACCGCCATCTTCTGCGTCAGCATCGACGGGAGCCTTACCAAACCGCTGCCAACACAGCCAGGAACACCGTCAGCAACCATGGCAGGCCAATCAGCAGCAGGACCGTGCGTCGCCGACTGAACACAGTTGGTCTCCAATGCAGGCGTCCAGCCCTGCGACCTATCCTGACACTCCAGCATCGCCAGAACCGTATGCAGTGGGCACAGATCCACGTGCATTGGCGCCATCGGGACTGGGGCCGAGTCCTCTTCAGTGATGAAAGCCGGTTCTGCGTCGACCCAGGCGATGGCTGCATCCGGATCTGGAGAAGAGCGGGGGAACACTTCACGGATGCCATCACCGAAAGGGACCCATGGGGTGGTGAAAGCATCATGATCTGGGGGGCTATCGGCATGAATCGCCGTATTGGGCCAGTCATCTTCCAGAATGTGGGTCCAGGACGTGGTTACGGGGTCACTGCTGTTCATTACATCGACCAAGTCCTGAGGCCCCACATCCTGCCGCATTTCCAGCGGCATCCACAGAACCTGTTTCAGCAGGACAACGCAAGGCCGCACACTGCCCGTGCTACGCAGAACTTCCTGAGGCAGAACATCAATCTCCTGCCTCACGCAGCCCGTTCTCCCGACCTTATCCCAATAGAGCATTTCTGGGATGCCCTTCAGAGGCAGTTGAACCAGCTCAACCCCAGACCCCAGACAGCAGCTCAGCTTGCTGTCGCTGTGGGCCAGGTGTGGTGGCAAGTCCCCCAGAGGCAGACCAACACTCTAGTGCGCTGGATGTACCGCAGGTGCACAGCTGTGATCAATGCTCGAGGTGGTCACACCAGATACTGACATTCTGCTGTTAACACAGGGTCAAGGTCAAGTTCATGTGACCTTATTTTCTACCAGAATGAACTTTGAAAGGACACTTTTGCGGTGTTTGATTGCTCTTTCTCGCTTTCTATTACCAGTTCAAAGGAATCGTTGGCCAAATTACATCAAAATTTCTATACAGTTTGTTTTCGCGTTTTTTATGCCTCTGAGTATACATCCATACGAACACCATCGCTAGAGTGGAATCATGAACTGAAGAGATGAGGAGTTTCTGAATTTCATTGTAGTGTCTGTATGTAATGATGCTAGACTTGGTTTTAAAGACAGGACAGACAAAAGGAAGAAATAAGGAGGTCCACTGTTCGGGGGGATCTGACGCTATGATCAAGTATTAGTTTCATTAAGAAGCAAAACAATGCAACTCTGATTGTAGAAGATTGTTGAAGTTCGGGGAATGGTGGGGTAAAAAGACATGACCAAAAGAGCAAGGAAATCGAAGTACACGAATCATCAGAAAACATCAAATCGAATTACCCGACAATATATGTAACTTTTTTTTTTCTTTTTTTACCTCAGAACTGAGAATCTTGTTTCCTGTTCTTCAAACAATTTCTTCTCTTGTGGGTCCCATGTCTGTAACGTTGATGTTGAAAACCATGTTGGGTGTTGAATAAGAACGCAAGCACCTGATACTGAGAAGGCAAAAAAGGCATGCATATAGTTTTCACTGCATTTGATCGAAGACTATATCAAACTGAAACTACATCTCGGACAGGAGAGAGTTGCAGACTGTCCTAATCAAACGTACACGTTGTCGGGCATCACTGTGGTGGCTGGAATTAGGTCACTTTGACTGACTCGCAGTACACAGGCCTTTTTTCGCCTTCAAAAGTATCAAACGAAAGCACGTTCTATGGATAGCCCTTCCCTTCTGCAAGACTGGTCGAACCGACGCTTGTCGATGTTTCGGCCAACGACCTTTCCCTTGACCTTAGTGGAACAAAGTGAAGAACGGCAGGTACAGGCTGCACACCGATAATTAATGTGCCAAGGCCTTGCTGAAGAAGTCGAGTATTTATAGACTGACACAATTTGATTGTTCCAAGACATTCTATTGTACTTGACGGTGTTTCGCCTTTTTTTTTTTTTCTTTCAATAGCCCATCAAGATACATGCTAGGTGGTTCCAAGCAGACTG
>CM065733.1:49669992-49672492 GCA_033310375.1 Conus canariensis | reverse complement strand
ATGCATGTGTGTATAGGTATATATGTATGTACGTAGATTTCACAAATAATGTCTTAAAGTAATAGATGTGTATGTATGTATGTATGTGTGTACATGTACATGCATGACTACATACATGCATGCATGTGTGTCATATGTACGTCGGATGACGGACGCCACAAAATTCACAAGTGCACACATACATCAGTATATAGGCCTACATACAATAGACTTACGTACATAAACTACGGACACAGTAACGCCTCTGCTAAAACATCACAACATTAATTTGAAAGCATTTGAACATTAGCCAAGCTTGTTCACCATACGTTATACTGACAGCGCTGTAGGCCCTATTTAGGGATTTTCGTAGTTCCCTTTCTATCCTTTTTAGATTCATTCATTCATTCATTCATTCATTCATTCATTCATTTTATGCATCTTATGTATGCATGTATGTATGTATGTATGTATGTACGTATGCATGTATGTGTGTATGCATGTATGTATGTATGTATGTATGTATGTATGTATGCATGCATGCATGCATGTATGCATGTATGCATGTTATGTATGTATGTATGTATATATGTATGTATGTATGTATGTATGTATTTGTTTCTTTCTTTATTCAATCATCTATCATTTATTTTCTTTTTACCCAAAAGCAAATTTCACTGTCAACGACGACTGAAACTCTTTCCGTGTCTTTAACTAAGGTCACGCAAAACATTACAGTATGCATACAGAGCTCTCTAAAATTTCTTACCTGTCGGAAAGATGGAAGATATTTTTTTTTCGGGGTTTTCCGAAAGTTGATGGAAAGCAACTTCGCAAAAGCTTCGGCGGCTTTCGCAGGCACATTCCTTCTTTCTTTCTCTTAGTTTCATTTTATTGGAAAGGGGGCGGGGGATGGGGGGAGGGAGGGGGTAGGGGTCAAATGCGAAGTTGGCAGGTGTCCTCTAATTAGGAAAATCAACCTCTTCATCAGACTGGATTGGACTGGACATGTGACAGTTGCTTCATTTAACTCCAATGACCGGTTTCATTTTCAGTGTCAAGAAAAAATGATCCGGTGGAAGCGTTTTAATTTAACCACGGTCTGCATGAATGTTTTTGTTTTAGATTTCACACATTAACGAGAGAGAGAGAGAGAGAGAGAGAGAGAGAGAGAGAGAGAGAGAGAGGAGAGTGCAACCATAAATAAGAGAGACAGAGAGAGTTCAACCATAAATATGAGAGAGAGAGAGAGAGAGAGAGAGAGAGAGAGAGAGAGAGAGACAGACAGACAGACAGACAGAGAGAGACAGAGAGAGAGACAGAGAGAGAGAGACAGAGAGACAAAGTTCAACCATAGACATGAGAGACAGAGACAGAGACAGACAGAGAAAGAGAGGATGGTTAGTGGGTGTAAAAAAAAATATTCTTGAGAGGTGCTAAAAAAAAAAAGACTCGTAATATCCAGCAAGTTTGTACACACTACCGACGTGTCTATGGAACTATAGTGATCTGCCTATTCTTTTCTCTTCTTTTCTTTTTCCTTTGAGAGGGGAGGGGAGTGGGAAGGGAAGGCAAGGTAGTGGTGTGCCAGGTGGGTGGGTGGGGGTGGGGTTGGAGAATGATAAGAAAGGCCGCTGGAAGACGTGGGCTGAGGGTGAGGCTAGGAGATACACGGTTCGAGTCTGACACTTGATCACAGCAACTGAACGCGAAGATCATGATCCAGACACTCAATGCCAGAGTGACAATGATCTTCGCGCATTGATCCAGGTATGTTTGTCTCTGACAATGATCATCGTGTAAAAAAACAACAACAACAACAACAACAAAAACCAACCAAGCGCTCATATCATTAAAAAAGAAAAGAAAAAAGGTTTCACTCACCATTTTGTGTGTCGGTTGTGTCCCCGTAGACTGATCACTCTTCATGCAGCTCTGAGAGCTCTCAGGTCAGTGACAACATCGGCAAATGCGATCAATCATCAAACGAGCAGAACTGACCACACAGTCTTCGTGCCCTCTCTAGAATTGTGCTGGACAGCCTTCGCTTCCAAACGGACAACGACCTGGGGTGACCCCCGTTTAGAACGCACACCGCCTCTGGCGTTGTCAAAGAGCAGTATCTGTCTCTTGTCTGGCTGTCTCCCTCTCTCACATTACCAACACTTGTTTCTCTCCTCACTACAGTTGCAGACTGACTTCCTTCAAGAAAGAAACGCCCGTCGTTTTGTCCTACACCTAGGCCACTGAATGCTTGCACGGCTCCCAGGCTTTGATCACTCAGAACCGTCCCACGGTTTTGCCGGTGCAAATCAACTAAACCACTTAACCTATCAGGAACAAGAAAAGTACAGCTTGGGTCACAGGTTCTTCTGAGTGCGCGAAGTTATCGTTGATTCTGTGTAAAATCAGTATGTGCAAACGCCTCGTATGTCTACAGTCTTGCCAACTCAGACAGCGAACAATACGAACAGACCGTGACGGTAAAAAAAAAAAAAAGTCGAACTGCTCTCAACACTTC
>CM065733.1:49662492-49664992 GCA_033310375.1 Conus canariensis | reverse complement strand
CGTGCTTGTCTCTGTCTGTCTGCCTGTCTGTCTGCCTGTCTGTCTGTCTGTCTCTCTCTGAGTGTGCGTGTGTGTGTGTGTGTGTGTGTGTGTGTGTGTGTGTGTGTGTGTGTGTGTGTGTGTGTGTGTGTGTGTGTGTGGTGCGCGCGCGTGCGCGCGAGCGAGAGCACATGTGTGTGTGTGTGTGTGTGTGTGTGTGTGTGTGTGTGTGTGTGGTGTGCGCGCGCGTGCGCGCGAGTGAGCGCACATATGTGTGTGTGTGTGTGTGTGTGTGTGTGTGTGTGTGTGTGTGTGTGTGTGTGTGTGTGTGTGTGTGTGTGTGAATTTTGAGTGGGGTTGCAAACGCTGGCACGCACGCTGGCACATAGACATACACATGCGCGTGCTCTGCGTTTAAATGCTTTCATGAAAGAATAGGGCATGAACGAGAGAGAGAGAGAGAGAGAGAGAGAGAGAGAGAGAGAGAGAGAGAGAGAGAGAGAGACAGACAGACAGACAGACAGACAGACAGAGAGAGAGAGAGAGAGAGAGAGAGAGAGAGACAGACAGACAGACAGACAGACAGAAGACAGAGACACAGAGAAGAGAGAGAGAGAGAGAGAGGGAGAGAGGGAGAGAGGGAGAGAGAGAGAGATTTATGCCTTAAACCCTTGAATGGTCAAATATATGAGCAACATACCATTGTCTTCGAATGTGAAAGAATCTGACAATTCACACTGTCAATCAATCATCATCATGTGCAAAGTCTAACACTGTGAACATCTTCAAGGTTAAACCAGGAAAGCACTCTGGGGAGCGAAAAAACAAAAAAAAAAAAAAGAAAGAAAGGCGAAGAAACTTTCGTTTTCTTTTTTTTTCTTTCTTTCTTTCTTGTTCTTTTTCTGTCTTTCTTTCTTCTTTTTTTTTCTTCTTTTTTTTACGAAGCAGGTTGAAGCCATGTCACGGATAATAATTTTGTGCTCTTTTAAATGATGCAACCGTTTCACATCATTAATCACGTCATGTTTGTAGAAACTTTCGTATTCTATTTTTTTTTCTTTTTCTTTCTTTCTTTCTTCCTTCCTTTCTTTCTTTCTTTCTTTTTCGTCTACGAAGCAGGTTGAAGCCATATTATGGATAATAATAACAATAATACTACTACTAATAAAAAAAATACAATATGCACTCTTTGATCCGCATCCGTACGTAACGAACAGTCCCGAAATGGAATGGATGTATCTTTAGACCCCATTCCATCTTTTGACGCAGTTGGGTTCAGATAGAGAGGTTCACTAGTTTCTGTGTTATCCTGTTGACAGACAAACACGGGAGCGGATTGGGAGGGGGGTGGGTTCTGGTGGTTCCCACCCACTCCCCTCCCCCCCCCAAAAAAAAAAAAAAAAAAAAATTTTAACATCTACATGGTGGATAGACATTTGCCTCCTGGAGAGGCCTCCAATGCAGCTTCTTGACTAAACCCCCCCCCCCCCCCCCTCGTTTTTTGTTGTTGTTGTTTGTTTTGTTTTGTTTTTTGTTTGTTTTCGTTTTTTTAAAAAATTATTATCATTATTATTATTATTTTTTTTATACAAAATCTGCACTTCTATCTTCCCATCCTACTGTCCCCCCTTCCCCCCCCTCCCCCCCCCCCCCCCCCCCCCCCCCCCCCCCCACACACACACACACAGACACTTTTTTTTTTTTTAAAGCAAAATCTTCGTTTCTTCGTTCAAACCACGAACAAAGTGAAAATAGTACATTATCACTTTTATTTTCTGGCTTCTGACATTCTTCAGAAAGCCCAACAGACCGCGCGGCGACACCAGAGCGCGAGCCATAATTACTGTTTTCACGGTGACCGCCATAACAAGCTAAAAAGCAAGAAAACAAGTATGTATGAAGCAGCAAAATAATGGTGCTGACGCTTTTAATTAACCAAAAAAGACAACCAATAGCGATCACTGCTTTCTCGAAGGAAATGACTATGGTCACGAAGTGAATAATTGTTCTGAACTTTTGAGGCTTTCATAGTACCATAGTTATCTCGTACCTTGAATCTATGTCTCAAAGATTATAGATATCTACGCCAAGCGGTGTCCACTGGGCCGATATCACGGCTAAATCGGAAGATTAGATGATCATATTGTCCGTACTACCAGATCTGTGGTTTGAGTCTACATGTTTATCTGTCTGTCACTCTGTCCATCTATCTGTGTATTTCTTTCTGTCTGTCTGTCTGTCTATAAATTCATCTGCCTGTCTGCCTGTCTATCTACCTGTCCATCTGTCTGTCTATCTATCTATATATCTGTCTGCCTGCCTGTCTATCTATCTATCTATCTGCCTATCTATTTATCTACCTATCTGTACGTATGTGCGTGCGTACGTACGTACGTAACGTACGTACGTACGTACGTACGTACGTACGTACGTACGTATGTATGTATGTATGTATGTATGTATGTATGTATGTATGTATGTATTATGTATGTATGCACGTATGTATATAAATAAATGAATA
>CM065733.1:49654992-49657492 GCA_033310375.1 Conus canariensis | reverse complement strand
AATGTGTGCATTCAAGAATAATTTTTCTAGCAAGAATTTTTTTAAAGTGCCTAATCCTGTAAAACTGATATATTTGTCTGCATATGGCTTCGCATAGTGTTCTGATGAGAGCAGTCGATGACAGATTGTCGTCCTTTATTAATTAAGAATAGAACACGATGGTTGTCTACTTCTTCAGTTCTTACATTGTTGACGATAACAGAATGGAATTGTTGTATATTTGCCGTCTTTGACGAGTCGCAATGAGCATGAGCGAAGTCTTGCTGGGCTTAGTAATATAATTATTATTCACACTGCACGACTCAATTAATACGTCAACAGACTTTTGTGATGATGAATACACACAATTATGTTTAGGGCTGCTTGTAGGAATCGTGGTATCATCACACACACACAAAAAATACACAATTTCGTCAGTATGAAGGGGGCAGGGGGGGGGGGGGGGGGGGGGGGCAGATTGTTTACATAGACAGGAAATAGGAGAAGACCTACAACTGAAATCTGGTGTGCTTCATCTCTGACTGGTAATACATGAATATATTTGATGTTGAAAATGAAGACAGTCACACTGTTGACGACTGTCTGGGAATGAAGTTGGGATAATTAGCTGGAACGCATTTTCTGTATGCCATACATCATTTGTGTGTGTGTGTGTGTGTGTGTGTGTGTGTGTGTGTGTGTGTGTGTGTGTGTGTGTGTGTGTGTGTGTGTGTGTGTGTGTGTGTGTGTGTGTGTGTGTGTGTGTGTGTGTGTGTGTGTGTGTGTGTATAATAACCTGTTCTCTATGACACCAAAGCCTTCGCAAAATCAACAAGCTATGCTCCAACAAATCTATTTTCATTTATATTCATATGCTAGGAATCTATAAGCATGTTAGAGCAGTACGACGTGAATTAGTTTTTTTTTTCCTGAAACTTGTCCATCACTTAGTAAATGACACAAGATGATCGTTCGTGTGTTTATTTATGTGCTTTTCTACAAGTTGCCATCCAGATTTATAGGATGTGAATGTTGTTGTGTTGTTGTTGTTGTTGTCGTACCCTGGCTAAAAGACTCCAGGGATCATCCGAACAGCCGAAGTACTTGAACACTATGGTACAAATGCATCAGCTGGGGATGAGAACATTACGTGTGTGACCGTTTTTGATTACCCGGCCACGTGGGCAGCCACACAACGACTATGAGTGAATTTGGAGACTGATGGTGTTATGCTGGGAGCTTGTCACGACTGAAGGCAATCCCCGCATAACTATGCAGAGCATAACAACATTTTGATGTAGCCTTGGTGTTCTAGCCTATGTCAATTGACCTGACACAGCCTTAAGCCAAGGCGAGTAGGATGTGAATGACTTTCGTAACTTTGATTTGCGTTGGAAAGGAATATTTTTTATTTAATGCACAAGTTGCGGATGTATGTGAATGTTTCAGATTCGACTGGAACTGAATGTTTTACAATTTTACCATCACTTCCATCAAATGTCTGTCTCCTTCAAATGGCATAAGGAATAGCAAACATCAGTTACAGACATTAAGGGTACTGGCAATTAAGAATAGATATTTTTGGAATTGCAGAACATTGGTAATTTTTTTCAAGATAATTTAGTTAAGGATAGCTTTGTTTTATGGTATGTTCTGCCACGCTTGCAAAAGGTTTATTGAGTTTGTTCCGTATGACGTTGTTAGTATGATGTGTCTCAGACTGGGCTGATCTTTTTTTTTTCGCCATAGCTTTCCATATTGAGTTTGCGTTTTGTTTGAAAGAGACAAGATCCTGGTCATATTTCGTTTGTGTAGTTCGTCTGAGTGAATTAACCTATTTTTGCTGTTTCTTTTTTAATTAATCTGATTTTCGTCCTATTTCATTAAAGATCTTCACGCAGGAATATGGCAGTTTATATATCCCCAGTCATCTATTTAGGTTGAGGAGTGTGTTTGAAGAAGAGAGAGAGAGAGAGAGAGAGAGAGAGAGAGAGAGAGAGAGAGAGAGAGAGAGAGAGAGAGAGAGAGAGAGAGAGAACACTAATCTTTAAGGGCCTTGATCACGTAAAAATTCGCTGTTCGTGGAATTCCCGAAGGCCGTTGGGCATGACTAACCATTTCCTGAGGACTGTGCTATTTTGAGCCGCGACGACACGATGAATCATGAAGCACGTGGGGAAATTCCCGAAATTGAATCTCTCTCTCTCTCTCTCTCTCTCTCTCTCTCTCTCTCTCTCTCTCTCTCTCTCTCTCTCTCTCTCTCTCTCTCACAGAACAACTGGTCTACGTAAAATGTAAATGAAATGCAAATCTTTTCCCGAATGCACGAAAATATTACAATTTCATTACTATGGACGATACAAAAAAAAAAAAAAAAAAAAAAAAAATCCTGTCAATCAATTCTGACTTTTACAGTGGCAGGCTGAAGAGAAGATGGGTGGGTGGGTGGAAGAGGGAGAGGGAGTGATAAGTTTGGAAAAGAAAAAAAGGAAAAAACACTACTCCCCCCCCCCCCCCCCCC
>CM065733.1:49639992-49644992 GCA_033310375.1 Conus canariensis | reverse complement strand
GGAGGGGGAAGGTGTCACACCAATGGGGTGATGGTATTCAACTCGCCTCAGCTCAAAGAACTCGCCGACAACTCATCACCCGCACTTCACGTCGGATTCAAAGAAAATAAATTTCAACAATATTTAATTAACAAATGAAGGAGTGTGTGTCTGTGTGCGTGATTATAAATATGTTTTCCTTTTTTTTTTTTTTTGTAGTAACAATGTCTTGCAGCGCTCTTATCTGTCAATCTCGCATAATCCTGCGATGTCTGTTTTCTCTTCCTTGATGATGTTGACTACGATGGCTTGACCCGTTTCAGTCTTCAGGAGGCGTCAACGTCCAAGGCAGTCCAGTAACAGTGACGGATTACTGTGTCCAGCTGATAAGACTTCTAGTAGAAGTACTCGAACCCACCTGCACAGGAGCAAGTGGCAGCAGTGTCCTATCTTACGAATAGTATCTACCCGCAGCAGACTTATTTATGTATTTTATTTGTAAACATGAAAAGACAGACATGACAACACAAATGCATTGCTATGCCATCTCCCCCAGAGTTTGTCAAAGTGGGTTATGTCCGAGTGAAAGTTACGCCTTTTGTACCATCTCCTTTGCGGTGTTTCAAGTGCCAACGCTTTGGGCATTCCAGCCGAGCTTGTCGGGGTCAGGAGATCTGTCGTGACTGTGGACAGAAGAAGCATGATGAATCTTGTATAAATGCTGTATACTGTGTCAATTGTAAGGGTGACCATCCAGCAAATTCAAAAAGTTGTCCAGTGTGGAAAAAGGAATGCGAGATTCAGAAAGTAAAGATTGAGAGGAAATGTTCCTTTCTTGAGGCTAGAAGGTTAGTGGAGGCCAGGACTCCTTCGGCTGCGACTTATGCACAGAAGGTGGTTAACGATTCTGCGAACCGGTCATCGGGTGATGATCTGGGAGCAGCTCCATTCACTGCTCTGGAGAAGAAATTGACAGAATTGTTGTCATCGGTTTTGGATCGGCTTACTATACTTGAACAATCAGTTGAGGTTTTGTCTCAGAAATGCAATAGTGTTCCGTCCAGCAGTGTACAACAGGCTTCAGCCCCTGCTGGTGAGGGAAGAAGTGTTTCAGTTGTACAAAGTGCTGTGGATCAGAGGTCAGGGGTGAAGGATCGGAGGAAAGAGATGTCCCCTCGCTCACAGGCCAATAACAGCAGTACGAGACAGGCACGCAGTGAGGAGCGTCCTTTTCGGACTCCAGACCCTCCTAGGGGAAAATCTCGAAGTCAGGTATTTGGTGCAGCAGGTTTCAGTCCAGTAAGAGCAAATTCCAAGCATGGCAACAAACAACTTAGAAATTTATCAGGAGCATCGGCTTCTGACCTTGTCTTGAAGAACCGTTTTAGTTCTTTGGTGGACAGTGAAGTTTCTGGAGAAGAGGGCTGATAGATATTCTTTTAACAACCTAACATGGACATACTCCAGTGGAACATAAGGGGAGTTAAAGCAAATTGTCGGGACCTTGAGCTATTATTGACAGAGTATAGATCTTCGGTAATTGCTCTTCAGGAAACCCTTTTAACTGCAAGTAAGAAGCATGAGATTCCTGGTTTCTCCTGCTTACTCAAGCCAGCTTCTGCAGACTTTTCAAGGAGAGGCGTTTCTCTTTATATTCATAATTCGGTACTACATACAGAAATTCCACTTCAGACGGATCTGGAGGCAGTGGCAGCTCGTATCTCGTTAAACAAGGTCGTTACGATATGTTGTTTGTATCTGTCTCCATCTTCTGTGATTTCGAAGAGTCAGTTGGATGGTTTAATTTCTCAGCTCCCTCGCCCATTTCTTTTATTGGGTGACTTGAATGGCCATTCTCCACAGTGGGGAAGTAACTGCACCAATTCTCAAGGGAAAGTTCTTGAGGATTTTATATCGGATCATGATCTCTGTCTTCTGAATTCAGGCTCACCGACCTTTTGTTCTCCTTCTGGTTCTTTGACTCACTTGGATTTGTCCATTTGCGACCCTTCCTTATTTTTGGACTTAGAGTGGCAGGTTCATTCGGACCTAAGCGGGAGTGATCACTTTCCGATTTTTATTTATTTTACAAAGCAAATGCAGGAGTCCCCTCGGGAAACATGGAAGTTTCGCTCTGCAGATTGGAGTCTTTATCAGCAACAGATTTTAAGTAGACTGCCTATGAATCTGTTGCAGAGTTATGATGATCCTGTTTTGCAGTTCACTAAAGTGATTGTAGAGAGTGCTAAGGAAGCTATTCCCAAGTCCCGTGATAAACCAAATGATGTTAAGACCCCTTGGTATGATAAAGAGTGCAAAACTTTGAAGGGTAAGAGAAAAGGTGCTCAAAGACTTTTTGCTAGGTTTCCTATGGTGGGGAACAAAGTTAAACATCAGGCGTGTAGGGCTAAGTGTCGGTATACTTTTAAAACTAAGAAGAAAGAATCTTGGAAAAAATTTTGTTCAAATCTGTCCTTTAAGGTCAATTCAAGGAAAGTCTGGAAACTAATCCGTAAGATTAAGGGAAAGTCGGTTACATCAGTTATAAAATGTTTGCAAGTAAATGGATCGATTATTACTAATAAAAAGGAGGTTGCTAACTTGTTAGCTGTTACTATCCATCAAAATTCGTCAGCTGATCATTATTGCAAGGAATTCCAGCGTATCAAAAGATCAGCAGAGTCAAAATCTTGTTCCTTCGTGCCAGATAGTTCTGAGGATTACAACTGCGTTTTCAGCATGGATGAGTTAAAGGACGCCATTTTGAAAGCCAACAACTCAGCTCCTGGACCAGATGACATTCATTATCAATTTATTCAACATTTGCCAGCTGAGGGTTTAAAGGTGTTGTTGTCTCTGTTTAATCATGTTTGGTGTTCAGGGTATTTTCCACCTTCTTGGAGAGAGGCGGTTGTTATCCCTATTCCTAAACCAGGGAAAGATCATTCGGACCCTAACAACTATCGTCCTATAGCTCTCACTAGTTGCTTATGTAAAACTATGGAGAGAATGGTATATTCTCGATTGTTATGGCAGTTAGAATGTCTGGGGGCCTTAGATGTTTCCCAGTGTGGATTTCGGAACAACCGCAGTACTACTGATCACCTGGTTCGATATGAGTCTTTTATCAGGAATGCTTTGATTAATGGAGAACATGTAGTTTCTATTCTTTTTGATTTAGAAAAAGCTTATGACACAACATGGAGGCATGGAATTCTCCAGGATTTGAAGGCACTTGATTTCAAAGGAAATTTACCAATGTTTATTGCTAATTTTTTGTCTAACAGGCATTTCAGTGTTAGGCTTCATTCGACCTTTTCGGATCCTTTTGAGCAGGAGATGGGTGTCCCTCAGGGTAGCATCCTTTCTCCACTTCTGTTCAATCTCAAGATTAATAACATCGTCCAGTCAGTAAATTCTGGAATTGATAAGTCATTATTTGTTGATGACTTCTCCATCTCTGCCAAGGGGAAAACTTTGGCTGCAGCTGAGCGTCAACTTCAGTTGTGTGTTAATCGTGTTCAGCAGTGGGTTACTGAAAATGGATTTAAGTTTTCAGCTACTAAGACAGAGTGTGTTCATTTCCATAGGAAAAGATCTCAGGTCTTAGAACCAGCTATCAGTCTCAATGGTCAAGTAATTAAAGTTTCCAAACAAGTGAAATTTTTGGGGGTTATTTTTGATAATAAGCTTTCTTTTTTGCCTCACATTAAGTACATTAAACAATCTTGCCAGTCAGGTTTGAATGTTTTGAAGGTTATTAGTCACACTGATTGGGGTGCAGACAAGCGAACTTTGTTGCGATTGTATCGGGCTTTGGTGAGACCAAAGCTAGATTATGGGTGTGTGGTATATGGTTCTGCACGAAAATCTTACCTCAAAGCTCTTGATCCAATTCATCATCAAGGACTGCGGATTGCTCTGGGAGCATTTCGCACATCTCCAAAAGAGAGTTTGTATGTTGAATCTGGTGAACCCCCTCTGGAGCTAAGGAGGTTGTGTCTTTCCATGAATTACTATCTGAAACTGAGGGCTAATCCAGAAAACCCTGCCTATGATATTGTCATGAACCCGCCTTTTAGAGCCAAATATGATCTAAAGCCAAATGAGATTCCTCCACTGGGTATTCGTATTTTGCCCCACTTCGGGGCAGCTGGCATTGACCTTGATGCTGTTGATGACGGTCCATTACAGACTGATGTACCTCCCTGGAAAGTCGCCAATCCAGAGATTAATTTATATTTAACTCAATTTCGAAAGGAGGTCACCTCGAGTGCTGCATATAAACAACTTTATCTTGGGCAATGTGAACTTTATCAAGATTTTATCAAGATTTTTACAGATGGTTCTAAAAAAGGTGAGAGGGCTGCAGCTGCCATTGTGTGTGATAACAATTCTCAGAAGCCTACTTTGTTAAGATTGCGGGATTGGTCGTCTGTTTATACTGCTGAACTGAAGGCTTTAAATCTGGCCCTCAGTGCGGTGTCCAGGTCAGATCAGAATGATTTCCTTATTTTATCGGATTCATTGTCGGCATTGTCGGCTCTATCGACAAGAGAAGTTTCACATCCAGTTTTGGCTGATATTCATGATCTTCATACTCGGCTTGTCTCTTCGGGAAAGCATATAGTTTTCTTGTGGGTCCCCAGCCACATGGGAATCTATGGTAACTCAGTGGTGGACAAAGCAGCCAAACAAGCTCTCGGTGCAAGTCTTTCCAGGAGGCCTATGCAGTTTGTTCCTCACTCTGATCTACGTCATAAATCTAGTTTGTATTGTCGTGAACTGTGGCTGAGTGAATGGTGTAATCAAATTCATAATAAATTGTTTAAAATTTGCCCAGATTTAACCAATACTTTCCCATCGGTGGTATGTAACCGTAAAGAGGAATCGGTTTTGTCACGGTTACATATTGGGCACAGCTATATAACGCACAGTTGGATACTCAGAGGGGAAGACCCCCCATGGTGTGTTGCGTGTGACAGCTTGTTCAGTGTTAATCATTTTTTGACAGAATGTGC
>CM065733.1:49629992-49634992 GCA_033310375.1 Conus canariensis | reverse complement strand
TAAGGGCAGTTTATGAAGAGAGAGAGAGAGAGAGAGAGAGAGAGAGAGAGAGAGAGAGAGAGAGAGAGAGAGAGAGAGAGAGGTTGTCAGTACAACACTATGTTAATCTGACAGTAAATGGTTTCAGTCAGTCAGTCAGAGAGAGAGAGAGGTCAATAAGGCATAATTTGGCATGAATTTACCCGGGGTGTGATTATATATATTCATACACATGCAGTAAACAAAAGATCAGGATAACAAATGAAAGGTATGAGAAAATATTCCCGTATAAAATGATTAATTACTGACATAAAGGAAAGTATGTGTTAAGAATTAAGATCTTGATAAATACTGTGATCTCTGTTCATACATACATACTCACATTTTTTACAAGACAGAGATTACATTAGGTGATCGATGGTGCACTGCAGATCAAGAAAACAATAGGAGCCCTTGTTTGATAAACTTAGCGACATTAAGTAATCTTCTTCTGTTACTTGTCATTAACGATGCATATTTATAAAAATTTGGTCGTGATCTGTAGTACTGAGGTAAAAAGTGATCACGGATATTTTTTTGTAATCCTGGACATTCCATAACAAAGTGATACTCATCACCTATTTGATTCATGCTACAAAGCGGACATAATCTATCCTCATGGGGTAGATTGATATGTCTCCCTTTTTCTGTTGGTAATTTGTGATTGCTACTTCTGAGGTTTAACATTGCTAGCCTGTAACACGGTGGTCAAACACCTAAGTATTGTTCAAAGCTAATGCAACTTTTGTACAGGATATAGTTGTTGGTTCGGGAAGAACCACGGCAGCTTTCTGCCCATTTCTGCGAGAAACTATCTTTCAGTCGCTGGGCTAGGCTGTTTTCCAGCCAAACCGTGGTGGCAGCCTGAGGGTAGTGTCACACGAACGATAACCCATTCTCATCTAAAATCTGCTTCACTTTGATTAACCATTCATTTCTATGTATTTGGAAGTTCAGGCATTCAGTTAAAGTAACCAGCATACCAGGCGAGTATTTCACCACGAGTCTGTTGGTAATTTGTGCCAAAATTTAACTATTCGTGTGTATATATATATAAACAATGGGAAGTGGCCCGTTTCACCATATACAAAACAATTGGGTGTACATTTTTTCAGTCTCAAAATATATTTACAATACTCTAAATGCAGAGATTCAATTATATTGACACATGTGTTACTGCTACCCCAGACTTCACAGCCATATGTTAATATGGGCCTGAAAAGTGAGTTGAACAGTTCTAACTGGCAAGATATTGGGAGCTGGAGTTGTCTGCTTTTACGCAGTAAAGCCATCATCGCACGTCTGCCTTGATCTTTTAACTCTTTCACCACTAGATTGAAGTTTCCATTAAAATTAAACGTAATTCCAAGGTATTTGAAGCAAGTAACATGTTCTAGAATATTCCCATTAAGTACAAAAGGATGATGATAATTGCTTTTTTTTTTTACGAGAGAAGATCATTATCTTTGGTTTTGAACAATTGATACTTATTTTCCATGTGACACAACATGATTGCAGTTCATTAAGCGCCTTCTGAAGATTGTCTTCTGAGTTAGAAAATATCACTGTCATCAGCATATAGGATTAACATAAGTTTAAGATAATCAGACATTCTTCATCAAAGTCTAGTCCCATATCTAATGGGGAGCAACCTTTCTGCTTCATATACATTTCTAGATCATTTACGTAAAAGGCAAACAGAAGGGGGGGGGGGGGGGGGGGGGGGAAGGGGGGGGGATAGGTTTTCACCTTGGCGGACGCCTTGGAGAATAGCGAATGAGTCTGACATTCCACCGTTTGAGGCAACACATGAAACAATTCCTTTATACATATTTCTGACAACATCAAGAAACTTTCCACCAACACCACAAGAGAGGAGTTTTGTCCACAATCCTGTATGCCATACTTCATCAAAGGCTTTCTCATAATCTACGAAAGCACAAAACAATTTTCTTTTTTCTATGTCTCATAATATCATTCAAACAGTTCAGTACAAAGATATGATCAATGGTGGAATGATTGGGTCTGAAACCAGCTTGATTTTCAGGGAGGATATGTAGGGCTTCGGAGAAAGCAGCCAGTCTTTCATTCGGCACGGCAGTGAAGAATTTAGCACCGCATGATAGAAGAGTGATGCCTCTATAATTGTTCGGATTACTTTTGTCTCCCTTATTTTTGTAAACAGGGATGATCATTCCAGTAAGCCAATCGTCCGGCAAGGTACCGCTTGTAAGTATTTTATTAAACAGAACACACCAAAATGGTTTTAGTTTTTGAAATGTATGGTAGATGGTTTCATTAACGACCCCATCAATTCCAGGGCTTTTGTTGTTCTTTAACTTTTAAACTACAGAGTAAAGTTCAGCTTCAGTAAATTTCTTATTTAAGATTGTTTTTGCCTGTTCTGATCCGGTAAATTCTTCTATACGTCTATCAATTTCTTCTTTTTGGTTAATTGTTGACTGGTCATTGGTCCTTGTTTTAGAGAATTGTTCAAAATGATCCTTTAGTGTCTGTAGACCGGGCACTGTTGCTGCTTGTTTCTGCTTGTTATTTGTAATGGACTAGTAGCATCTGGGGTCACGTGACTTCATCTTTTTTAAGTCCTTGACCAAGCTCTTTCAGCATCTTTTTCCAGCTTTTCTAACAGTACCTTTGTACTGCTTACATGCCATTTTCATTTCCTGTTCAAGGTCATTTTTATTCTTGTTGTTCGAGTATGCATTTCTGTGTTTATTGTATCTTGCCCTTGCTTGTTTACACCTTTGGTCAAACCAGTCCTTACTATTTCCTAACTTGGGTTTTGGAGTTGCTTTAGGTTTTAAAGTTTGTGATTTGATCATGCCACATTTGTCACAAGTGTTAAAAATAACGGTTTTCATTGTCTCGTACATTTCATTCACATCAAAATTGGTCATGTTATTCAGTAACAATACATCATCATCATTTACATGAAAACTACCATCAAGTACACTTTCTTTGCGCCAAACAATTCTTTTTTGCCTTTGCCTTTGTATCATGGGCCGTAAGGGAGGGGTTGTACTTTGTTCCCTGACATGGAACTCACTCGCCATGATAAAGGTTGTTTGCACCGGGCAGTGGGTATCAGAAATTGTTGGGTCAAAATCAAGCACTCTAAAATTATGGACATTTGTCATCAGTTCAATATCAGCCATTGCATAGTCAATAGTACTTTTATCTTTGATATTTGCAATTTCCCCATGCATTCTATCATCACCAATTCTACCGTTAAGAAAGAAAAAAATTGTTTGAGCGGCACATATCAATAAGAGCTTTGCCAAAATTATTATTTGGGTGCTTGTCTTCTGATTTTCTGATGATTGGAATACCTTTGCTCTTAAAAGAGTGGCAGGAGGGATTCAAATGATAATTTTCCATGAGTGAGTTAGGATTCAACATTTCTGCAATTGTGTTGTCTTCAGTATCAATACATTCTCTGTTATTGCCCACAGGAGCATTACAGTTTCCTGTTAACAGAACATGGAATTAATTGCTGTCGTTCAGTTCAGCTGTCTCTCTTTCTATACCAGCAAAGCAGAGTCTTGAAGCATTCTGTGAGGTTTCAGGTGGTGCATATACACCTTCTAGTAGAACATCCTTATCAGTGTTAAAAAGTTTCTTGTCAAATTACCACCAAGATACAAATCGTGAGAGAGAAGAGAGAGAGAGAGAGAGAGAGAGGAGAGAGAGAGAGAGAGAGAGAGCATCAAAGGGAGGTAAATTCCAGTTCATCAAGACACTCGTCACGCTTCTTTGTGAAGCACGAGTATTCTCCCTTTCATAGTAACACTCGAACAGGGAGGAGGCGTCCGCCTTCAAATCGCCGATCATTCCAAACTGGGCTTTAGAAGCTGGGCATGACTCTGTTCCCTACCAGAACTGCACGCTGTGTAAACCAAAATCTCTCACAACTGACGCAACAGTTCCAAACGAAATGCGTTAAAAAAAAAAATTATTATTATTATTATTATTATTTTTTTTTTTACTCAATCCATTAGCGTTGAAGACGTTGAGAAATGAGTAACGTCCCTTGAGCCCTACTTGGGAGCCCTGAAGGACACGTTGCTCACAGATCAGGGTCTGTACACAGAGGGGCGGGGGGGGGGGGGGGGGGGGAGGGGGTCTCACAAGCCTTCCTGATACACTTAGGACCGTTTTTGGAGGTGTGTTTTTGGCCTGGGACGGGAGGAGGAGGAGACGGAGGAGGAGGAGATGGTCGAGGAGTAGGGGGTGGTGGTGACGGGAGGTGTGTAAGTGTGGCGCTTGTTCCTTGTTAGGCCATTGTTCCAAAGTGTATAGTACTTTGTGCTTTATATAAAAAAAAAAGAAGAAAAAAAACAACCTTTAAAAATGAGCGTTAGTATGCCAGTCCTAATATCAGAGCTTATATCAAGACAAATGAAAACGAATCAGAAAAATGATAGTTGCTGAAAATTATGTAGGAAACGTTTCTGAGCAAGATTGTTCATCAAGATCATCGTCAGAATAAAACAAAATGAACATTTGAAGTTGTCATTCAATAAGGATATAGGCATACGACAAAATTGATTTGGATCAAAACTGTTTCTCATAGACAACGCCGAGGGGAGAGAGAGAGAGAGAGAGAGAGAGAGAGAGAGAGAGAGAGAGAGAGAGAGAGAGAGAGAGAGAGAGAGAGAGAGAGATGTCAAAGGGAAGTAAATTCATGTCTAGCCAACTGCTTGGTATCACGAGTATTTTCCCTTTCGTGGAGCAACGCGAATACGTACAGGCCACCTACAAATCGCAGTTCGTCAAAAAATATTTCTTCAGAAAATAGGACTAACTTTGTTTCCTGCATGCGACACATACTATAGACCAATTGCCTTACAACTGCTAGGAAACGCCGGCAACGTGATTCGTTCCCTTCATAAGCGTGAAGATGTTGAGATTCCTAAGGCTTTATTCTGAAGCTAAGACCCTGGAGAAATGAATCCCTCCTG
>CM065733.1:49594992-49604992 GCA_033310375.1 Conus canariensis | reverse complement strand
AGCATGCACCTTCCCCGAAGATGGAGTATGGCTGCCTCAATGGCGGGGTAAAAAACGGTCATACACACTAAACTCCACTACCCTTTGTTGGGTAGATGGGACTAATAATTGTCTGTCCACAAGAGAGTGTCCGCAGGAGTATCAGCCTGCATACGCAGAAGAAGAAGAAGAAGCTATGAACTGCCTCCTGCGTATTGCAGGTGCCAGGGTGAACGTGGTACGGCACACCAGGATGAGGATGTGGACGGAGAGCCGGAATGGTTAGCGTGGGAGGAATGCCCCTGAAATAATACGGAAGATGAGCCAGATATAAGGAAACGGGAAAAAAAAATGTGGTGTGTGTGTGTGTTGGGGGAGGGGGGGGGGGGGAGGAGGCAATGCTGACACTCACACAGCTGAGGGGTCACATACACACGCTCGAAAGCGTGGACACATGTATGCATCTTGTGAACGCACACAAAACAAGCACGTAGTGAGAATGCAAGAGAGAGAGAGAGAGAGAGAGAGAGAGAGAGACAGAGACGAGAGATTGATTGATTGACTGATTGATCTTTTAATACGCAATGATGAAGATTTTAGGCCAAAGCCTAGTCTTACAATCTGTCCTTGGCAAGCATACATTATTTCAACACATATCATTCATACTGACAATTCAGTATGGTAACATTGTTATCTAATTCTACAATGAAAGCAAACTATTCATAAAAGTACTAATGAGAGAGAGAGAACGAACGAACGATTTTTACTTTAAGGAGCTAATGGAATAACCATAAGTACTTGTTCACATCCAACCGTCTGGGCAAGAACAATAATACATATGTTGTAAGAAGCAAAAATCAAACAATATATATATATATATATATTCAATTATAAACAAAGCTTGCTCTTATGTCTTAGATTGAAGAAATAGGGGGAGATAAGCATTCATATCTGCAGTGGTAGATCATTCTGCCAACTAACAGTATGTGCTTGAGTGGATGAATGGGGAAAAATAAAATAAATGCTTCTCAAAATGAGCCTTTAGCAAGCTTATAGTCTCCAAGTGGGAGACGATCTCCAATGGGAGAAAACCCACTAACATATAACTCCTGGTCAGATACCGATATTTCGAAACCTGATTGTTTCTCCTCAGTGACCGCGGAAAGTGGTAATTTGACTCTCTGCCTTTTCGGTTTTTAGAAGAATGCTATCCCAGAAAAGGCTGGTGTGCAATACCGTAGTATGTTTGTTGAGTTTTCAAAAAACCAACCAAAGGTGCCACCTAAGAAGCAAAAGAAAATCATGAAAGAGCAAAACAAGCTACATTTTCTTGCGAAAAGTAGAAAATATAAAAAGATAACCTCTCAAGACACAAGTGCTGAGGGCCAGTTCTTGGAATGAATCCGCAAGGGACTAAATTACAATAAACTAATAAATTCCAAGGATAAGTACCGAGCACCATTCCAGCAACTTACAGAGCAGCTAGGTGTTGCAATGACTGCAAGAAATATTCAATTATAAACAAAGCTTGCTCTTATGTCTTAGATTGAAGAAATAGGGGGAGATAAGCATTCATATCTGCAGTGGTAGATCATTCTGCCAACTAACAGTATGTGCTTGAGTGGATGAATGGGGAAAAATAAAATAAATGTTTCTCAAAATGAGCCTTTAGCAAGCTTATAGTCTCCAAGTGGGAGACGATCTCCAATGGGGAGAAAACCCACTAACATATAACTCCTGGTCAGATACCGATATTTCGAAACCTGATTGTTTCTCCTCAGTGAACGCGGAAAGTGGTAATTTGACTCCTCTGCCTTTTCGGTTTTTAGAAGAATGCTATCCCAGAAAAGACATAAGAGCAAGCTTTGTTTATAATTGAATATTTCTTGCAGTCATTGCAACACCTAGCTGCTCTGTAAGTTGCTGGAATGGTGCTCGGTACTTATCCTTGGAATTTATTAGTTTATTGTAATTTAGTCCCTTGCGGATTCATTCCAAGAACTGGCCCTCAGCACTTGTGTCTTGAGAGGTTATCTTTTTATATTTTCTACTTTTCGCAAGAAAATGTAGCTTGTTTTGCTCTTTCATGATTTTCTTTTGCTTCTTAGGTGGCACCTTTGGTTGGTTTTTTGAAAACTCAACAAACATACTACGGTATTGCACACCAGCCTTTTCTGGGATAGCATTCTTCTAAAAACCGAAAAGGCAGAGGAGTCAAATTACCACTTTCCGCGGTCACTGAGGAGAAACAATCAGGTTTCGAAATATCGGTATCTGACCAGGAGTTATATGTTAGTGGGTTTTCTCCCCATTGGAGATCGTCTCCCACTTGGAGACTATAAGCTTGCTAAAGGCTCTTTTGAGAAGACATTTATTTTATTTTTCCCCATTCATCCACTCAAGCACATACTGTTAGTTGGCAGAATGATCTACCACTGCAGATATGAATGCTTATCTCCCCCTATTTCTTCAATCTAAGACATAAGAGCAAGCTTTGTTTATAATTGAATATTTCTTGCAGTCATTGCAACACCTAGCGCTCTGTAAGTTGCTGGAATGGTGCTCGGTACTTATCCTTGGAATTTTAGTTATTTATTATATTATATATATATATATATGTGCGTGTGTTTATTTGTTGTGGTTGCTGTTATTGTAGATGTGCAACGCATTCTAATGTGTGCTACGTTTATTGTAAAGTACTTTGAACTCACTCCTAAAGAGAGGAGATAAGTATCCAACAAATGTCACGTATTATTGTCACCATTGTTATTATAATTCTTCTTCTTATCTTCTTCCTCCTCTTCTCTTCTTCTCCCTTTTCTTCTTCTTCTTTTCCTTTTCTGCCTCCTCCTCTTTGTCTTCCTATTATCATTTATTATAATAAGAGAGAGAGAGAGAGAGAGAGACAGAGACAGACAGAGACAGAGATAGAGACAAAGAGACGTGTCACAGTCTTGCAAGAACTTTCGAGAATAATGCGGCCAAAATGACCCTTCTTTTTGAAACCCTCGAGACGATAGTTCTCAGCTATACATTACGCGTTTTAAACTGACACCAGCCTTCACAGACCCTCCTCTGACTGATCCCTCCCAAGAAACCACTGAACGATCAGAGCCAGACCATAGCAATTATAAAAGACTTTCGGATCGCCTGTAACAACGACGGCCACAGTCGGTTTCCAGAGGAAATTGACAGAGACGAAGAGCGGTGGTTCTGGGTTCAGGTTGTTGGAGGCGGTGCGCTGACAGTTTTCCTTTTGTTTCTGCTCTTTCCCCATCCTTCACCGTCACTTTTCTTTGAGCGATAATCGTATTGCTGAGTGTGGTGTGTGTGTGTGGGGTGTTGTGTGTGTGTGTGTGTGTGTGTGTGTGTGTGTGTGTGTGTTGTTGTGTGTGTGTGTGTGTGTGTGTGTGTGTGTGTGTGTGTGTGTGTGTGTGTGTGTGTGTGGTGTGTGTGTGTGTGTGTGTGTGTGTGTGTGTGTGTGTGTGTGTTGTGTGTGTGTGTGTGTGTTGTGTTGTGTGTGTGTGTGCGTGTGTGTGTGTGTGTATGTGTGTGTGTGTGTGTGTGTGTCGTGTGTGTGTGTGTTGGTGTGCGTGTGTGGTGTGTGGTGTGTGTGTGTGTGTGTGTGTGCGCGCGCGGCGCACGCGTGCGTGAGTGTGTGTGCATTGTGCGCGTGCATGCGTGCGTGCGTGCGTGTGTGTGGTGTGTGTGTGTGTGTGTGTGTGTGTGTGTGTGAATACGTATGCGTGTGTGTACATGCACATGCGCGTATGCATGTATGTAGGGTGTATGTGTGTGTGTGGGCGTGTGTGCTGTGTGTGTGTGTGTGTGTGTGTGTGTGTGTGTGTGTGTGTGTGTGACCTATAGATACTAAGATACTATGAGAGATGAGAGGTCTAGTTTGTGTGTTTGTTGTGTGTGTGACCTATAGATACTAAGATACTATGAGAGATGAGAGGTCTATTTTTTTTTTTAATCATTATCCAAAAAAAAGTATCCGTGGTGAGAAGTAGAACTAAAGAGAAAGTGTAGGAGAAGTAGAGGACAGAGAGAGAAGAGTGGCAACAAATGTCTGACTTTTTTCACCGACTGAAAAAAAAAGTTCTTAACTTTGTTTAAGAAGAGACTTAAAAAAAAAACCCACACCATTTTCTTAGATTAAAAAAGAAAACCTCTTCTTAAAACGAAGTCTAGAAATTTATCCCAATGGTGATCCACTCGAAGAAGAACATAATCTTTTTTTCTCAAAATTCTGTGGCAGCTGATATCCCTCTTCCAGAATCCTTACTCCCCCCCCCCCTCCCTCGAAGTTATGAAACATTAGAAGACAGAACATTCTGGGAAATTTGACTTTGGATGACAGCCCCTCCACGCATTACACTTCTTGGGTATTCCTCCTGTCTCCTGACATTGACGTTTTTACGTGGTCTCAACTTCCTCCTCCTCTTCCTGTATGGTTCCAAGCCCCATTCTGCTTCTGTGTACCTCCTTCAGCCTCCTCACACGCTCCGCAAGTCCAGTTCCAACCCCTGAGATCGTTCCCGCCTTCTTGTCGGGCCAAGGACGTGAAGCAAGTAATAATAGTAATAATAATAACAACAACAATAAATGATAATGATAGCAATAACAACAACAACAACAGCAGCAACAACAATAATAATGATAATAATGATACTACTACTACTAGTAGTAGTAATAATACTAATAATGATAATAATATTGATGATGATGATGATAACATTGCATTTACAAAGCGGCTTTGCCAAAGGTTCTAGGCACTGACAATCCACTCTCTCGTGTACACAACGGGCTGCCTACCTGGGTAGTGCCGACTGAGGAACTGCCTGCCGGCGCTTCATTCAGTCGTTTCCCGTGTCACCCAGTCAATATCGTTCACTCGATATCCTTACGTCCTTTCATTCTTTCCATTACTCACGCAGGGTGCTTGCTATGTGTAACGAGTCATCCATACCAACGGCCAAACTGACCTTCTCTTCCGAAAGTTGGTGATGGGATTTTACGTGTGTGTGTGTGTGTGTGTCTGCAAGATGTTATGCGCGCGTTCACAACACGGAACCTCGGTTTACAGTCTCATTCGAAGGACTGTATGGGAAATAGTAATTTGACATCTGCTGTGCATGTGGTCACCTTTCTTCCTGACAATACCAGTCCCTAGGCAGTTGATGGGCTCGCTCGGAGTGTGCTTGCCTGAGCGACCCGCAAGGAAAACCTGGATTGATTTCAGCTCGTTCCCTTAATAGGGGTTTCTGTGTGCAATGGTCGTCTATTATCTCTTCTTAAATTGGCTTGAGTTTTCGTGCTTTAAAGTCCCCGAGGAGGATCTGTCCTGTCCATCTTTCCGTGTTCAAGGAAATACTACTGCAAGGTGATTATCTTTTTTCTCAGTCTCTCTGTCTTTTTCTGTCTGTTTTTTTTTTAGCTGTGTCTCGCTGTGATTCACTGTCTGTCTCTGTCACTCCCGTTTTGGCTATCAGTATCTCTCCCCTCTGACTGTCTGTCTGTCTCTTCCCCCTCTCTCTCTGTGTTTCCATCTGTCTGTCTGTCAGTCTATCTATCATTCAGTCTGTTTGTCTGTCTCTGTCTCTGTCTCTGTTTCTGTCTCTGTCTGTCTGTCTGTCTGTCTGTCTGTCTTACCATCTCTTTCTCTCGCTCACATTGTGTGATGTGATGTGATGTGCTGTGATGCGATGTGATGTGTACGTGTGTGTGTGTGTGTGTGTGTGTGTGTGTGTGTGTGTGTGTGGGTGTGGTGTGTGTGTGTGTGGTGTGTGTGTGTGTGGTGTGTGTGTGTGTTGTGTGTGTGTGTGTGTGTGTGTGTGTGTGTGTGTGTGTGTGAGAGAGAGAGAGAGAGAGAGAGAGATACACAGACAGACAGACAGACAGACAGACAGACAGACACACACAGCATGGAGAAAAAGAGACAGACTGACCGATCGACCAGCCAGCAGACAAACAGAGACAGAGACACAAATAGATTTACTTTTTAAAAATCATTGCCGAAAAAATAGCCGTTGTAAGAAGAAAGATAGAAAAAAAGAAAGAAAGAAAACAAAGAAAGAAAGAAAGAGGCGGAGGAGGAAATGACAAAGAAAGTAAAATATTTTCTCGGCCTTAAAAAAAAAGATAAAAAAGTAACCTCATTTTAAGTCTTAAAAAATCTAAACTGTGTCCCACTTGAAGACTGAACGTAATTTCTGCAAATTCGACTGTGGATCACCTCCCTTCCTTTTTGCCCCACCTCCAAATCTGATTTTCCTCCTAGCTGCTGACTTGTAAGTAAAGTAACAACCCCTTGTCCTCTTTCCATCTACCACCTAACTCCAGTCTAACTCTCTCTGCTTTGCTTCCTCCCGTAAACTATCCTCCCTCCTCCCCCCCCTCCCTCCCTGAGAAGTCAACTCCTCCTTACCTCTTTCCATCTCCGTCGCCATTTTGCAGGGCAAAGGGAGTGAAGCAGGGAATTGGACATCTGGTGCGCTCCCCTTGTCCCTGACGATGCCAATCGCTGGGGAGTCCCGGGCCTCGCTCATTACCCGCCTGGCCGGCCCGCAAGGAAAGCCTGACTTGATTTCTGCTCGTTCCCTCGGCCTACTATCTCCATGGGTTATGTTTGTGTGTTCACTCTTTTTTTAAAATTTCTTTTGCTTAGCTTGAGCTGGCAAAAGAAAGATTCGGGGACAAAAACAAAACAAAAACAAAAAAAACCGAGTCAGTCTGTGTGTCTGTGTGTACTGGTAGAAGCAGAGCATGTAAGGTAGGCTTTGTATTTTTGCTGTCTGTCTGTCTGTCTTGGTCTTTCTGTGTCTTGCATATCTGTCTCTGCCTGCCTGTCTAGCTCCCCCCTCCCTCCCTCCCTCCACCTCCCTCTCTTCTGGCCTAATTATCCTTGAGTCGGAAGAGAGCAACGTATATCTGACGTCAAAGGAAGAAGGAAAGAAGGGAGATGCTCCGCCAGTCATCGTGTAAGAGACATGCAGTGCGTGTCTATAGAGGTCGCCATGCTTCTGGAAAAGGAACCTCACCGCAAGGACCACTGCTACATAGATGGCAGCATAACCGACCAGACAGAGGTCATAAAGCAGCCAGTGACGTTAACAACAGCTGCAGCAAAGGCTGAAGTACCAACATGTGCTGGTGGTGTTGCACAGTGTCCAGCCAGTCAGACCAAATCTTCTTCTGGTGCTATACAATCTGGAGTGGTGGGGAGGGGGGCGGGGGGGGGGGCACCTTTCAGCAAATGGAAAGAGGATTCCTGTGATAAGCAGCGGCTCGGCGGCTACCGAAACAACTCTAATGAGAAATTACAAATTTGCCAGTAACGAAGGAGGCGAGTAGCCGGTAAGACTGTCAATGTTCCGAGAGACACTGAAGGTCGTGAAGTTGCTTTGGTTGGTGAAGAACAGTGTACAGGGCACCACAGTTGTTCTTTTTACTGTTCAAGGACAGTGTGGTAAAGAAGGCCCCTACCTCCCTGACCTGTGAAGACACAGTTTACTTTTCTGGAAAGACTAAAGCCCTGTGCCTGCTTACATCCATTCGTGATCTTATCATTGGTAAGACTGAGGGAGCCGCGATGGTGGCGTTGGTAGCAGTGGTATGGAGTTGGAGACTGGAGCAAAGGATGACGGAGGTGATCGTAGATGAGAACATGGGAGAAAGAGAGCAACAAACCTGAATGGATGTCGATCGCTTCAAGTCAAAAGTGATGTGTCTGTAGAAAAGAAGACTGTCCGTAGTAATGAGCGTAGTCAAAGGGGTGAAGAGATGACCACACACTCTTGTGATATACAGGGAAACCAAGGAGGAGAACACAATTTCAGTTTCACTAGTGAGTTTCGTGATATATATGTTGTAATCGGAATTGCAGCTCGCCGTGTTCGTTATGTTTTGTTTTAATTTTCCGAAATTCGTTCTGAGTGGGGCCAGTTTTACACACGCTTCGACTTTCTTATTGCTATTTTATCACCTTCAGTCAATTCAGATTTGCGTGTATTAGGTTTCGCTTTGTATGTGTAAAGTTTAATGTGACGACGCATACGTGAATTGCATCATGATTTCGATTATGATGGCGGCAACTGGCAGAAAGTTCCAGAAACTGCCAGAAATTCTCTTGAATGTTACGCACATTTTGATTGGATACAGCACGTGATGGTTCTCGACCCTACTAGAAAATTCTCTGTATTTTGATTGGCTGTACTACATAATAATTCGCGAACATTCTCGATTACGCCAAGATTCGTGACTGGTTGTCTTGCCCCCTTTTCTTGAATTTTCGATTCGATGATCTATTAACAATTGAGAAAATGAGCGAGTTGCTGGGGGAAGGGGAGGAGGGGGAGAGAGACAGAGTTTAGAAATTGAAAGTGTTTGATAAGGACATGTATTGTTTAGGGACCGATGCGATGGTTACTGAGTATGAGTTTGTGAAGCACCAGCTGCTACTGAAGACCTTGAATTTGTTACTACAATGGACATTTTTTTTTCTCCGGATCAGTTCAACGTGAGATCAGCACCATCTAGTGTTTAACGCACCTTCACTCAAAGTCCAGCCCAGCGAAGCATCAGAGAACAGGACTTTGATTCTTTTCAGTCGTCACTCTCATGCTTAGGGAAAACTTAGTGTTGTTCACCCACCAGTTCAACATCTAATAATAATAATAATAATGAATACTTATATAGCGCCTATTCTCGGCTAGAGACCAAGCTCTAAGCGCTTTACAATCCACACTCGTTTACACAACGGGCTGCCTACCTGGATAGTGCCGACTGAAGAGCTGCCAGCTGGCGCTTCATTCAGTCGTTTCCCGTGTCATCCAGTCAGTATCGTTCAATATCGTTCACTCAATTTTCTTAATTCTCTCATTCTTTCTATTTCTCACGCAGGTTGCATGCTATGTGTAAACGTGTCATCCATACCAACGGCCAAACTGGCCTACCCTTCCGAAAGTTGGTGATGGGATTTTACGTGTGTGCAGGTTGTTATGCGTGCGTTCACACACAGAACCTCGGTTCATAGTCTCATTGGAAAGACTAAAATCACCAAACGTTGGTTCACTGGAGTGGAGCCGGGATGGTGGTGTTGGTAGCAGTGGTGTGGAGTTGGGGACTGGAGTAAAGGATGACGGACGTGATCATAGATGAGAGCATGGGAGAAAGAGAGAGTGTGTGGGGTGGGGGTGGGGGTAGGGGTGGGGAGGAGGGCGGGGAAGGACGGGGAAAGGAAGGGGTGCAGGAGAGGCAGCGCATAATTCACACATTATTTACTATGTTGTTTTGCTGTGTTTGGGTGACGATTTTTTTTTTTTTTTGCTTCATATTTTTTTTTCTGTGCTCTGTTTTCAGATAAAAGTTACATTATTTTCCTCAGCTAGAGTTGAGAACCAGTGAGAATATTTACAACACACCCCGAGACTGAACTAGCAGCTGGTGAGAATTATTGCAACAACTCCAAAGACATAACCAACGACTCAGGTAGGAATGCTGTCTGCAGATTTCAGTAGCATATTTTCAGTGGATTCCAAGATGGAGTGGACAACTGGTGAATATAGTTACAGCAGACTCAGAGATGAAGTAGACAGCTGATGAATATTGTTACAGCAGACTCAGAGATGGAGTTGACAGCTAGTGAAAAATTGTGACAGCAGATTTCAAGATGGGGTGTACAGATGGTGAACGTTGTAACAACGGACTCCAACATACTTATACAGGAACACCAACTCAATCTCCCGGCAACGATAATGAGTACTCAATCGCTGAATCAGGGCGACAGAGCGTCCGTCTTCTGTGGGCATTACCACGTCCATCCAGCGACAGTCCCACTTACGACCTTAAAGAGTTTGACTCAAATTCACCAGGGTATGGATCTCATGGGTGAATCGACATTAAGGTCATCACGCTAGGGATGTGCGAAGAGCCACAGACCCCCAGAAGGTTTTCTTTTTCTTTGCTTTTCTCTTTTTTATGTTGTTGTCGTAATAATCACATTGATGATTAAGGTTAC
>CM065733.1:49569992-49584992 GCA_033310375.1 Conus canariensis | reverse complement strand
ACCCTGTACAAAAACAAGGGCGAGATGAGCGACTGCAATAACTACAGAGGCATCTCTCTTCTTAGCATCGTCGGTAAAGTCTACGCTCGAGTCCTCCTGGTCCGCCTGCAGAAGCTGGCTGAACGTGTCTATCTGGAATCACAGTGTGGCTTTCCAGCAGAGAGATCCACGGTAGACATGGTCTTCTCCCTTCGCCAGCTCCAGAAAAAGTGCAAAGAGCAGCGGATGCCCCTGTATGTTGCATTAATCGACCTCACCAAGGCCTTCGACCTTGTCAGCAGAGATGGTCTTTTCAGGGCTCTCCGAAAGATCGGCTGCCCTCCCCCAAACTGCACAGCTTAATTGAGTCCTTCCACACCAACATGAAAGGGACTGTGCAGTTTGATGGCAATCTCTCAAAGCCCTTCGACATATGCAGCGGTGTCAGACAAGGCTGCGTCCTTGCCCCCACCCTCTTTGGGATCTTCTTTGCTCTCCTCCAGAGGCATGCATTCAGCACAGCGCAAGAGGGGATCTGCCTGCGGGCCAGATCAGATGGAAGGCTTTTCAATCTCGCCCCATAAGAGCAAGAACAAAGGTCTGCGAAGCCTTCATCAGAGATATGCTGTTTGCCGATACTGCTGCTGTTGCGACCCACACCCAACGGGAACTGCAGTCGCTGATGGACCGCTTCTCCCAGGCCTGCAAAGGCTTTGGTTTGACTATCAGCCTAAAGAAGACAAATGTCATGGGTCAAGACTCGCCGTCACCACCAGCCATCACCATCGATGACCATGAGGTTGATGTCATCCATCAATTCACTTACCTTGGGTCGACCATCACCGATAACCTCTCCCTTGACGCTGAGTTCGACAAAAGGATCGGGAAGGCAGCCACAACACTAGCTCGCCTCACACGAGTGTGGACAAATCCCAAGCTGACCACAAAGACAAAGATGGCCATGTATAACGCCTGCGTTCTCAGCACCTTGCTGTATGGCAGCGAGACAAGGACCACGCATGCTCGCCAGGAGAAAAGGCTCAATTCCTTCCACCTCAGAAGCCTCCGGCGTATACTTGGCATCTCCTGGCAAGACAGGGTGACCAACACCGAAGTCCTGTCTCGCGCTGGCCTCCCTTCCATGTATGCCCTGCTGAGACGGCGTTGGTTGCACTGGCTGGGCTACGTTCGTCGCTTGGAGGATGGTCGCATCACAAAAGACGTCCTCTATGGAGAGCTGCCGCAGGGCAGAGAAGCATTGGCCGCCCACAGCTGAGATAAAAAGACGTTTGCAAAAGAGACATGAAGGCGCTTGAGATCAACACTGGGTCCTGGGAGGACCTCGCAGCAGACCGCAACAGTTGGAGAGGCACTCTCAAGAAACAGCTGCTGATTGGCGAAGACAAACTGACAGCTGCTGCAGCAGAAACGCGAGCCCGCAGAAAGGGAATGACAGCCAACAAACCAGTGTCAGCATACAGATGTGACTGGTGCGACAAGGCTGCCAGTCTCGCATCGGTCTCTACAGCCACAGACAAAGCTGCTCGGATCGAGCAGACAGCCCAGATAGCTAAATATTAGGTCGGATATACTCTATCCATGGACAGCTATGACCGACGGAGGTCTACTATACTACTCTGTGTGGTGTGTGTGTGTGTGTGTGTGTGTGTGTGTGTGTGTGTGTGTGTGTGTGTGTGTGTGTGTGTTTACTGGTTGAGAGGGGAGGGAGATGGAGAGATAAGGATGATATGTGGGATGTTTCATTACTGAAACAGGAATGAATGTAAGAGAAACTGGAAGTGAAAGGTTTTAATGTGGGTATGTCTGCTGGAAATGAACTCCTACGATTTGCTTCATTTTCCGCCTTCAGTCACTTCGTTTTGAAACTAACTCGTACGATTTAGTTGTTTCTTTCTTTCTTGTCATTTTTCTTGTTTTCTCTGCCTCTCTGTTTCACTTACAAATGGAATGTACGTACCTTCTTAAAACAGTCCTGTAGAGCGCTAGGTTGTTGAAAACAGGATGGAGTAAGTAGAAGAAATAAAAAAAAGGATATCGTCATCTTTTGTACAGTTCCATCATTATCATCTAATACTATTTTCGCCAGATCAGATTCTGTTATCCGTCACGCCCTGTTCTCATAGTGACCGCAGTTTCGATGTCCTTTCCATGTCTGTGGCCTTGCTTTGATTCCGTTGGGGTCACCGGTATTGGTGTGTCCATGGAGGCTGTCGTTGGACGAACGTGGTGGAGTCCTCCGGAGGGACAGCTCACTCACGCCGGCTCCGCGACTAAGCAATTATTGTCGCCAGTAGGGGGCTTAGTAGGTGGTGTCCTGCGTATGTTGGATCAGAACAGGCGCCACCGAACACCACCGAAGTGACTCGGCAGCAGTGCAGTGTCTCCTCCGGCGGGTTGCCTCTTGACGACCTGACATTGACTGCTCCCTGGGGATTGCCGGTGCCTGGGCTGCGGCAGGCCGTGCAGGGCTGAGGCTGTGGACGGGGTGTCGGAATGAATGGCGTGGCTGCACTGCCACTGAGGTGGCACAGAGGATGAGACAGAAAAGAAGATCGGGCTGTCTTCACCCTGACCTGCCATCCACGCAACCTCCTTGTTGGAGATATTTCTACGTAAAAATGTCAAGTCTTCTGCGGAATGACCCTGAACTTGAGTAGACGTTTAAAAAGCCATCAATGGCTGCATTCAAAAGAGGTAGAAATCGGGGAGACCAGCTGGTACGATCTGTTTTCCATCCTACATGACCCACAACTCCACATACAGTTCCACTAGCAGGAAAACCCAGACGCAATACCCGTGCGTTCATCAACCCAGCTAAAGAAGATCGAGGCCCATCTGCAAACAAATTTTATACCAGATCCAGTTTCATGTGCAGAACTTTAAAACTGCTGTACGCCCTGTCCTGTACCCTCTGCAATACAATGTATAAATTTTCAATAAAGACCACACCGACGGACATCGCGCCAAAAAGCTGCTTTTTCTGATAGATGAAAGAAAATGGTGTCCACAGTCGAAATGATCTGCAACAGGTGTATCTTTCTTCATAGGAACACCATCCCTGTACTCTTTGAAGCGTTTCTTCAGGGTTCTGTATGTCTCACCCTCATTTATCACCTTGCAGAGAATGCAAGATAGAACGTAGACCGCACTTGAAGTTTGGTACTTGAAGCTGGTTCTGACATAAGATTTGTTATCTGACGGGCCCTGGACTTCTGTTACTGGACTGATGAACACGCAGGCTTTGCTCCTGGGTGTGTTGCATTTGGTATTGCCTGTTGGGACCCAGGACGCCAACCAGATGTCTTTAAGACATGATAAACGACGGTTTTGGAATATCCACCATCCTCAAAGCTAAGCAACTGGATTTCAGCTTGTCAACCACTTTCGTCCATCCTTCCAACTCACACGTGAAGTATCTGACGTCTCTTCCCTTCCCGGATATCAGCATCACATGGAACATAAAACAGGAACTTTCTAGTGGCTTAAACGTTGACCTTTCACACCTACCGTATCCTATTCAAAAACACACATAGGAAATAACTCTTTCAGACCGTAGCCACCACAGTTTCTGCTGGTTTAAACAGAAAATAAACATCGTCCAGGATTTGTTTTTACCTTAGCAAAGGACTGTACTCTCCATAATATCTTTTGTATTTATTAACAAAAAAAAAGCAAAAACATAGTGAGAATTACAATGAATTGAAACTTCAATCAATCCCGACATTTAACATTTCTTTTACTGTTGATTGAAGGTTTCATCGATTGAAACAGAGAGAGAGAGAGAGAGAGAGAGAGAGAGAGAGAGAGAGAGAGAGAGAGAGAGAGAGAGAGAGAGAGAGAGCACAGCACAGCACAGCACAGCACAGCACAGCACAGCACAAGAAAAAGTTCGGGTCTGCATACGGTCCACTCCCTACACCAACCGCTTGCGAAACACAAGACGTCAAGACCCTCGCGGAGAAAAACACTGTCCGGAAGTGATCTGTCACGTGAGCCCTCCACCCAATCAGTCATCAAGATTCTCCCGCTTTTCTCACGACTTGTCTGCCCTGCTCGGGGAAAGAAAAATAAACCTCGGCTGTTGTATGTCATGAACTTCAGCCGTAAAGGAGAGCACGTTCATTACACAAACACCAGTATCAAGAAGTAACAGAAGAGGAAACACTCCCCCCCCCCACCTTAAACTTCCCCAGCCCCGGCCTCTTTTGCTCCCATCCCTCACCATCCTCTATCCTTCTTCCTCCCCGTTTTTCCTCCTTCTCTTTAAACAATGCCACATGGCAACAACAGGAACCTTCTTCGCGTTCTCTCAAGGAAAGGTTCAGTGTAGGCTGGCAATGATTTGGGGAGGTGCTTACGTACTGTCGATCAGAAAGAGTGGAGGACATTGCACATTGTTTGCTGTCCAGTGCTAAGAAGGAGGGTGGGGGTGGGGGTGAGGGTCGGTCCCTGGTGTGGATTAGTGTGGGGAGGATGAAACCGAGTTAAAAGGGTTCTGTGGGTAACCCCCCCCCCCCTCCCCGCTTGTCACCTCTGATCCCATTTTGTTCCTCCTGCCCCCATTCTGAAATGAACCCGTTAGGTCTAAGTCATGACGGTATCTAAATAACGATGTCAGCTCAATCCTGGCCAGACCTCACAGTCTGAGCAGGTCAAGACACACCTTTCGCAACGTTACGGTCATTTTGTTTCAGTTCCGAAACTGCCATGACCTGGGTCGAGTACTGTTCAGTAGGATCTTTTCTTTCTTCTTCTTCTTCTGCGTACGCAGGCTGATACTCCTGTGGACACCCCCTGTATAGAAAGGCAAGTATTAATCCTACCTACCCAACAAAGGGAGTGGAGTTTTGTGTGTAGGACCGTTTTTTATCCCGCCATTAAGGCAGCCATACTCCAACTTCAGGGAATTTTCTTTCGATCCTGTGTGTGTGTGTGTGTGTGTGTGTGTGTGTGTGTGTGTGTGTGTGTGTGTGTACGTGCGTGCGTGCGTGCGTGCAAGTGTGTGTGTGTGTGTGTGTGCGTGCGTGCGTGCGTGCGTGTGTGTGTGTGTGTGTGTGTGTGTGTGTGAGAGAGAGAGAGAGAGAGAGAGAGAGAGAGAGAGAGAGAGAGTTTGTTCAAACTGTGCCATTCATAATGGCTTGTGGTCCATTTGAAGAAGAAAATGCAAAGCAATTATCTAAATGCTCAGAGAGAGAGAGAGAGAGGAGAGAGAGAGAGAGAGAGAGAGAGAGAGAGAGAGAGAGAGAGAGAGAGAGAGAGAGTCGAACCTTCTGGGTCGATAAAGGCGATTTCCAGCCCTTCACGACCCCACCCCACCCCGAAAGTTGCGTGCCGATACAAATGGGCCTGCGACTGTACCGCCATCCAGGGGCCTCTACTGGGGGAGAGATAAAGGAAAGTCTGAGGACCCCTGCCAAGACGGACACCACGGGATGGGGGGGGAAGAAAGCACGAGAGCTGGACATTTGGCCCTGGAACCTTCCCAGTCATCTGGGAAAGAGCGCTGATGGCTTCATTTCTGGCTGCACACCTGGGATTCACAAGCACTTACAGGCCAAACTGTGAGAATAGATGGGAAAAGTCGCCAGATTCCGGAATACAAGTTTTTCTGGTCTATTGCCGCAACATAAGTTGTGGCATTTTCTGTATGTATCTTCCTGACCTATCTGTCTGTGCTGGCAGGTTCAATCATCCACATGCCCAAGTTTTTTTTAGGTACATCTCAAATGAACTGTCATCGTTCCTTTCCCTTTCAAGCCCCTTTCGTTCGAATTGAGTCCCACGTCAATTGAAATACTTTGCCTCTCTGCCCTCTTTCGAATTGAACTTGAAACTCTTCTTTCTCTTTCTCATTGGTGCATGAAATATGCGTTTGTGTTGTTTAGGAGTATGATGTGTGTTGGGTGTTGGTGTTGCTTTATATTATCAGTTATCGTTTTCACTTGAGAGATGAGAGATGGGTCAGGAGAGAGGGAATGAGATGGGGCTGGACTGTGTGGAGGTGGTAGGCTTGGATGCAGGCCTAAATGATGATGATGACGACGATGATGATGATAAAATGATGATGATGATGATGATGATGATGATGATAAAATGATGATGATGATGAAATAATAAAATGAGATGATGATGATGATGATGATGATGGTGATGTTGATGATAATGATGAAATGATTATGTTGATAATGATGATCTTGATGATGTTGATACTGATGCTAATGCTGATAATAATGATAGTAATGATAATGATGAAGATGATGATGGTGATGATGATGATGATTATAGGAATAATGATAATGATGAGGATGATAACAACAACAATAATGATGATAATGATAATGATAATATAAATAACTATAACAATGATAACGATAAAGATGATGATATGAAAATCAAACACCGTTTCCCTTTGTCCTCCTGTGTATGCACCATCAGTGTGAAATTTATTGCCCAGAATGTGCACTGCAGGGAAACCATTGCTACCTTTCAAAAAGCATTCAAGCAGCTGTTCAAAAGCTGTTTGACCCAGTAAGCTTCCTTTTTGTCATGCTCAGGCGTGCCTGTGATTTGTTACTGTGTAAGAGTGCAGTTCCAAGCTTTTTATTTTGTTCCAGGTTATTTCAAATATTTTTGTTGTAATGTTAAGTTTGCTGTGCTCACATCTTAACATAAGTATTCATTTCATTTTTAATATTGACTGCTGGGTGACTGTTGCTTATGTTCATTCCTGTCTATATGTATTTTTTTTATAACTGGTAATTGTTTGTTACTGTATAAGCATAATGTGGCGAAAAAAATTTCTACACACACACACACACAGGAGAGAGAGAGAGAGAGAGAGAGAGAGAGAGAGAGAGAGAGAGAGAGAGAGAGAGAGAGAGAGAGAGAGACAGAGACAGAGACAGAGACAGAGAAATGACAGAAAGAGATAGAGACAGAGCCAGAGAGAGAGAGAGAGAGAGAGAGAGAGAGAGAGAGAAAGACAAAGAGAGAGAGTTGAACCTTCTGACCAATGGAGGTAGTTTCCAGCCCTTTCATTCCTCCTCCTCGCCCCGCTACCCCCCCCCCCCCGCCCCCCTCTGGAAAATCGCGTGCTGATACAAATGGGCCTGGGACTGTACCGCCATCCAGGGGCCTCTACTGGGGGAGAGATAAAGGAAAGTCTGAGGACCTGTGCCAAGACGGACACCACGGGATGGGGGGAAGAAAGCACGAGAGCTGGACATTTGGCCCTGGAACCTTCCCAGTCATCTGGGAAAGAGCGCTGATGGTTTCATTTCTGGCTGCACACCTGGGATTCACAAGCACTTACAGGCCAAACTGTGAGAATAGATGGGAAAAGTCGCCAGATTCCGGAATACAAGTTTTTCTGGTCTATTGCCGCAACATCTTGCCTGGCTTTTTTTCTTTATCTGTTTCCCTGACCTATTGGTCTATCATCGTTGCTGGCAGGTTCAATCATCTATGTGCCCGAGTATTTTAGGTACATCTCATACGAACTGTCATGGTTCCTTTGTCCTCGAAGCCCATTTTCCTTTGGGAATCAACTCCCACGTCAATTCAGATACTCTGCCTCTCTACCCTCTCTGACATTAAACTTCTACCTTTTCTTTCCCCTTCAGATTGATGCACAAAATATAGGCTTGTGTCGTTTGGGAGTATGATATACGCTTGTGTGCTGGTGTTGATTTATATTGTCAGTAATTGTTTTTTTGCTTGAAAGGTGGGGAATGGGTTAAGAGAGAGGGAATGGGAATAGGCTCGGCTGTGTGGTGGTGCATGGATTGTGTTTTGCTGTTTCTTTTCTGACTGATGTTGTTTGTTGTGTGTACAAGTTGATTGTACATGCCTAGGGGAATTAGTTAACTAGGCATGTTTATATTCTAAATAATGATGATGATGATGATGATGATGATGATGATGATGATGATGATGATGATGATGATGATAACATAATGCTGAAGCTGATAATAAAAGAAGAAGAAGGTGGAGGAGGACAAGGAGGAGGAGGACGAGGAGGGAAAGGAGGAGGAGGAGGAGGGAAAGGAGGAGAGGAAGGAGGAGGAGGAGGAGGAGGAGGAGGAGGAGGAGGAGGAGGAGGATATGGAATCAGAACACTCAGTCCGGTTTTCCTCTTATGTGTGCAACATCGTATGAAACAGTAATGATAATAATAATAATTAATAACAACAATAACAACAACAACAACAACAACAATCACAATAATAATAATAATATAATAATAATAATAATAACAACAATAACAACAACAATAACAACAACAACAACAACAATCACAATAATAATAATAATAATAATAATGATAATGATGATGATGATGATGATGATGATGATGTTAATGAAAATAATGATAATAACGATAACAACAACAACAACAATAATAATAATTATTATAACACTACTACTACTACTACTACTAACTACTACTACTACTAACTACTACTACTACTACTGATGCTGATGATGATGACAATGACGTTCATCATTATCATAATTATCATCTTCATTATCATGGTCTTAAAAAACATGATGGTAATGATGATGACGATAACAGCGATAATAACAATGATGATCATTATAACAATGGTAATAATAATGACAGCAAGAAGAAGGATGATGATGATGATGATGATGATGATGATGATGATGATGAATATAGTAGTAATAATAATAGTTATGATGATGATAACAATGATGATGATGATGATAATGATAATAACAACAACAATAACAATTAGAAGAAGAAGAAGAAGAAGAAGAAGAAGAAGAAGAAGAAGAAGAAGAAGAAAAGGAAGAAGCAGGAGAAGAAGAAGAAGAAGGAATCAGAACACTCGGTCCGGTTTTCCTCCAATGTGTGCAACATCGTATGAAATTCATTGCCACGGACGTGCGCTACGTGGAAAAAAAAATTGCTACCTTCCAAAAAGCATTCACACAGCTGTTAAAAAGCTGTTTGACTCGGTAATCTTTCTTCTTTTTTTGTTTGTCATGATCAGATCTTCATGCATTATATTACTGTACAAGAGCTTGCAATTCGAAGTCGATTTTTTTCTTTTAGGTTAATTCGATTATATTTATGGTACTGTAATATTTGTTGTACTCATATGTAAACTTTAGTCTTTCTCTTGATTTGATATTGACTGGGTGGCTATAACGTATATTCATTCCTGTGTATATGTATTTTTCTGATATGTTATGATTGTTTATTAGTGTATAAGCACAAAGTGACGAAAATATTTCAGTGCACACACACACACACACACACACACACACACACACACACACACACACACACACACACACACACATTTTGACGTTTTGTGTAATCTATATAATAGTAGTAGTTGTATTAACTGAGAAGTCGGTTGTAGAGTGGTGACTGTTCAATCATTTTGTGTGTTATATGTGGAGTTGAAGCAGTCGTATTAACCAAGAAATTGGTTGTAGAGTAGTGACCGTTCAATCATTTCATGTGACATATGTGGTGTGTGGTGCTGTTTGGCAACGTTGTATGCCTAATCAACTGACAGTGGACAGAACGCCGTCGCTTGCATAGAATGCCACTGCTTAAAACACTGTTACATTGTGGCGCTGTTTTGGTCGGTCTAGCTTGAAGGCTAAATGTGCACCTCTTTAATTAAAAGGCCAAACAAACTCACCCCAAAACGGCGAGCTGTCTTGCGGAAAGCGCTTTCATTATATTCAACACAAACAGTTCAAAGGCAGCCTCAAACAAAATTTCCCTGAAATCTTTCGGAATATATTCACAGATCTTGAGAACAGGTCAAATGAGCCGCAGTTCTTGATATAGAAGTATGAAGGCAGGGGCTGCTGTCGGTGAAGAGCAGCACATATGGGATGCTGAGAGAAGGCGTCTGCAGAGAAAAGACTTGACTAGCAACGACGCACCTGTGCCTCTAGAGTTCCCCACCTTTCAGACGCCCGGCCCTTCATCGCGTGCTCTGGACTGTTCAGTCACCCCTAGATGCACGTGCGCCAGTCCACCCCTTCCAAGGGATCCCATGGTCATCATCATCCCCAGCGATGGACGGACACACGTGAAGAAGATACTAGATCATAGGAAAACAAAGCAAAACATAATACCTTCCAAAAGGACAGAGACAGAGCGAAGAAGCCAATTTGACAAACCTTCACCCATCCTGGTCCCAAAGTAATCCATATAGACAACAAAGTTTCCGTGTGACGGGATGGCAGACTCGTTGTCTTGATAAAGTAAACATAATGACTGGGTGAACATACTGCACAGTGAGCGACCTCTAAATCATCATCATCATCATCATCATTATGAATACTTATATAGCGCCTATCCTCGCCGAGAGACCAAGGTCTTAACGCTTTACAATCCACATTCGTTTACACAACGGGCTGCCTACCTGGGTAGTGCCGACTGAAGAGCTGCCAGCTGGGGTTTCATTCAGTCGTTTCCCGTGTCATCCAGTTATCGTTCAATATTGTTCACTTAGTTTTCTTACTTCCTTAATTCTTTCCATTTTCCACGCAGGGTGCATGCTATGTGTAACGTGTCATCCATACCAACAGCCAAACTGGCCTTCTCTTCCGAAAGTTGGCGATGGGATGTTACGTGTGTGCAAGATGTTACGCGCGCGTTCACACACGGAACCTCGGTTTATAGTCTCATTCGAAGCACTGTATAGGAAGTGGAGTCACAACCAATGTTAACTCCGAGGGAAAAATCCCCCCCCCCCCCCCTCCGTACCGAAACGGCCCGGCGGAGATTCGAGCCCGCAACCCCAGAATCACCAAGATTACGAGTCCGGCGCTCTACCACTTAGCTATTCCGGAAATGAGGTGTTGTATTTGATAACGGGCTGCGTTTGTGTGACATGCTTTTCTCCATGTTCTGGTAAGTGTCTTGAGAGTGTGTATGCGAGAAACACAAAGACTGGCTGCCAAGTTGATCTGTGTTCTCCTCAGCATCGCAACAAAGAATTTCCATCGCTGAAAAAAAGGTGCATACCAGGTACTGAACTTAAGAGGGATTGGCAGAGAAAACAGAGGCCTGCTAGCAACGGCATTTCTGTTTCTTAAAAAAAATGTTCTGCCTCTGGGAGACTCTTCATAACCCACATTAGACTGGTCAATAGCCTGCAGAACTGTGAACGGTAAATCACGCCTTCCCAAAGCTGTCCACAATCATCGTGGTCCTGCAGTGGACATATACCAGTAAATATTATCACAATATTAAACAAACAACGAACAGACAACAACGACATAAACAACGGAAAACCATTATTTTCATCATCATATTATACAAACAACGAATGAACAACAAGATCATCGACATAAACCACCAAAAGCTATCATTTTAATCATGACATTATACAAAGAACGTACAAAAAACAACAAACAACGACATAAACAACCTAAAGCCGTCAGTTTTATCATAATATTATACAAACAACGAAAAAGCGACAACAACGACATAACCGCCGGAAGTCATTATTTTTATCATAATATTATACAAACAACGAACAAACAAAAACAACGACATAAACCGCCTAAAGTCATTATTTTGATTATAATATTATACAAACAACGAACAAACAAAAACAACGACATAAACCGTTATTTCTCTTAATCATTATATTGTACATAAACCGTTATTTCTCTTAATCATTATATTGTACATAAACCGTTATTTCTCTTAATCATTATATTGTACAAAGAACGAACAGACAACAACAACAACAAAATAGACAACCTGAACCTGTCATAGCATTACACAAAGAACGAACAGACAACAACAACGTCATAAACAACCCAAACCATCAATCTTATCATAAGGTTACACAAAGAACGAACAGACAACAACAACGTCATAAACAACCCAAACCATCAATCTTATAAGGTTACACAAAGAACGAACAGACAACAACAACGTCATAAACAACCCAAACCATCAATCTTATCATAAGGTTACACAAAGAACGAACAAACAACAACAACGACATAAACAACCAAAAACCATCATCTTCATCATAATATTTTACAAACAACGAACAAAAAAACAACATCGACATAGACAACCTAAAGCCGTCATGTTTATCATGATATTAAACAAAGAACGAACAAACAACAGCAATGACACAGACAATCTAAAACCGCCATTCTTATAATATTATACAAACAACGAATAGACAACAACTACGACATAAACAACCCCAAAACCATCATTTTCATGAAAACAGACGGCGAGTGTAAGCACATTTACAAACTGCATTCCCACGCTTTCCCCAACTCTCCTAAATGGACACCCAACGAAGACTGTGTGTGACACAAAGGTCGACACAATGCCTAGCCAGCGTAAACAGAATTACTAGGTGAACAGACTGTGGAGTGACCTCTGAAACGGCTGTTTTGTTGGATTAGGGCCTTGTTTATGGGACATGCTGGGTAAGTGTCGTGAGGCTTAGAGTGTGATACAAAGCGGTCTGGGTATATACTCCAAGCGTACGCTTTGTATCAAACGCCAAAATACAAAAAAAAAAAAAAAAAAAATCAGCAAACAAATGTCCATCTGTAAGTGAACACACAGACACTGCATGGTGAGCTTGAGACAGTTGCTTCAAAGAGAAAAGAAAGAACAGTGGGAAAAAATAGTAGGGTGGAGGGCCTTCTATTAGACAATTTAAAAAAAAAAATAGGAAAGACAGAAAAAAAAGACCAAAAAGTGGGGAAAATTGGAGGTTTGAGGATAAAAGGGATTAAAAAAAAAGAGGGTGGAAAAGGCGACTTGAGAAAACAAAAAACACATAAAAATGTAAACTGAATCTTATATCAGAGTCATGCTGTCTGGAGTGAACAGCTGAGGATATATGCTGGCAAGACTATGTTAGTTAGACACAGGGACTGATCTTTTTCGCCCAGACGAAGGGGAGATCTATGATCTCTATATGGAGATCTTCAGTGGTAAAAAAAATTGTCGACCTACACAGAGAAATGAAGTGTGGATTTAGGGGAAAGTGGAAGAAGGAAATAGCAGTACAAATATGATATATCAAAACAGCGACTGGCATCGCTGAATGGTAGAATAGTTTGGATGCTGAAAGAGAATGTCTGTAGTGAAAAGAGAGTAACAGTGAGAGATCAGCTTACTTCGATTGTTTCACCTGCGAGCGAACACTTCATTGTCTACACTGGACTGTTCAGTCACCTCTCGACACATGAACCCCAATCCGCACCTCACCAGGATGTCCATGGGTCACCCTCGCTCTGCAAAGGACACACGTCAGCAGGCCCTAAATGTGGAATCACAGAAAAAAGAAAAAGCCGCCCAAAACAAAACAGTTCTTATGAACAAAGGCAGTGTGCAGATGTCAGTTTTTTTTTCAACCTCCTCCGCTCACGGTTCTAAGCTGTCCCATATGTACACTAATCAAAGTTTGAATGTGAAGGGATGGCGACTTGTGCCCGGACTACTTGAGCAGAATGAACGGATGAACAGACCGTGCACTGACTTCTAAGACAGCTATTGTCTTAGATTAGAGCCTTGTTCACGTGGCATGCTTTTCCCCCTCGTGTTCGCTTTAGTCTTTTGAGGTTTGGGATGTGAGAAGCGTGACATAGAAATACATCTAGAAATACTTGACGAAATTATCTTAATTGAAAATGAAATGAGGCCGGGAACAGTAAAAATAAACATTAAACAAGTAGGGTAACTCTTGCTCCCATAAGAAAACCTAACACGGTAACTTTTATTCAAGACTGGCACAGCCTTTTAAACTTGAATAAAGTCAGACAAATACAAAAACTAACAATATAATAGTGGGGGAAAACAAGCGCAGGCCAACAGCCCCTCCATTATCACAGTAATGACTTATCTTAGTGTCTCATTATTTGGAGAAAAGAATTTCAAGAGTACATTGGCAAAACCGTGTGATGCAGACTCCGGAACATATAATTTTGTACAGAGGGGGGATATCTGTATGATTTCTTTATTAAGATTTTCAGTGGTCTTAAGTGGTTATTAAATCACTGCGCATGACAGAGGAGTGAGATGTAGGCTGGAAGAGGGAGGCATGGAGAGGTAATAGTAGAAAAAAAAACATCATCATATTTATTTGCCGAAATAGTACACTACTGACTGGCACCATAGGACGGCAGCAGAAACTGGATACCGAGAGAAACAGTCTGCAAAGAAAAGAGATGAATGGTGACCAGTCTGCTTACTTTGACTGCATCTCCTGCAGGTGGTTTTTCATTGCTGGCATGGGACCTTTCCCTCATTTCCAGACAAACAAGTCCCAGCAACACTTTCCTTGGGATATTAATGGTCATCCGCCACCCGCGATGGACACACATTCCTACATGTTAATCAGAGGGCAGAAAAAAACAAACAAACAAACAAAAACGAACCAAACTAACCAGAAACTTGCTTCTTTGAGAACAGACAACATACAGAAACCTGTGATACCAACGTCTCCATTGGAAGTCCGAAGCTGCCTTCCACACCGACACCAAACAATGCTTCTGTGGGAGTCGTCGGCAGACTCAGCGTCTGGACAACATAATCAGTTTTTGGCTTACTGAGTGGACAGACTTTAGCGTGACCTTTAATGTCTGTTAGAGCAGGGGATCAATTTGTATGATTTGTTTTTACTCCGTGTCTGGGCAAGTGCTTTAGAATAAGTGTAAAAAACAACAACACCACCGCAACTTAAGGTATAAATGAATCTTATTCTAGCATCAGTTCAGAGCAAAGAGTTCAAGAGTAAAGTGACAAGATCATGTTGAATACATTCAAGGGCGGGTCACTTTGTCTAGAGGTGGAAAAGCGGGGATTTTTTTTAAAAGCTGTCTTCAGTGGTCCAAACATTGTTGAGAAGGCGAGGCGGGGTTGGGGGAAGGCGAAAGCTTTTGGCGCGAAAGGGTAATAGCAAGAAAGCTTATTTTCTTTTTATCAATGCATCGCTATACAGGCTGCTGCTACTGCTGGCG
>CM065733.1:49557492-49564992 GCA_033310375.1 Conus canariensis | reverse complement strand
GACCTCCACACCTCAAACCATATCTTCTCTGTGGGTGCTGCCATGGACACAGGTCAGCAGGCCAAAGTGTTAAATCACAGAAAGCAGACCCGCCCCGCCCCCCCCCCCCCCCCCCCAACACTTCTAAAAAAAATTATGACCACAGACAACATACAGAAAACAGTTTTACCAGCTTCCATTCGTGGTCCAAAGCTCTGTTAAATGAATTCTAACTTAAGTTCGTGTGTGACGGGTTGTCCGCTGTGTCTAGACCACGTAAACAGGATTACCGGTTGAACAGACGGAGTAGTGACCTCTAGAATGTCTGTTCCGTTACATTTGGGCTAACTGTAGGTGACATGCTTCTTTTTTCGTGCTTGGGTTAAGTGTTTTCAGGGTAAAGGATGTAAGAAACCCCGCTCAAACGCACGCACGCACGCACGCATGCACGCACGCACGCACGCACACACACACAAAACGGACACACACATACATGCACACACACACACACACACACACACACACACACACACACACACACGACACACACACACACACACACACACACACACACACACACCACACACACACACACACACACACACACGGACACACACACAAGAACACACAACACCTCACTGACCAACTTTAAAGAGCACACAGCAAATCCAATGAAACGGACTCAGGTGCGGAACTTCTTCATAAGAGCACACAGGGTAAAGGGGTGATGCGGGAGTCAATGAGGAAGAGAGAGCACGATGGGGGATCAAGTGAAATGTTCTCAGGAGAACAAACAAGAAGGGAGGAGGGGATGGAGTCGGGGTGGGAGGTGGGGGGGGGTGAGGGGGGGGGAGGGGGAAGAGAACCGATATTTTTGTTTGAGTATCCGGCTGAAATGTCACGAGACAATGAACGGAGGAACTGGGTGGAAAGGGGGGGGGGGGGGGGGGGGGGGTGGGGGGGGGAGGGTTGGGCAAACTTATTTGTTTACGTTAAAGTGAGCACTCACTGAAGGAGCGACGGGTGGAAGATGGTGGGAATTGAAAGGAGTGGGGTGGGTGGGTGGGTGGAAGCCAGTGCAACATGCAGGTCGTCTTCTACAGTGTTTTTTCAGTGCTTTATTTCAATGACTATTTCTTTTTCGTTCTCCGACCACAAGGTGTGGTGAGTTTCCCCTTCGGTCTCGTACACGCGTACACTCACACACAAATGTGTGTGTGTGTGTGTGTGTGTGTGTGTGTGTGTGTGTGTGTGTGCGCGCGTGCGTGCGTGCGGTGCGGCGTGCGTGCGTGTGGTGTGTGTGTGTGTGTGTGTGTGTGTGTGTGGAATGTGTGTGTGTGCGTGAGTGCGTGCGCGTGTGTGGTGAGAGAGAAAGAGAGAGAGAGAGAGAGAGAGAGAGAGAGAGCGAGACAGACAGACAGACCTAGACAGAGACAGAGACACCGTGAAGAGAGAGAGAGAGAGAGAGAGAGAGAGAGGAGAGAGAGAGAGAGAGAGAGAGAGAGAAGGAACAAATATATGTCTCCATTTATGCATCTATGTGTTTATCTACCTATGTATGTATGTATGAATATATGCATATATGTATGTATCTGTCTGTCTGTCTGTCTATCTATCTAATTAATTATCTGTCTATCTACTGGGTGATTGAGTGCTCCACAGGGAACTGGAACATAACCAGATGGGGTTTCGGAACATATAAAGCGAATAAAGACCGTGCCCCTCCTCCCTTCCCCCTCGGCTCAGCCGACTAGCCTCCTAACCCGCTAACCCCCCTCCTTTCTTCTGATCCCAATTGCCCACCTCACCCTATCTCTCACAGAAAACCGTGATTCCCCTTTTTTCTCCCCCATGTTGTCTTGGAAAACGAGAGCCATCAAACAATGATAACTAGGTGCCTAGACACAAACGATGACCTATGGATACTCTTTTCTTAAGTCTTTGGTTTAATTGTAATGAATCATTTCCTTGGCCGTCTCTGTTCTGTGTCTTGTAAATTGAAACAAGATGCAAAGCATATAAACGTTCTCCCAGTTTATCTTGAACACGCGTGAGATATTCCATAAAGAGGAAAAACCGTTTTGGGCCGTTACAGCCGTTAGTAACGGCTATTCTGGTAAACATCGGCCATCATGTGTGACCCATTATGCATATACTTACAAATTTTCAGAAAGATCGGCCAAGTACTTTCTGAGGTTTTCCATAAAGACGAAAAACCGTTATGGGCCGTTATAGCCGTTAGTAACGGCTATAACAGTAAAATAAAACGCAGGGCATCATCCGTGACCCATAATGAACATACCTACAAATTTTCAGAAAGATCGGCCCAGACGTTTTGTCTGGAGCGAGTGGAACACATTTTGACCACGGACGGACAGACAGACAGACAGACAGACAGACACACAGACAGCATTTCTTCGTTTTCATTGTAAAGTACTCCCTGTTCTTTAGAACTGGGAGTACAAAAAAGTAAATCAAATTACTAGACAATTTTGAAAGTCTTTGTCTTAATTGCAATGATTCATTTCCTTCCCCTGCTCTGTGTTATCTGGCGAATTGCAGAAACAAACAAACAGTAAAGCAGTCACACGAAAGACACATAAGCAAAGAAACCCACCACCAGAATGGTGCCGATGAAAAATGTCCTACATACATAACCTCCCCCATGCTTAACTTTAGCTTTCTACAGCAACCCACGTACTTTTGAAGAACTGAGTACGTTAGAAAAAGTGCAGGTGTTATACACTGCGTTTGTTCACATCCAGGCACAAACCCACAATGTTTACCCCGTGCTTACACCTCTACTCTGTACACCTCTACTCTGTTCAACCATTTCTTGAACGATGAGCTTTCTTTCTCAAACACTCCTTCAAGCTTGTAAAGATTTCATGGAACACAACGACAACAAAATAAACAGTCATACATCATTTATGGGTTTTTTCAGCGTTCAATTATTCCTTTCACACAAAAATCTATATGGTATAATTTCCTTCCACTCCCCTATAAATATCTGCATTCTTTCTTTAAATATCTGCATTCTTTCTTTGAATATCTGCATTCTTTCTTTGAATATCTGCATTCTTTCTTTAAATATCTGCATTCTTTCTTTAAATATCTGCATTCTTTCTTTGAATATCTGCATTCTTTCTTTAAATATCTGCATTCTTTCTTTGAGAATATCTGCATTCTTTCTTTGAATATCTGCATTCTTTCTTTTCCTCTCTGTACTTTTCTCTTTCTCGATCGAACTTATTGAAGCCAGCAACAAAAGGTTCTTTAAACTTCCTTCTTTTCCAAAGCGATCCCTTTTACGATTTTGTTTCCAGGATCCTATCTCTCGGTACTACCAAGGAGGAAAGAAGCAAAGAGGAAGGGCACCGAGGTTCCTGCAACACCTCACCCCCCGAGTCACCAGCTGAAGAGAACATGTATTTAGTTACAGGAGGGGAACAATAAACAAAATTTACTCACAGTATATATGGCTTACACAATCTTTCTTAAACTCTTTCTTTTCTCAGTTTCCTCTGCTCGCTACACTCTAACAGCTCACACATCTATTCTATGAACCGTGAATTTTGCATCTCAGTTATGCACTCAACATACCATGTAATGCATATACAAACAAAATATTCGTTAATGTGCATGCTAACATTAGTACCAAATTCCATTTTTTTATATAGCACTAAATGATATGACACATTCTACCATAGCATTAACACATGACCCAGCATTATACCCATTACCCTGCATGACATCTTTAACATGGCATGCCACCCGAAATATGGCATGACACATAGATAACAAGTCCTTCAATCTTGTAAAAATGAGCAATGTTTCAAAAATTATGTCATAAAAGAAAGAAAAACCTAACCTTTTTTTTTGGATAGACTATTGGAAATATCAACTGTCCAGCGGATCTAGATCCTCCTAGAAAATTATGGAACACACAATGAAGCAAACTATTGCTTCACGTATTTTCCACAGAACTACAACATTTGACATATGTATCCTTCGAGCATGCGCATGCCAAGAGTTTTCGCTTCCGGAACTAAGTCCAGTATGGCAACTGCGGAATAGATCAATGAGAAACTGAGACATAAGGCATGCATATTGTCACTTTAAAAAGCAGAATGAGAAGTATCACATGGATTTAAGTGTTGAGCTTTACGTATTTCTTTGCTGTTTTGATCTCCATTCCTTAGGATACATGCGGCAATTTACAGAAAGTCTAGCTCATTTCTTGTCGCCTTAGCGTCGCCATTTTAGTTAAGCCTAAAAAGGTAGAATTTATTCAGTCAAATCATTAAAACTGTTTGATAATGCTGCAGTTGCTGCATAAAGCTAATTCTCAGGCTGGTCTAATCTGAATACTACTCTGAAAAGTGAGAGGAACAACTTTAGATCTTGGTCACGTCATAGTAGCAGATGTGCAAACGGATCGTTCTCACTCATCCGGAATAGGAGATGCACGGCAGCGCCCATCTCGTCTCCACGTTTTCTGGCGCATGCTACATATTTGCTGTTCCCACACAGAGTAAAAAGGGTAGACAATAAATGTCCTGCCTCCCTTTCTGCTGTCCTATCCTCCTTTGTCAGAGTCCCGCTTGTTCCTCGCGTAGGTCACTAAGCACTTCCAGGCACCTCAGTCACTGCACTCCACAAAACTGTTCAGATAGAGGGGCTGCCCTCTCAAGTAGCCACACCCGTCAGCTTGTTGTTAGCCACTGTTCAGCAAGAACGGTCGATCACCTGTAAGTAGCCTTTACTCACACGCCGTGTGTGCCCTTCACACTGGACAGTTTGACACCATCATCAGCGGCGCAATGTGGCAAATGGACAGACAACCCGCGGACAGGAGGCAGCAGACAGCCAGTCATGTCAACAGGAATTAGCGAATGCCTCCAGTATGAGCAGAGGAACGGCAAACCAGCGAAAGACGGACTGTCTCCTCTCTTGCTGTTTGGTTTCCATAAATCACCGAACACTGACATGAACTACAGCGTCTTTATTTACCTGATCTCTCGTGCGCGCGCACACGCGCGCGCGCGCGCGCCACGCCACACACACACACACACACACACACACACACACACACACAATTAAATTAGAAGTATATGTTGCTATTGACATTAGCGACGATATATTGTTTGCCCTTTTAGGAAAATCATACTCAGTTCTTAGTTTCAATTCTTCCCCAATGAAATTGTCACTTATACTTGCTCTCAACACAAATTTTGAAGTAGCAAGTTCACGATAATCATCAAGAGGTAAGATTCCAGCTGCTCTGTATGTTTCTTTGTTTGACGCATGACTCGGAAGGCCAAGAGCTAGTTTATAGGCTTTACAGTCAATACTTTGTAATTTTTGTAATAGGTATTTTGGAGCACTAAAATAAATTTCTTGTCCATAAGAAAGTTTGGACCTAACAAGTGCTGTAGAAAGATGAACTAAGGTTTCAGGGTCCATTCCCCAAGGTAATCTACTAATGGTCTTTAAAAGATTTAAGTTATGTCTTGCCTTTGTTAGAATATACTCAAAATACATATTCCATGTCAGCTTTGATGTAAGAATTAATCCCAAGAACTTGACGTTTTGTTTATACTCTAAAGGTTCACCAAGCAGTTTTAAGATCGGTAATTTTGCTGGATTACTACCAGGTTAAATAGTATCATATTAGTTTTTTCAGGGGATAAAGATAGTCCATTTTGAAACATGTATTTTTCAATGTTATCAAGGTCAAACTGGTACAATCTTCTTATGTAATTTTGGGCTCTTTGTGGTGTCGACTTTTTTAAGGTTACGTCCATCCACATACATGTATCATCTGCATATTGGACGAGAGTTACTTTGCTTGATAACGCCTTTGGCAGGTCATGTATCATGATGTTGAAAAGTATAGGAGCAATCACTGAGCCTTGTGGGATACCCATGTCTAGACTCCTAGGGGCAGAGTAAGTTGTTCCCACTCTGGCCACCATTGACCCGTTTGTTAGAAAATTGTTGATATATCTGTAGATATTTCCAGATAGTCCAATTGTTTTAAGTTTGTACATGAGACGACTATGCCAAACCTGATCATATGCTTTTTTGACATCAAAAAAGGTTGCCAATACGCTCTTTCTACGAGCAAATTGTCGCTTAATTTCTGTAGATAGTTTAACTAAATGTTCAACGCCAGATCTTCCTTTCCTAAAACCAGTTTGATTTACAGGTATAATTTTATTCTTTTCACAGTAATGTAATAGTCGATTTAGGATAATTTTCTCAAACAGCTTACCCGAATGTGAAGTAAGTGCTATGGGGCGATAGCTATTTTTGTCACTTTTAGGTTTTCCAGCCTTAAGAATAGGTATCAATAAGACCATCATTCGCGCCTATACCACCATGGGAAACATTAAAACCGTCATATGATATCAGCTATTCTAAATTGAGAAAAGAAGAAAATATAAATGTTATGAATTCAATTGCAAAAACACGTATCTATGAAAAATATCAAAATCATCTTCAGGTTTTTACAGACGGCTCCGTACTTGACAATGATAAGGTTGGTGCGGCCTTTGTCATACCGGCACTGAAAATTGAAAAATGTTTTTACCTCGGCAAAAAACTGTCAATTTTTACAGCCGAATTGACAGCCATCATGTTTGCTTTAGAATTCTTGGCGAACCTTCCAATGACAGTATTTAGAACTGTGATATTGGTGGATTCTAAATCGGTTTTATGTTCACTGAACTCCTTCAGTACCGATACACGGCCTGACCTTATGTACGAAATTCATTATTTATCACATTGCTTGTCGGCTAAAGGCACAGTCATTGAGTTTTGTTGGGTGCCTCGCACTGTAACATAAATGGAAACGAAATGGCCGACAGAGCTGCTAAAAGAGGCGCAAAAGGTTTAGAGAAGACTGTAGACATGATACTTCCTTTGTCACTCCATGAAAACTACAGGCTGCTAGAAACAACAGCATGGAAAAAAAATAGCAGACGTTCTGATGAAAAGACTCTAACACAAAATACAGCTGCAGTTCCGTTGGAAATTGTATCAAGAAAGTTGTCAAAAGCACCGTTTTCTTATTCTAGACTTGTAACTTCCCTTTTTTCCGCCTAAAAATGAACGCTTTAAAAACAAAATTCTCCAAAAATGTATATTGCCTGTGTGGTGCACAAATCACACTTAATCACATTTTGTTCCATTGTAAAAGTCTCCGAGGTTTTCTACCTGATTCAGTCACAGCAAAGAATGTTTCGGAAGAAAACATAGAAGATTTATTATATGATACAAAGGTTTTACTACAAATTGCTGAATCCCTAATTCACACACCCATCAGGTCATTCCTGTAGATTTTTTTTTCTTCCAATGTAGATTAGTGGTGAGGGACACATCCACCCACCCACGTTTCTGTATTTTGCATTTTGTTTGTTATATGTATCTTCAACATTACCTCTTTACTGTTAATGCAGTGTTCACAGTTTTACATTACCTCACACATTTACACTCTCACACACTCACAGACAGAAT
>CM065733.1:49542492-49547492 GCA_033310375.1 Conus canariensis | reverse complement strand
CTGCTGTGAAGCTGAGAAGTCTTGCAAGAGATTGAAAAGGAGATCTGGCGAAGTCCACAGCGTTAACACAGGGTTCGTTCCAGGCAGGCTGAGATATCTGCAGGTGGATGGTCAGGCCAGTCGCACGTCACCCCTGAGCCCGTCTCCGTTCCCACAAGGCCCAGTGAAGATCAGGAATCAAAGGGCTGAGGCAGAGAGAGTGAGGACGGCTACAGAGGCCTGTTGGCGTGTCACTGAGAATGCTTACACACAGTATCACGTGGGCACTGACAGAAATGCTCTGGCTGTGGTAAGACTATTACTCAGAAGGTCAGTCTGACATGCTGTGATGTTAACGAAAACCAGTCTGGGCACTTCCCTGGAAGCTGGTAGGGTTGAACGCTTGGCGAGGTTAAGACCGCACTGCACACAGACACGGTCCGTGAAGAGGGTACGATCAATAGTTTTTGTAATAATAAAATAATAATAATGTATAATACTTATATAGCGCATTTCTTGTTGTACAACTCAATGCGCTTACATCCACCATTTGCACTTATTCATACAATATTCATGCACACAGCAAAAAGAAAATACACAATGGCAGACGCACCTACATGCATAAACTGTCTCACCGAACTAGTTGTGGAGGAATTTAAGAGAGATCTAGTCATCTACAGAAGAGAATAGGCTTTTTTGAAGAGGTAAGTTTTGAGCTGAGATTTAAAAGAAGAAAGAGTAGGCTGATTACGGTCTTCAGGGAGGGAGTTCCAAATAGAAGGTGCTCTAAAACTGAAGGCTCTTTCGCCAACAGATTTCAGAGAACGCTTAGGGATTTTCAAAAGTTTTTGTGAAGAAGAGCGAAGGGTACGAGAACTTTGGTAGGTGCAGAGAGAAGAAGAGAGATAGTGAGGAAGAGATTCATTGAAGTGGCGGAAAGCAAGAACTGCCAGTTTAAATTGCCACCGATACTGTATGGGAAGCCAGTGCAGTTCGATCAGCATGGGAGTGATGTGCTCACACCTCCTCCTCTTCAAAACAAGTCGTGCAGCGCTATTTTGGACTCTCTGCAGCCGAGCAATCTGTTCTGCGGGAAGCCCAGCATAAACAGATTTGCAGTAGTCCAATCTTGACATCACCGTGGCACAGACTAGCCTGACAGCTACTTCCCTGGATATAAAGCGTCGGATGGAAGCAATACGTCTCAGCTCTAAAAAGGATGAGCGACAGACTACAGATATTTGATTCTGCATGGTCAGACACTGATCAATGGTAACACCAAGGTATTTGACAGAGTTACTGAAAGGCAATTCAGTACCATCAACAACCATTGACTCTGACTCAACGAGTTTGAGGCAGGAGGAGGTTCCAACGGGCATGACTTCAGTCTTTTCACAATTTAATTTAAGCTTATTACTTGTCATCCATTCCTGCACACTGCTGATACACCGAGACACCCCAGATTGAACAGAAACAAACTCATCAGGTGTGCCACTCTTAGAAAGCTCAGTGTCATCAGCATACTTGTGAAAATCACAATCATGGTCCGAGATAACATCCGACAAGGGCTGTGAGTACAATGTAAACAACACTGGGCCCAATACTGACCCCTGTGGTACTCCATACAAAAGAGGTGACAAAGTAGACCTTACACCACCCACAACTTCCCATTGTAAAGTACTCCCTGTTCTTATAGAACAGGGAGTACTTTACAATGGGAACGAAGAAATGCTGTCTGTGTGTGTGTCTGTCTCTGTGTCTGTCTGTCCGTGGTCAAAAATGTGTTCCACTCGCTCCAGACAAAACGTCTGGGCCGATCTTTCTGAAAATTTGTAGGTATGTTCATTATGGGTCACGAATGATGCCCGATGTTTTATTTTACCAGAATAGCTGTTACTAACGGCTATAACGGCCCGAAATGGTTTTTCTTCTTTATGAAATATCTCAGCCAGTGACAAAATACATTATGACGCATGTTTGATTGTGACGTTTTTCAGCCCCCCCCCTTCCCCCCCCCCCCCTCCCCCGTGGTGCGATAGTTTAGATAAACTGGGAGTACGTTAATATTCTTTGCATCTTTTTTTTTTTTTTAAATCTGAAAATGTCATCCTCTTCCCTGAGATCGCCCAGTCCTCGACATGGCCATGGATGGGCATATTTATGAATAGTACTGTAAGAGTTATCACAACCTAACCTACCTCAGCAACGCACAACCCAGATACTTAACCTGTGAGCGGAGGATATGTCGTGGAGGATAAGGGGAGAGTGCTACTACACCTAAGAGTGAGACTGAAAGCGAAACTATGTCACTATTTTCCTAAGAAGCGCAGGTTCCAGGAAACGTTTCTCCTTCAAATGTGTGACAGCTGCCAGAAGGATGAGACCGAAAATACCAAGGATCTGAGGGGGGGGGGGGGGGGGGGGGGGGGGGGAGGGGGGGAGGGGGGAGTGGGGGAAAGGTGATGGAACGAACGAACGAACGAAGTTTTATTTTCAGAGGGTAATGGAATACGCATCACTGCTTTTTTTTTACATCCAGCCCTCCGAAGGAAGGAAGAAGGCAGAAAAAGGGGAAGGGAGGAGGTACTAGAAAGGGAGGGAGGACGAAGCACTTTTTTTTCCTCTCAAAGGACCTGGCTGTCCTCTTTGTGTCTGCATGTCTAAGCTCTGGTGACAGGAGCTCTGCCGTGGTCTTCTGCTCACTGGCTCGCTGTCTCCGAGGACTTTAATGAGTACCCTCCACCCCCACTGCTGTTGGTGTGCCGTCTACCCTGATGACAGAGAGAGACAGAGAGAGAGAGAGAGAGAGGGGGGGGGGGGAGAAGTGGACAAGCACACTTGCCCTTTTTTTTTATTCCCTTCTGACTGTGTTAACATGCAGACCTCAGGTGCTGGACCACAAAGGTAGTAATTAACACCGCCACCCCCTCCCAACCCCATTTCAGCTGCCCACCCCAACCCCTTTCCCGGCGGCTGTCAGCAATCTTGGAAATCAGATTTTCAAACCCTTTCCACGCCGTGTCTTTGCGCTGTGACCTCAGATTTTTTTGTGTGGTTATCTCCCAGAGGCAGATTTTCCAAGACCCTAGACCAATGCCAGTTCAGGTGACAGTAAGAACAGTACTGGTCGCCTGGAAGTCGTTATCTGCTCGTTTGTTTGTATCAGTGCTTAGTCCTTTTCTTCGAGGTGTCAGTCCTCTCTCTCTCTCTCTCTCTCTCTCTCTCTCTCTCTCTCTCTCTCTCTCTCTCTCTCTCTCTGTTTGACCATACTCTTGAGAAATGGTGTTTCATGTGTTCATTGAAGAAAAAATATTCGTTTATTACGTTGTTTTTTTTTCTTGGGGTGGGGGAGGACTGATGTTGAGATGGACACTTTTTTTTTAAAATTTATCTATTCATTTATTGGTTTGTTTGTTTGTTTGCTTGTTTGCTTATCTATCATTTTTTGGGGCACTATATAACAGGACATTTTGGTCACACATACTTCAGGTAACACTTTATTCTTTCGTGAATGTACGTATTAAATTGCTCTCTACATTTTAAGTCTCTTGATTTCTTCATAGTTTACGTTTTTGTTGGTCTTTTGTAATAATGATAAAGAAAAGTAGACGACCTCAGTTAGTATATCCCTGAAGGTGACTTCCACTGGTGTACCACACCTCTCCTAAATCATTTTCAAGTGTGATAGTAGCCAAGAAGGGACAACAGGAAAGAAGGAAGAAACGTTGTGGTCTGTTCTCCTCTTCCAAAGTAGCATACATGTTGCTCCCAACTGTCGGACTACGAATAAAACCATCAACAATCACCCCCCACCCCTCAACCCCACCCCTCCCAAGATAGCCCTCAACCCTCTGAATCACAAACTTTGTAGGTCTCGTGCTTTCTTCTATATTCTGTGTCTTGACACGTGACCTTCGACCTTTGTCTGTCTTCCCCAAGGCAGACAATCCCTGACGCTGGATCAATCTCAATTTCAGCTTGTAGCAGCACGTGAGTTATCGTCTGGAGGCAGTTGTCTGTTAATTCGTTTTCCTCGATGTTTCATCTTTTCTCTAGAAAAAGTCTTCTGTGTTCTGTGTTTGTTTCTTTGTATTCCATTCTCTAGATAAAAAAAACCCAGTCAATAATTATTGTTTTCATTAGACCTTCATTATTGATAATTTTGCCACCACACATCCTGAACTGGGCACTTTATTCGTCTCCTTTTTTCCATTTATCATTGTTTTTGGAGACATAAATGACATACTGTCAGGCTGAAAGAGAGAAAAGGATAACCCAAAGTGCGGGTAGGGCCCAGAGAGGTATATCAATGACATACTGTCTGGGTGAAATGAATTACAGAAGCACTTTATTCATTCATTCATTTATTAATTTTCTGTTCCTGTTTAAAAAAAAATTGACACTTTATATTTTCATTTGTCTCGGAATTCCTGTCCACTCTTTCCTCTGCCTCCCTCCCCCCCCCCACTTCCCTTTTCCCCCTCCTTTACTCCCTCCTCTCCCTGCTGCCTTCTCCCACGCTGTCATATCATCCCCACCTCCTCCATTGCCCCCTCCTAACGAAGAAAGCGATTTACATACCCCAGAAGACTACTTCAATTGGTATGCCACATCTCTTGATTTACTGTGTCACGTGCCAATGGACCCATCAAAGACAAAGGAAAAAAGAAGTAATAAACGCTGCTGTTAGTTTACATTTGCCCGTCTAGGTAGGCCTATGTAGATCGTATATGTCACACCACAAATGAAGCCATAAAACATGACTTGCTCCTTAGTTCAGTGGTTTATTTAATGTCTTTTCATCGCCAGATGATATTACACGCTTATGTAAACAAAAATCCTCCACGCTCAACTTCTCATCCATGTCAGTACTTTCAAACCCACATCTGATACATGCATATTTACATAAGTGAAATACCCTAGTGGTACACAAAATTGTTGATCTGTAAAATAAATTTGCAAGCTGTGACTGCGAAATAACCAGGGCAATTTCAGCAACATATGAACCATATAAGACAGTA
>CM065733.1:49529992-49534992 GCA_033310375.1 Conus canariensis | reverse complement strand
AGTGTCCAAGAGGTTCCAGGTTTAACATCAACCCCCCCCCCCCCCCCCGCCCCCCCTGTCCTTAGTCCGATTTCCTTTTTTTTCTTCTTAAACGTTATCCATTGAATGGGATGGGGATGGGGGTGGGGGTGGGAGGAAGGGGGGGGGGGGGGTTAGAATGGTAGAATGTGTGGGTGTTTATGTTTTTGATGAATACGACGATCACGAGCCGCTCTGCCAACTGCCCAGCGAAATCATTCTAAGAAAAAGACAGGTACGGGTAACTTTTTTTTTTTTTTTTTTTTTTTTTTTACCAGGAGAGGAGTGCATGACATCATGATTACCGTAGGTTCTTCTTACTGTCTGCAAAGGGAGTTTACAGAGATCATCAGGAAGATTGGCAAAACACCGGCTATTGTTCTCAGTTCAGGTTTCTCAAAACAGTTGATTCTGATCGATATTACTGTGTCATATGAAAGCAGAACGGAGCAAGCTCACAGCTGTAAGATTGACAGATATGCCAGTCTAGCCAGCAGCTTGAAAGGATCTGACTTCCTGGCCCATATCCTCGCGAAAGAGGCTGGGGTGGCGGTTGGGGGGGGGGGGGGTTGTAGTAGGCTCATTAACCTAAGATCTCACAAAACAGCTCGGGATTTCTGATACAGAAAGCGCCGGAACCCTCACAGCAATAGCAGAGGCAGCTGAAAAGAGTTCCAGCTGGATCTGGTCGAGGAGAAACAAAAGTAAACTTCATAACGCTTAAATTTCCCCCAACTTAGAGCAGATTCTCAGAGCAATGTAGGTAAGACACTCGTTTTCTAAAAAGACAACGCCCTCAGACAACCACCCATACAGAAATGATGGCAGAAGAAAATCTGGGAGTCATGACCAGGATCCTGGCCCAGCCCCGTTACAGTGTATGGAGTTCAGGCCCAAAACACTTGCCTGAGCGGGGAAAGGGGTCTTCCTCTCTGAAGACAGTGTCCTGTTAAACTCAGCCTAGAGTTTCTGCTTATTACCATAGATCACGTAACTGGACATACAAACTAACATTCGTTAAAATAAATCTAGTTTTTATTTCATCGTCTCTCCGTTTAAAATCCACTTTCTGATATATATATATATCCTGACGACAGCGCAAGCTAGAAACAAATTTGTAGATTGCCTTTTAAACCTTATTTTTTAACAAATGTTGCTCCCAAGGGATTGAGCACTCTCCAAATCGTTTTAGGAATTCTGATCTTATTGATCTCTCTCTCTCTCTCTATTATATAATATATATATATATATATATATATATATTGTCTTTCAGGCCCGCAGAGCACAAAGGATATTCGTTCTGATTAAGTTTAGCCATCATTTTGTTTTTCTCCAGGCTTCAAAAATAGTAACATCCACTGATTGGTAGAAAGGATCGTCGGCATTTTTACTCTCGTGGGTCAGGGGGCTCCCGGGAGTGAGGAAGGGGGGGGGGGGGGGGGTCGGGATGTCTACGCTGCGAACAAACGGAGGTACAGTTATCAACAGTAGTTGATGAGCAGGATGAATGGCAGGAGGGAGGGAAGGGTAGGTCGCACTGAGAGAGGAGGGGGGGGGGGGGAGGACTGTAGGATTGCTTATTATTTATAGATGCTTTATGGTTCAGGTAACAGCAAAGGGCCATGGCAGGGCTGGAACTATCAGAAACCTTCATCAACACAAACACTCTGCATTAAAACAGAAACAAGCAAGCAAAGTAATTCCTAACACACACACACACACACACACACACACACACACACACACACACACACACACACACACACACGCACACACACACACAATTAGACATGATTACGATGCTTGCGATTATGAAATGTATAGTAAATCTCTTGAGAGAGAGAGAGAGAGAGAGAGAGAGAGAGAGAGAGAGAGAGAGAGAGAGAGGGGAGAGAGACAGACAGACAGACAGACAGACAGACAGAAAGAGACACAGACAGACAGACAGACAGACAGACAGACAGACAGACAGACAGATAGACTGAGAGAGAGGGGTGGGGTGGGTTTAGATACACGGGATTTCTGGACCCCTACTTCTTCACGGCTGGCAAAAATGGTGCTTGGGGGCGCGTTAACCTCTAGCTCTCCCCCTCTATCCGCCATCGGGGGAGGACTCCGAGCCCCCCCCCTCCCCCTCTCGTATAACTGATCCGACCCTGCTTTCGTCAGGGAGAATGCTGTGCCATAGTATGACGCCACTCATACACTGTTTTTTTTTTATTTTCTTGTTTGTGTATGCTCAGTTTTCCCACAGAAATTTGCCAGGGACACGTTCTTTGTTGCCGTGGGGTTTCTTACGCGTATACGCGCTGTATGGCGCTTCTAACTCGTTTTATTACTTCCTTAGACTTAGATGCTCCCGCGTCTTCCGACGCATGAGGCAGTCAAGGCGCTCCACTGTGCACAATCCTCAGCCAGTTTGCTAGTGTCACTTTATCCTCTGTCAACGAGTCTGAGGCCTCTCTCCACTGTCTGTCGCCAACTCATCCTGGGTCGTCCTCATTTTCACAGGCCTGTTGGGGTCCATTTAATGGCCTAGCTTGCAGGTCTTGATGAGGGTAATCTCAAGACATGACCCAGCCAATGGAGGCGCCGTCTGCAGACGATGGTTGACACGGGGAGCTGTTTGGACCTCTCCCTGACCTCTTCATTTGGTATAAAGTCTGACCGTTTGATGCCCAAGATCTTACGTAGGCGCTTAGTGTCAAAAGCGTTGCTTTATTGCTTCATCCGAAATACTAGTACTCTTTAGACCACCACTTTAGACATTGTGGAGCAGGAGAGAGAAACCAGACGTCGACTCAACTCATGGACACAAGGAATCTCACGCTTTCTATGGCCAGCTGGCAGAGGATGGTCTAGTCATGTGGATCAGTGATCGTGCGTATGTGTGGTTTGTTCATGGGAAGTGGGTCTCAGCAACAATCACGAATAATAAAGAACTTGTCCAAAAAACGCAACGCTCGCATCCATTTCAGTTCAATAATGTCTTTGACCATCCCTCTCTTGGAATTTTGGGGCTGATATTCCATTCCAAAACTGGACATAAAAGAGAGGTCCGAGGAAGTCATGTTGAATTATCACTATTCTAATCACTCACTCACGCACTCACTCAATCAATCAATGAGTCAATCAATTAATCAATCCATGAATCAATCAACGAATAAATTACTGAATCAATCAATCACTGAATCAATCAATTAATCAATCAATCAACCAACCAACCAACCAACCAACCAACCAACCAACCAACCAACCAACCAACCAACTAGCCAATCAACCGACCAATCATTTATTTATTTTATTCATTTTGCTCTTCTGCCCCAGATTCTGCGCTCTCTCACCAACACTTCTCAAACGACTTAACATGGCACTTCTCATATACACACAGCTACACCGAACATACTTTTTTCTTTTTCTTTCTTTCTTTCTTGGTGGTGGTGGTAAGCAGGCGCGCGTGCGCGCGTATGTGTGTGTGTGTATGTGGTGTGTGTGTGTGTGTGTGTGGGGTGTGTGTGTGTGTGTGTGTGTGTGTGTGTTACATCTTCTGTGTCCCCTCACTTGCATTCGTTCCGACCGGCTATTTTCGGCTTTCCCACACACAGTCACATCCACACCAATTCAGTCGTAGTTGTAGCACTGTACTCATTATGCCCTTTCGCCTCTTTTAGGCTCATGGGTGATAATAACTGGGCAAACGGTCATCACCAACATTTTCCAAAGAATAAAAGAAATAGTCTCAGAAATGGCAATGTTGAAAAGTGACAGACAACACTCGTCGTGTGTTTCAATCCAGAAGGAATTTCAGCAACAACCAGGGCTGGTCAGCGTGCCTTGCTTCATTTGATGATCTTGGAAAAAGTCACTTAAAAAAAAAAAAACTTCTTGGCTAATTATACAGATTAAGTAATGAACTGATTTTTTAGATGGCGTCCAAGTTTGTAGAGATCGTCCGGGGTTTCCAAAATGACGACAGTATATATATATATATATATATATATATATATATATATATATAAAATGCTGAACAATTAATATAATATAATATATATATATATATATATATATATATATATATATATATATAAATCTATGCCTCGTCATAAAAGTAGCACCAGGAGTGGCGGTCAATCTTATGCCATACCTGCATCAAATATTGACAGCCATTTACATTCATTTTATCCTAGTTCTGTACGGCTGTGGAACTCACTGCCTGGTGCCATCAAGATTGCCACAAATACAGTCTCATTTAAAAATCAAATTGATACGACAGTCTTGAGAACTGCATATTGACTGATTTTTCTATTTTAACTTCCCCAGATATTTTATGGTTACCTAGGCCTGAACCTGGCCATTGCTTTTAACTTTTTAAATATCGTGTGCGACCCCTTGTTGCCAAAGTTTGCTCCAGGGGCCAACAGGCTGAGTCGCACTTTATTTTATTTTATTTTTTAACATCCGCGCTGATGACCTCATTTTTGAGTGAACCAGTTTTTTTAGGAAGAAGAATATATATATATATATATATATATATATATATATATATATATAATATATATATATTATATATATTCGGCCTTCGTAAGGCAGCCCACCGTAAGAGATACTGCGTTCATGCAGAGTCGCTTCCGTGGTGTTCAGTGATGACTGTTCCGATTCAAAACACCCAGAACATCACCTACTGAGCCACCTACTAACACAACAATAACTGCTTAGCTGCGGAGTCAGTTTGAGTGAACCTTCCCCTCCAGAGCGAGCCATCACGTCCGTCAGTGAAATTGCCAATACAGTTTACTGTGACACGGGCAAACTCAACATGGGCAAAGAGAGTGACATAAAACTGAAAGCCATGTTACAGTAAGGTCCACAGAATCTCAGACTATGTATATGATAGGATACAGAGGTAGACAGAATGTGAATGTGTTAAAAAACAAAACAAACAAAAAACCAACGATAAGCGAGGATGAGAATGATCACCGTGA
>CM065733.1:49502492-49524992 GCA_033310375.1 Conus canariensis | reverse complement strand
AATATAATGCCACTGGTTCTGTGTAGCCAATCAGATATTTCTATTGTTGGTGCCTGGGGGCAAATATAATGCCACTGGTTCTGTGTAGCCAATCAGATATTTCTATTGTTGGTGCCTGGGGGCAAATATAATGCCTGAACTTATTTCAAAACGATTTCCAGTTTTCTGAGCTTACATTTATCTGACCTGTATTAAAGATTTAGTAGATTTTGGAGAGAAAAAAAATCTGAATTAGAAACTAGATTTTCTAAAGAGAAATTATGATAATCCGCCAGACAAAACGGACGAACAAATTACAGGGCAAAACACGACGCGTTTCGACCCCTTTTGTCTTCTTCAGGTATGATAACATTCAGGACAATGATAAAACGATCAATCACTTATCACTGAAAACGAAGAACGAGTAATCACTTATCACAGATAAGTCTTTGCTCATTCTTTGTTTTCATTGTCCTGAATATTGTTAATATCGCCTGAAGAAGACCAAAGAGACCGAAACGCGTCATGTTTTGTCCTACAATTTGTTTGTCCGTTTTGTCCGGCGGATTGATCATTCTCTTTACAGAAATTGTTTCAGTTTCCGCCTGCGGTCCCTTCGCTTTGAAACTGGGAGCTAGATTGTTTAAAGCTGGTCTTTGTTTACAGTTGGTCTTTGTTTATTATTTTTTGTCTCTATCACTTTATAAGAACTAGTATATTATGTTCCAAATGACATGTTTTGTCTAGTTTCATAAACATCTTGCAGTAGAAACACAGACTGCATCACATGCCTGTTGGTTGCTGGTATGTAGTTCCGCACAAAAAAAAAAAAAATAATATTAATCCGATGTCAGATCAGAATTACTGTGTGAGACGAATCCCTGGAGGACGACCAAAGCTACCGGCAGAAATGCAAACTTTTTATCAATAACTGGCTGAGGTAGAACCTCAACATGGCCAAACAGCATCCCCAACAGCAGAGATGTAAAAGTTGAAGGAAAAGTATCTCTGCCCTTTGCTAGTTTCCTTGCGTACATTGAAGGCATTTCCCACTTCCTGGTGGTTTGAATGGCTCTCTGTCTGCCCCTATTCAGTAGCTGTCTGGCTGGCTGTTTGCCACTCTGGCAGTGTCAAAATGTCAAGTTTGAGGCAGACACACATAGCGACTGGACAGTGGGCAAAGGCTAGAAACAGGCAGTGGGCGATCTTGCTGAACAGCAGACAATAACAAGCTGGCATGCATAGATGGTAGAGCAGCCAACTTCTTCTTCGTTCACTCAGACAGGAACCCCAAAGCCATTGATGAAGGCTGCTGTGTGGCGGAGGCCCTCCAGTGATCCATAAAGCGTTTCCCTCATCGGTGTGTTGGAAGGCCAGGTCCCTGCCCTTAGCTTTTAGAGTGTGGGACAGTCCTGCAGAAAGTGTTCCACTGTGACTGGGGCTGTACCGCATGGGCAACTTGAAGACTCGCCAATGTGGAATTCTGTGAACATGTCATGTCTCGGTTTGGAGTGCCCTGTCCTCAGTCTCATCATGGAGCAGCCAACTGAACAATGCTCACATGATACGCGGGAATTGTGACGCCCGGAGGACGGTAGTGATCTGCGCAAGTGAACGGGACTCAGACTGTGGCGAAGTGTAAAACAGCGAGGCGAGATACTGATCTTGGCCATTCTACATCCTTGGTAACATTAAGTTCTGCGAGAGCACAGTTTTGCGACTAAGAAAAATCGAACGTCTGTTCTTTGAAACTTCGTTGAGCTGAATGCCGATTAAAGATACGTAAACAAGTTTTGGTTTCTATCTCTTGTTGGATCGATCAAGACAAGGAAAAGGTCGACTTTGGTACCAAGTTGAAAGTCTTCAATTGCAATAGGAGAATCACCAATCAATACTCAATGACCGTTGGAATTGAGCAAGAACGTGTCTTTTCCAAACAATTTCACTTCCACTTTTCATTCTCCCTCTCTCTCATATCATAACTCTTTCGTTCTCTCATTTACTTATAGATCATCAAATTGAAATTTCAAGGAACAAAACCGTGTGGCTCAACCAATCAACAATCATGGATTTTTCTAGAATGTTCCTGAACTGCGACGTAGCAAATCAATGAAAATGCACGGAACTTTTCAGACGGATCGAGCAGAAATGCTCGGAACATTCAAGGGACTGTTTCCGGAAACTTTTGGAACTTTCTGCCTTATTCTGGTATTCGAAAGAGTCCGGAGTTATCATGCAATTCGTTCGTGCATACGTCATTTGTTAAACATGTACGTCACATTAAACTGAGCACGTACAAAATGAAACCCAAGATACGTAAATCTGAGCCAACCCATGATGAATCGGAAGTGAAATCGAACTGTTTGTAACAGATTAAGAGGAAGAACTAAAGAGAAAACAGACGGGACTTGACTGGTCTAGCACCACGAGAGACTTCCTCGCTTGGAACCCAAGAGGCAAAAGATAGAGAAGCCGGCCATAAACCTCCGGGCGCCGGACCTTTAAACAGACACCGGATAGGGACGTGCAAATCTCGTGCTGATATCCCTTCCTCACCGACCCTTCTTCGCATGTTAAAAAAAAATGTTGGTAGTCCGCCGCGAACATGGCCTGATAGGGAGCCATTCTGTATGAATCATACATGAAGGAAGAGAATAGAAGGCTGCGTGGTGGCAGGGTGGAAAGGGGTTTCTGCAAGTTGCTTTGCTCGAACGAATTTTGTGCGGTGCACAGAAGTTGTAGATTAGTTCTAAAGTGCGCCTTCACTTCGGCAGCGCGTAATTTAAAAAAAAGAAGAAAAAAAAAAAAAGGGGGGGGGGGGGGGGAGGGGGCTGATTTAGATTTAACTTTCGCGACTTTCTGCCCGGCTCCATGTAAATTACGATGTACGGTCATACCTTAACCTCGTTCGGGAAAGTTGGAAGCGATGTGATGGCGGGTCAGGGGGAAGCGATACCTATGAAACTCCATCTGTTCGTCGTCGTCTGCCGACTTAACCTCTCGCGACCTTACAGCTTTTTTTTTTTTTTTTTGGTCACGTGACCCGGAGTGTACTCGGAGACCTCGTTTTGCAGTCACAGACCTCAAGTGGATTACAAGTGGTGAAAAAAAAGAGGGCTAAAATTTAATCAAGTTTAAAAAAAAAAGAAGAAAAAATCATAACTCTTTTCAGATGTCCAGTTGAAATACTCTTTGCACAGTATAACTGCAATCGTCTGCTCTTACTGATGGTGGCATTCATTTTTTGATCTAGTGATATTTTTACGCATCTGAGATGAGTCACCGAGGACAAACGCCCCTCTCACATTGTTGACGGCCTACGCCCTGGGTTCTGTGACAGTAAGGTAACGTTGCTTACAGCCCAGCCCACCGCAAAGGGCTATATCAGGGCTGCCACCACGTCCAGGTTAATTCACAAGGCGTCCAAAAAAATGAATCACACAACCCTTGAAAATACATCTTTTAAAAACACGCCAGAACCTTCGCTGAAAATCTTTCTTCCGTAAAATCTTAAATCAGATGAAAAATGTTAATCTCTCTCAGATATTCAAAGATCACATCAGGTGGGACATCACTGAAGGTTTTCCTGGAGTCTGCTGTAAAATGTTTATGTCTCACATTATGCAAGTCCCAACAGTCCAAACGAATATGTTTCACTGTCAGTGGTACATGACATGGAATGCACCAGAGCTTCTTCATCTTTCAAAAGATAACAATGGGTGTAAAAGGAGTGGCCTGTATGCAAACAGCACAAGACTGTCTCTTCGTTACGGCGGCCTCGGGAACACGGCAAAAACTCTTTCAGGTTTGGACGGATTTTGTACAATTTGTGATGCGTCTGCGAGTTCCATTCCTCTTGCCAGAGGTCTTTGACTAAAGCCTGTGTATTGAGTTTCAGATCAGTGTGAAGGGCAGACACTCTGCTCAACTCTTTCTTTGTGGCACTCTTGGCAAGTTGATCAACCACCTCATTGCCTTGAATGCCCACATGGCTGGGAACCCACGCAAAAAACTATGTTGTATCCATCTGATTTCAGAGAGGTGTACAGTTCAAATAATTTCAACAGCTGAGGGGGCATGAGGCTAGGGCTGGCAATGGCCTCCAATGCAGAAAGGGAGTCTGACAAAATGAGGAAATCTTTAAGTTTTGATTTAGAGACCTTTTTTTTTTTTTTTTTTTTTGAAGAGCCAGGACCAAGACTGTCTACTCGGCAATGTAGATTGAGCTGTCAGTGAGAATGTGCTTAGAACATCTCTGAGGGGGATCTGTTTCACAAAACACAGCAGAGACAACGCCTTCCTCAGATATCTGTAACTTGCCTTGAGTAAATAATAGGGGCTCTCGTAACACGCGGCGATTGTGGTGCCCTCACATGTATCTTTTTCTTTCAATAGAGTTATGCGCCTTTGGCAAGTGTGGCAAGAAAAGCAACCAATGTTCACAAGAACAGTTGAAATGAACATTCGTCATCTTTTTTGAAAGTTTGTACAATTTGATAGAAAACTTGTTGATTTGTTGGAAAGATTTTCAATGTGCTCGCATTGCACCTTTTTTCGTTCCCTTTTGAAATTACCTACCGGTTCGGTTTTTTTCCATGTTGTAATGGATCCCGATTGAAATCGATCCCTGTGTCTTGAGATACTGTGCAACGCATCATTCCTTGATTTCATGTAATAAGCCCTATCCCAACATCCCCATGGAGTCTAACTTTGTGAGGATTTCCTCCTCGTTTTGAAGAGAAGAAAAATAGTGGTAATATACACATCTACCGACTGACTGCGCATGTGAGCATGTTCGCACGCATATGTGTGTGTGTGGGTGCGTGCGCGTGTGTTTGTGTGTGTGCGTGTATGTGTGTGTGTGTGTGTGTGTGTGTGTGTGTGTGTGCGCGCGCGCGCGCGCGCACGCGCGCGCGTGTGCGTAGAATAGTTGGGGAGGTGGTGGTGGTGGTGGTGGTGGTGGTGGTGTGTGTGTGTGTGTGTGTGTGTGTGTGTGTGTGCGTACGTACATGTGTGTATGCGTGTGCATACGCGCGCGTCCGTAGATGTGTGGGTGTATGTGTTGAGGTGGTGATAGTGACGGTGGAAGTGGATTGTGCGTGTGTTCATGTGTGCGTGCGTGTGTGCATGCGGGCGCGCGCGTGTTTGTGCGTGTGCTCGCACATGTGTGTGTGTGTGTGTGTGTGTGTGTGTGTGTGTGTGTTGTGTGTGTGTGTTCTGAATTTCCCTTGATGACAGACCACGGTTGAGGCCATTAATCTCTCCCCAGATGACGTACCACTGTCTCGGCCGTCTTTGAATCAAAATTGCTACGGAGATTTCACTGTTTGATGGTCTCCAGTTGATTTTCATTACCATCATAAGACCATTTAAAGCTAGTGTAAGTATTGTGCGCACATGGATATATGCATATGTGTATGTGTGTATATATATGTATGTGTGTGTGTTGTGTGTGTGTGTGTGTGTGTGTGTGTGTGTGTGTGTGTGTGTGTTGTGTGTGCGTGTGTGTGTGTGTGTGTGTGTGTGTGTGTGTGTGTGTGTGGTGAAAGAGAGAGAGAGAGAGAGAGAGAGAGAGAGAGAGAGAAAGAGAGAAAGCATAGAGATCATACACACACATGCCCCCCCCCCCTCTTTCTCTCTCTCTCTCTCTCTCTCTCTCTCTCTCTCTCTCTCTCTCTTATATATATATATATATATATACACTACTCAAAACAATTGAAGTACCACTTAGGAAAACTGCTGTCATTCGAAAGAAAACAAAGCTGAACATAATTTAATGATTGAATATTTTATTTTTATTATTCCTCAATCCATTCAAATTTATTCAAACACCGTGACAAAAAATTATCTTTGTTTTACACTTGATTAAAGAGGCATACCCCCAAAATGAAAAGTAACAAGAGTCTATGGTAGATGTCATGATGTTAATAACGGGTATGACCACCGTTCGCGTTCAAACAAGCGTCACGTCGACGTCTCATGGAGTGCACCAGGCGGCGGAGAGTGTCCTGGGGGATCGCCTGCCACTCCTGCTCCAGCAACTGAAACAGCTGGTCCACGGTGTCTGCTGGAGGGTTGTGGGCCCGCACTCGCCTCCCCAGCACGTCCCACAGATGCTCTATGGGGTTCAAATCTGGTGACCTGGCAGGCCAGTCCATTCTTGTCACCTGCTGCCCTTGTAGGAACTGATTCACGATGGCGGCGCGGTGGCACGGCGCGTTGTCGTCCTGGAACTGGGCGCCCTGGCCAACTGCCCTCAGGGCGGGCATCACAAGGGGGCGGATGATGGTGTCGCGGTAGGTGGCACCGGTCAGGCGGCCTTCAACACGGTGTAGGGGGGTCCTGTGACGTAGGCTGAACCCACCCCACACCATCACGGACCCACCTCCATAGCGGTCATGCTCCCTGACGGCAGCGTCAACGTAGCGTTCTCCAGGACGTCGCCAGACGCGAACCCGCCCGTCGTTGAACCTGAGGGTGAACCTTGACTCGTCTGTGAAGAGTACTGTTGCCCATTCAGCTCTTGTCCACCTTCTATGACATGCTGCCCAGGCCCGACGATGAGCTCGATGCGCTGGGGTCAGTATTGATCTCACTGCTGGGGACCTTGACCTCAAGTTGGCGTCGTGGAGCCGGTTCCGAACTGTCTGGGTACTGACGTTGACGTTGCTGGCTTGTCGTAGCTGGTCTCGGAGTACTGTGGCACTGGCTGAACGGTCTCTCAGACAAGCGATAACAATGAACCGATCCTGCTGTCTGGAGGTGCTTCTCGTCCGTCCACGTCCCTGCTGTTCTTCAACACTTCCAGTGTTAAGCCAACGGTCTCTGAGCCTCAGAATGACTGGGTGACTCACTCCAAGCCGTCGACCAATCTCCCTCAAGCCAATACCTTCTTGGTACCATGCTATTGCTCTTCCTCTGTCGGTGTTGCTTAGTCGTTGTCTCGCAGGCATGGTTAAATCTTCCTAAATTTCGCGACTTTTTATACCCGTCAAATGTGCTAACTGATTGCAATTCTGCTGAGAAAAAACCTTGCTTTCACGTGCATCACATTTTTTTTTCTTGCTGTGTCTGTGTCAAAATCTGGGAGCGACACAAGTTCGATAATTTCTCGGGATTTTTTTGCCTCAGATGCGACGCGGTAGATAACTGCTGACCGACTTTAACATAACAAAAATGCACGAGGAGTAGTATTTGAGAACCGGGTAAGCTTATCCAGCAGAGTTTATTCAATTATCAATATTAATTGGTTTATCAGAGCTTTTTAAAAATTGCATACAAAAATTAGGGGTGGTACTTCAATTGTTTTTAGTAGTATATATATAAATGCGTGTGTGTGCATTTGTGCGTGAGTGTGAGGTGTGTGTGTGTGTGTGTGTGTGTGTGTGTGTGTGTGAGAGAGAGCGAGAGAGAGAGAGAGAGAGAGAGAGAGAGAGAGAGACAGAGAGAGACAGAGAGCATAGAGTTCATACACACACATGCCCACTCTTTCTCTCTCTCTCTCTCTCTATATATATATATATATTATACATATATAAATGTGTGTGTGTGTGTGTGTGTGTGTGTGCATTTGTGCGTGAGTGTGAGTGTGTGTTGTGTGTGTGTGTGGTTGTGTGTGTGTGTGTGAGAGAGAGAGAGAGAGAGAGAGAGAGAGAGAGAGAGAGAGAGAGAGAGAGAGACTTTTCGGAGGTCCCTTTGCTGATAGACCACAGATGAAGCCATTAACCTTTCTCCCCAGATGACTTACAACTGTCTCCGACGTCAAATTTGCACATTTCGTGCGTTCTACTTCACCCCGTGATCAGGTGCGTGACCTCAGGCCTTTTCTTATTTCCCTGGGTAGCCAATCCCTGACGCTCGACCAATCATATCCTCGATTACAACGGCACGCATCTTGGTCGGTTGGAAGCTGCTATTTGTCTTTTGTACTGCGTGTTTATGTTTCCTTCAAAGAAAAATAGTTTGTTGCTTTTTGTGCCTTTCTTTTCTTTTTTCTTTTTTTGCTGTTGCCCAATTTCTTCGTTCGTTATTCATGTTCGATATTTACAGTTGAACATCAGGATGTGATCAGATCAGAATGTTAATTCTGAACAAAGTCTGAAGGATTAGACAAACATATGAAGCGTCCTTCTGCTGCCGTTTGATCACTTGGGTAATGGTCACCATTGACTGTTCTGGCCCAACATTGGGCCCTGCTACAATCTAAAACCACACAATACCAACAGGGCATGAAAAGCAACAAGATGTAGGATACCAAAGGCATCGGGAACAAGAGAAGTTATTTATCTGTCGGTGATGTGAAAGCATACACATCATGAGAAATACAAAAAGTGGGATGAAGAAAAAAAGACAGAAGTGGTGCGGTGGAGGGGAACAGAGATAGTGTGTGTGTGTGTGTGGGGGGGGGGGGGGGGGGGGCAGGGGAGGGGGGTAAGTAAGGGGTGGGGGAGGACCCAGTTTAAATTGTGTGCCTGTGTCAGGCCTTGTTTTTTTTCTCTCACAGCTTATTCTGAGATGGAGACAGTATGTGATAATACGTGATTAAAAAATTGCTATTGAGATATCAATGGCTGATGGTTGGTCTTCAGTTGTATTCATCTCATTACCATTTGAAGAACCTTTTCAATAAACAAGTTTAGATATGCGTGTGTGTATGTTTGTGTGTACGTATATGTGTGCATGTGTTTGTTTGTGTCATGTGTGCATGCACGAGTGCGCGCTCACGCGCATGTGTGTGTGTGTGTGTGTGTGTGTGTGTGTGTGTGTGTGTGTGTGTGTGAGAGAGAGAGAGAGAGAGAGAGACAGACAGACAGACAGACAGATGAGAGAGAGAGAGAGAGAGAGAGAGAGAGAGAGAGAGAGAGAGTGTGTGTGTGTGTGTGTGTTTTCTGAGGTCCCTTTGTTGATAGACCACAGATGAAGCCATTAACCTTTCTCCCCAGATGACTTACAACTGTCTCTGACGTCAAATGTGCACATTTCGTGCGTTCCTCTTCACTCCCTGTTCAGGTGCGTGACCTCAGGCCTTTTTCGTATCTCCCTGGATAGCCAATCTCTGACGCTCGACCAATCACATCCTCGATTGCAACGGCAGTCATCTTGGTTGCTGGAAGCTGCAATTCATCTTTTGCACTGCGTATTTTTTGTTTCTTTCAAAGAAAAATAGTTTGTTGCTTTTTGGGCTTTTTTTATTTTTGCTGTTTCTCAATTTCTTTGTTCGTTATTCACGTTCATTATTTAAAATCAAATATAAGGATGTGATCAGATTAAAATATCAGTTCTGAACAAAGTCCATAGGATAGACAAACATATGAAGCATCCTTCTGCTGCCGTTTGATCACTTGGGTAATGGTCACCATTGATTGTTCTGGCCCAGTGTTGGGCCCTGCGACAATCTACAGCCACACAACACCAACAGGGCATGAAAAAAGCAACAAGATGTTGCACACCAAAGGCTTCTGAAACAACAGAAGAAATTCATTTCTTTGTGATGTGAAAGAATACACACCACAGGAAATACAAAAGGTGGGATGAAGAGAAAAAGGTAGAAGTGGTGTGGAGGAGGGGGAACAGAGATGGTGGGGTGGGGGGGGGTGGGGGGAAGGGGTGGTAAGTAAGGGGTAGGGGAGGACCCAGTTGAAATCGTGTGCCTGTGTCAGACTTTTTTTTTCTCTCACAGCTTATTCTGAGATGGAGACAGTACGTGATAATACGTGATTAAAAAATTGCTATTGAGATTTCAATGGCTGATGGTTGGTCTTCAGTTGTGTTCATATCATTACCATTTGAAGACCCTTTTCAATAAACAAGTTTAGATATGTGTGTGTGTATATTTGTGTGTATGTATATGTGTGCATGTGTTTGTGTGTTCATGTGTGCATGCACGAGCGCCCGTTCACGAGCATGTGTGTGTGTGTGTGTGTGTGTGTGTGTGTGTGTGTGTGTGTGTGTGTGTGTGTGTGTGTGGAGAGAGAAGAGAGAGAGAGAGAGAGTGTGTGTGTGTGTGTTCTGAGGTCCCTTTGTTGATAGACCACAGATGAAGCCATTAGCCTTTCTCCCCAGATGACTTACAACTGTCTCCAACGTCAAATTTGCACATTTCGTGCATTCTACTTCACTCCGTGTTCAGGTGCGTGACCTCAGGCCTTTTTCGTATCTCCCTGGGTAGCCAATCCCTGACGCTCAACCAGTCACATCCTCGATTGCAACGGCAGGCATCTTGGTTGGCTGGAAGATGCAATTTGTTTTTTGCACTGCATATTTTTTGCTTCTTTCAAAGAAAAATAGTTTGTTGCTTTTTGGCTTTTTTTTTGTTTTTTTTTTTGCTGTTGCTCAATTTCTTTGTTCGTTATTCACGTTCAGCATCTAAAGTTGAATACCAGGATGTGATCAGATCAAAATATTAGTTCTGAACAAAGTCCATAGGATTAGACAAACATATGAAACGTCCTTCTGCTGCCGTTTCATCACTTGGGGTAATGGTCACCATCGATTGTTCTGGCCTAACATACGGCACTGCTACGATCTAAAGCCACACAACACCACCAGGGCATGAAAAGAGCAACAAGATGTTGGATACCAAAGGCATCGGGAACAAGAGAAGTTATTTATCTGTCGGTGATGTGAAAGAATACACACCACGGGAAATAAAAATGGGATGAAGAGAAAAAGATAGAAGAGGAGCGGTGGAGGGGAACAGAGATGGTGGGGGGGGGGGGGGGGGGGGGAGGGTGGTAAGTAAGGGGTAGGAGAGGACCCAGTTGAAATTGTGTGCCTGTGTCAGGCCTTGTTTTTTTTTCTCTCACAGCTTATTCTGAGATGGAGACAGTATGTGATAATACGTGATTAAAAAATTGCTATTGAGATATCAATGGCTGATGGTTGGTCTTCAGTTGTATTCATCTCATTACCATTTGAAGAACCTTTTCAATAAACAAGTTTAGATATGCGTGTGTGTATGTTTGTGTGTACGTATATGTGTGCATGTGTTTGTGTGTTCATGTGTGCATGCACGAGTGCGCGCTCACGAGCATGTGTGTGTGTGTGTGTGTGTGTGTGTGTGTGTGTGTGTGTGTGTGTGTGTATGTGTGTGTGTGAGAGAGAGAGAGAGAGAGAGAGAGAGAGAGAGACAGACAGACAGACAGACAGACAGATGAGAGAGAGAGAGAGAGAGAGAGAGAGAGAGAGAGAGAGAGAGTGTGTGTGTGTGTGTGTGTGTGTTTTCTGAGGTCCGTTTGTTGATAGACCACAGATGAAGCCATTAACCTTTCTCCCCAGATGACTTACAACTGTCTCTGACGTCAAATGTGCACATTTCGTGCGTTCCTCTTCACTCCCTGTTCAGGTGCGTGACCTCAGGCCTTTTTCGTATCTCCCTGGATAGCCAATCTCTGACGCTCGACCAATCACATCCTCAATTGCAACGGCAGTCATCTTGGTCGGCTGGAAGCTGCAATTCGTCTTTTGCACCGCGTATTTTTTGTTTCTTTCAAAGAAAAATAGTTTGTTGCTTTTTGGGCTTTTTTTTTTTTTGCTGTTGCTCAATTTCTTTGTTCGTTATTCACGTTCATTATTTAAAATCAAATATAAGGATGTGATCAGATTAAAATATCAGTTCTGAACAAAGTCCATAGGATAGACAAACATATGAAGCGTCCTTCTGCTGCCGTTTGATCACTTGGGTAATGGTCACCATTGATTGTTCTGGCCCAGTGTTGGGCCCTGCGACAATCTACAGCCACACAACACCAACAGGGCATGAAAAAAGCAACAAGATGTTGCACACCAAAGGCTTCTGAAACAACAGAAGAAATTCATTTCTTTGTGATGTGAAAGAATACACACCACAGGAAATACAAAAGGTGGGATGAAGAGAAAAAGGTAGAAGTGGTGTGGAGGAGGGGGAACAGAGATGGTGGGGTGGGGGAAGGGGTGGTAAGTAAGGGGTAGGGGAGGACCAGTTGAAATTGTGTGCCTGTGTCAGACTTTTTTTTTTCTCTCACAGCTTATTCTGAGATGGAGACAGTATGTGATAATACGTGATTAAAAAATTGCTATTGAGATTTCAATGGCTGATGGTTGGTCTTCAGTTGTGTTCATCTCATTACCATTTGAAGACCCTTTTCAATAAACAAGTTTAGATATGCGTGTGTGTATATTTGTGTGTACGTATATGTGTGCATGTGTTTGTGTGTTCATGTGTGCATGCACGAGCGCCCGTTCACGAGCATGTGTGTGTGTGTGTGTGTGTGTGTGTGTGTGTGTGTGTGTGTGTGAGAGAGAGAGAGAGAGAGAGAGAGAGAGAGAGAGACAGACAGACAGACAGACAGACAGACAGACAGACAGACAGACAGAGAGAGAGAGAGAGAGAGAGAGAGTGGTGTGTGTGTGTGTGTGTGTGTGTGTGTGTGTGTGTGTGTGTGTGTGTGTGTGTGTGTTCTGAGGTCCCTTTGTTGATAGACCACAGATGAAGCCATTATCCTTTCTCCCCAGATGACTTACAACTGTCTCTGACGTCAAATTTGCACATTTCGTGCGTTCTTCTTCACTCGTGTTCGGGTGCGTGAACTCAGGCCTTTTTCGTATCCCCCCTGGTAGCCAATCCCTAACGCTCGACCAATCACATCCTCGATTACAGCGGCACTCATCTTGGTCGGCTGGAAGCTGCAATTCGTCTTTTGCACTGCGTATTTTTTGCTTCTTTCAAAGAAAAATAGTTTGTTGCTTTTTGGCTTTTTTTTGCGGTTGCCCAATTTCTTTGTTCTTTATTCACGTTCAACATCTAAAGTTGAATACCAGGATGTGATCAGATCAAAATATTAGTTCTGAACAAAGTCTGTAGGATTAGACAAACATATGAAACGTCCTTCTGCTGCCGTTTCATCACTTGGGGTAATGGTCACCATCGATTGTTCTGGCCTAACATACGACACTGCTACGATCTAAAGCCACACAACACCAACAGGACATGAAAAAAGCAACAAGATGTTGGATACCAAAGGCATCGGGAACAAGAGAAGTTATTTATCTGTCGGTGATGTGAAAGAATACACACCTCGGGAAAAAAAAAATGGGATGAAGAGAAAAAGATAGAAGTGGAGCGGTGGAGGGGAACGGAGATGGGGGGGAGGGGAAGGGGGGGGGAAGGGGGGAGGGGGGGAAGGGGGGGAAGGGGGGAGGGGGGAGGGGGTAAGTAAGGGGTAGGGGAGGACTCAGTTTAAATTGTGTGCCTGTGTCAGGCTTTATTTTTTTTCTCTCACAGCTTATTCTGTGATGAAGATAGTATGTGATGATACGTGATTAAGACATCGCTATTGATATATCAATGGCTGATGGCTGGTCTTCAGTTGTGTTCAGTACCATTTGAAGACCCCTTTCAATAAACAAGTTTAAACATGCGTGTGTGCATGTTTGTGTGTACATATATGTGTGCACGTGTTTGTGTGTTCATGTGTGCATGCGTGAGCGCGCGCTCACGTGCGTTTGTGTGTGTTGTGTGTGTGTGTGTGTGTGTGTGTGTGTGTGTGTGTGTGTGTGTGTGTGAGAGAGAGAGAGAGAGAGAGAGAGAGAGAGGGAGTGTGTGTGTGTGTGTGTGTGTGTGTGTGTGTGTGTGTGTGTGTGTGTGTGTGTGTGTGTGTGTTCTCTGGTCCCCGTGTTGATAGATCACAGATGAAGCCATCAACCTTTCCCCCCAGATGACTTACAACTGTGTCCGACGTCAAATTTGCAAATCTCGTGCGTTCTACTTCACCCCATGATCAGGTGCGTGACCTCAGCCCTGTTCCTATCTCCCTGGGTAGCCAATCCCTGACGCTCAACCAATCACATCCTCGATTACAGTGGCACGCATCTTGGTTGGGTTGGAAGCTGCTATTTGTCTTTTCTACTTATTATTTTTGTTTTGTTTCAAAGACAAATAGATCGTTGAATTTTTTGCTTTATTTCCCTTTTACTTTGCCCCAGTTCTTTCTTTGTTCCTCACATCTAGCATCTTAAGTTAAATATTGGGGTGTGGTAAAATCGCAATATCGGTTCGAGATAAAGATGTGCAAGACAATTCCGTATAGGACTAGACAGTTGTTGCAGTTCCCATCCACCGTTGCTGCTTGATCACTTGGGTAATGGTCACCATAGAACACGGGTGTATAGCCACACATTGTACCTAGGCAGCTGGGCAGGTTAAAGCATGTTGACACTTCTATATTGATTGAGACCGAAGACAACTGAAACAAAGAGAGGCAATTTACCTGTTCGAATCGAACAGGAAGGAGTGTACGCCATCAACAATACCAAACGAGGGATGAAGAGAAAAGGTTATAAGTGGTGTGGTACAGGGCAAGAGGTATGACTGAAGTGGGTAAAGGGTATTGAAAGGATAATTTAGATGGTGTTTGTGGTGTCAGGACTTTTAAAATTTTTGTCGTCAAGGTTCAGTTTACGCCGAAAACTCTTTGTGACAACACATGATTTAAAAATGCCGTTCCAGTTTCTTATGGAAGTGAGTCGTTTTTTAAAAAAATCATTTTTATTAGCGTTTCTTGGCCTTTTCAAACATGTTTAAAACCCCACTTACTCCTTAGGTAACATTCTATTTTGTACATATCCTTACCAAACTTCTTCCAGTTCGTCCTGGCGACATTCCACTTTTTACAGATCCTCACCAGTCTATAACTAGTTCGTTCTTAGTATACACTCCAGTTTTACAGATCCTTACCAGACCTTACCCAGTCCATCCGTGGACCACTTTCCATATTTACATATCCTCACCAAGTTTATCTAATTCCTCTTTATGACACTTTTCGGTTTTAATTATCCTTGCCAACCTTTACCCTTTTCGTATGTAAGCCACATTCCATTTTTATAGACCCTCGCCAAACTGTATCCAACTTGTCCATAGGATATACACCAGTTTTACAGATCCCTACCAAACTTTACCCAATTCGTCTTTAGGTCATACATAATTTTCTTTCGTTAAATTTCTATAAAATCAGTTACGTAATTCTTGCGTAAATTCGCTCACTGATGCTGGAACTACCCTCTGATCCACATCGGCACGATGGATCCGCATCAAAAATGGCGTTCGTTCGTGAGGCATCTTCTTTTTTTGTTTGTTTGTTTTGTTTTGTTTGTTTGTTTTACGATGCTTCGTCCAAATTGGTCAGGTCGTTTTTTTTTTTTTTTGTATAATCTCGCAGACAGACAGACACACAAACAAACTAACACGATCAAGTGAAAATGTGACCATTTAGGTGGCGATATTGAAACTTACGTCCTGCAGCATTCATGTCACAATCTGTATGTACAGCATGGCCTCTGTAGGAGTTCCATCGTCTCTGCCTGACTCGGTGTGAAATCTATGACCACCGCATAGAAGCTGAAGGAAGGAATAAACATGAATAATAGGTAGAATGTAGACATAGCCCACACTTGCTGTTTGTAATTAGTCCCGCTAATCAGGAGCCTAGTAAGCACAAAAGAGACGTCTGTAATTTCAGTTCATTACCTCCTTCTGGAGTTCACAGTTTTCCATCTATCTAACATTACGAAGGAGTTCTTTTTAAATCAAGATCAAACACCACCTCTTCTGCATACCATCTTAACAACCGACGACAAACATGAATAAACCTTCATGCATAGTTTGATATATTCACAATGGGACGAAAACCATAGATACATTTTTTTTTAAACGACATTGTCATAATTTTATTTTCAGACTGTTCCCACAACCCCTTCTATTAAGTGATTGCTGCCAGAGTAATTGTATATATCTAATGACTTGTTGTTATTGATTTTTTAAATTTTTGTTTTTTTGTTTTTCGGTTATACTGCTGACTTTGAAATTCATTCATCTGTGCTCTGTTGTTGTTGTTGTTGTTGTTGTTGTTGTTATTGTTGTGTTTGTCTTTGTTGTATTTCGTGTTGGTGTTCATTTTGCAAATTACAAACTGCTTGTTTGATTGTACGTCCACACATAATTTCAAATGCATCGTCAACCTTTTTTTTAATAAAAAAAATCTTTACACACACACACACACACACACACACACACACACACACACACACACACACACACCACACACACACACACACACACACACGTGCACCCACACGCACACACACACACACACACACACACACACACACACACACACAACACGCACGCATGCACACACACACACACACACACACACACACACACACACACACACACAAGCACCCAAGACAGAGAGAGAGAGAGAGAGAGAGAGAGGAGAGAGAGAGAGAGAGAGAGAGGATGTCTGTGAGCGCACGCAAACCTCCTATTCCGACGCGAGGTTGCCAGTCACCCCAAATCAAGAGCGACGTACCATGGGACCGCTGCAGCTCAGCCAATCAGAGAAGAGATATGAGCAGTTCACATGGCGGCCTGGTCCAGGGAGGAACAGAAATCAATTCCGGTTTTACGTTTGGATCATCAGGCGCAAAGAGGGGAACACTCCAGGGACCCCTGTTGTCAGGAGGAGGAAAGCGCAGCAGGTGTCAAATTACCTCCTTGTTCCCCAGACGGCGGGAGGGTAAGGGATTGGCCAGGGGACTAGTTTGAGAGTGGGGGCGGGGGGTGGGTGGGGGTGGGTGGGGGGGTCGGGGGAGTGGGGAGGGGGGAGGGGGAGGAGCGGTTGGGTCTTGGGATTGCTTGCGGATGGAGCGGACATTGTTAATCAAACTAACGCTGCAAGTTTTTGCTTTTTTTCCCCCCTACTGCTCCTCCTCCTCCTTCTCCTTCTCTTCGTCTTCTTCTTTTTCTTCTGTTCCTTCTTCTTCTTCTTTCCGGGAGGAGGGAGTGGCGATAGGGAATGGGGGGGGGGTATTGGGGGGAGGGGAGGGATGAGGGTGTTGGTTTGGCCTTTTTTCTTTGTTGTTGCTGTTGTTGCGATTTTTCAGCCATGGCCGATTTCACGTTCATGTACATCGATGTGTTCCGAGTTCGGAAACGTTCAGACTTGGGTACGCATGTTTAAGAAAGATGTTAATTTTGAACTTATCGTAAAATGGTGTTCAGTTTCACTTTTGTGTGTTCTCTTAAAAAACAAACAAACAAATAAACAAAAAACCTTATCACATAAGTTTCTATTGTGCATTTTTTTTTTTTTGGTCTCCATTGGTTCACGAAATCGAAAGCATTTTTTAAGGTTAATATTTCTTCCACACTACCGAGCATAAAATAATTTTGGTTTAAGGACGAAGATGAAGATGATGTGACGATAATGGTGATATTATTACGACGATGACGACGAGACGACGACGACTATGATGATTATGTTGATGATGATGATGATGACGATGATGATCATGATGATCATGATGATCATGATAACAGTGTGACTGAGAATTTGGTATTTTACTTCACACTGGACAAAGTTTGTGAAGAGGCGATTGATACCCCTACGAGCTGTATCAGAGATCTCTGCTGTTTGCCGCTGTCAATCTGTCAGTAATTCTGTCTGTAGCGTTTTATGCTCAGAAATGGAGTGAAAGGACGTAAACGTTGACTCTTGTGATCAATGTTCATCCCGCGTCATCACAGAAGAAGTGGTGGTGCTCACAAACCACGTTTGAAGAGACTCATCGTTAACACTCCAGCCAAACAACCAACCGACCGATCGACCAGCCAACGGACCAACCAGTCAGCCTAGCCACTAACTAGATACTAGTTATCGAGGAGTATTGGCTAACAACATGTTCTGTGTGTCACTTGTCAGGGTTAATTTCATTGTTTGTTCTGTGTGTCCCTTGCCTGGGGAAATTTCCTCGTTTATTCTGTGTGTCCCTTGCAGGGGAAATTTCCTCCTTTGTTCTGTGTGTCCACTCCCTGTGGAAATTTCCACGTTTGTTTTGTGTGTCCCTTGCCTGGGGAAATGTACTCGTTTGTTTTGTGCGTCCCTTGCCTGGGGAAATGTACTCGTTTGTTTTGTGCGTCCCTTGCCTGGGGAAATGTACTCGTTTGTTCTGTGTGTCCCTTGCCTGGGGAAATTTGCTCGTTTGTTCTGTGTGTCCCTTGCCTGAGGAAATTTGCTCGTTTGTTCTGTGTGTCCCTTGCCTGAGGAAATTTGCTCGTTTGTTCTGTGTGTCCCTTGCCTGGGGAAATTTGCTCGTTTGTTCTGTGTGTCCCTTGCCTGAGGAAATTTGCTCGTTTGTTCTGTGTGTCCCTTGCCTGAGGAAATTTGCTCGTTTGTTCTGTGTGTCCCTTGCCTGGGGAAATTTGCTCGTTTGTTCTGTGTGTCCCTTGCCTGAGGAAATTTGCTCGTTTGTTCTGTGTGTCCCTTGCCTGAGGAAATTTGCTCGTTTGTTCTGTGTGTCCCTTGCCTGGGGACATTTGCTCGTTTGTTCTGTGTGTCCCTTGCCTGGGGAAATGTACTCGTTTGTTTTGTGCGTCCCTTGCTTGAGGAAATTTACTCGTTTGTTCTGTGCACGTCTTGCCGGGGAAGGTGTCCTTGTTTGTTCGGTATGCTTCTGGCTTACATACATGGCAAGTCATTGCAAAGATTTAGATCAAGAAGATCAATCCCCTCGTTTCCCCCCTCTACACTCCATCGCTGGAATCCCATTCGCTTGCACGGGCCATTAACCATTTCCAGGTGAAAACATTTGCTCCTTTGGCCGGTGTGCCCTTCCAGGCATCCACGTAGGACGGTGTCTTGTTGTTTTAAGTCTGCATGAACCACCCTGTGTGTGTGTGTGTGTGTGTGTGTGTGTGTGTGTGTGTGTGTGTGTGTGTGTGTGTGTGTGTGTGCGCGCACTTCAAACTTGAAAATTTGACACCAACAGTGGCGAAGTGTGGGGGCAGACAACCAACCCGCGGACAGAAGGCAGACACAAAATCAATCAGACCAAAAGGAAGTAAGGTATGCCTTCATAGTACCGAATGGAACTTCAACTAGTCAACGGCGAAGATACTGATCCAGCCGTCTCTGCATCTTTGGTGATTGCAAGCAGCAGTGGCTTCACCTTTCGTACCTTTCATTCTCCCCTGTCATTACCGTCACGAAAAACTTCACGTCCGCAGCTTGCGCCAGAATGGAGAAATCGAAGAGAAACCCAAGAAAGAGACAGCACTGAAAAACAAACACAAAATCATGCAAACCAACCAACCAACCAACCAACAAACAAACCAAACCAAACCAAAACCAACCCAAGACAAACATAAATCGTTATTTCCCGAGAACTCCCTGCTAACATATCTGAGTCAATATATGCATGCCAAAACTATTTCCAGGGAAGTCTCTCCGGTCGGTACCAGAAAAGGTACCCTACTCTTTTAACCCCCCGGGGGGTGAGGGTGGGGTTAAAAGAGTAGGGTGGATGGAGCGGGGAAGACGTTTTGTCAAAAAAAGTTTAAAGATCAAATCGTTGAGATATTTATTGCGGACTGTACAGTTCAAGCTCAAGTGGCGTGGGTAAAGAACCATTATAAAGGTGCGGGGAAGAACCAGGGTCAAAAGAACGCACGCGGAAAGTTATGCATGCAGCTTTACAACGCTTAGATGCTGTTTCTTTTAACTAAAGAAAATCATTTGTCAATTTTCGGAAGAGGACGAGAGGAACCGAGAAATTAGGGGTGGAGTTGGGTGATGTGGGGTGTAGAATGACGTAGGGGGATTGGGGAAGGGAGGGGGGGGGGAGGGGGGAGCTGGCTCACTCTGAGAGGGGGGTTCGCTTAGAATTGACCACCAGGGTATCCATTGGAGACCAGGCCAGAAAGATTCCATGATTAAGATGGAAAGATACAACTTGATTTTGCTATTCATAATACCATTTTCTTATTGTGAAAATAACTATTGTGTCTGTATAAGCCGGTTCATGTTGAACTCTTTCAATACCACCACCCGCTGAAACGCAGTAGGTAAGACGCGGATTATAGGCTGGGAGGCTGTGGGTTTCAATCCATTTAGACCCATTTATTCTAAAGGTTTTTCGATCCCGACCGACTCCGAGCCGGTGTTGAGTTTGCTTTAGGCTCAGATGGGAAGACTGGAATCACACATTCGAGTTTCGTCCGCTAAATGGTCGCGTCTTTGAGAGTGTTGCTGGCATTTCCGACTGTTTGCTTGTTGGTCCGTCGAGGCGACGAAGACCATCTAGTCATCCTGGGATCGGGGGTGAGTGCGTAGATGGCTGGTCAGGCCGATCTGCGCCCGGAAAGACCTATCACAACACGGACAGGGGATGGTGGCAGCAGTTGGAGATGTGTTGACACTGGTCTTCCTGATCATCCTGCGCTGCTCAGCTGCACCAATTCGATTGCTTCACCTTGATCTTGGTCTCTAGGGTGATGCCTCTCCTGTTCCATACGTTCTTGTGGAGTCTGCCAAAAGCGGCACTAGCTTTGGCGAGCCGGGCATTCACCTCATCATCGATGACAACGTTTCTGGACAGAGTGCTGCCTAGGTAGGTGAACTTGTCCACCGCGTTCAGTTGCTGTCCAGTGATGGTGATGACTGACTAACACTGCAGGTGCCTGTATCTCTCGGGCCTGGTTGTCGCTGGAATAATTTGTTAAATGAAGCGTAGGGAACAGCCGTGTAATGCAGTCCTTGACCAGAATGGAGCTTCAAGGCGTCATCTTTGGGTGATGTGGGAGTGTGGAATGACGTAGGGGATCGGGGAAGGGAGGAGTGGGGAGATGGCTCACTGTGAGAGGGGGATTCGATTAGAATTGACCATCAGGGTATCCATTGGAGACCAGGCTGGTCTTGGATGAGTTCACATCGAGACCGACAAGTTTATGGGGACTGTCGCTGGACGGACGTGGCGACGCCCTCCAGAAGGGGTACGCTCACTCACACTGGCTCCGCGACTAAGTGGGAAAAAAAAAATCTTGCGACCTTAAGGATGAGACAGACAGATAGACAGAAAGACAAGAACAACAACAACAACAACAAAGACATAAAACCAACCAACCAACCAACAAACAGCAGCAAGAACAACAATTCTTTCAGTGTCGAGATGGAGTTGACAGAGAATGCATTCTGGAAAGATTTTGTTTTCACTCTACCGAGATTTTTTTTCTTTTTTGTCATTTGCCTGCCAAAAGACACTTAAGGATAACGTTTTGTGCTATTTTTACGTTTGTTTGTTGTTGTATTTTTTTACGACGTCTAAGAACAATATTTTTCGAAACTCCGCTTGTGTGTTTTGTAATTGCCTTCAATAAGCGTTATTTGGCACTCTGTTTTGCGTGTTTACTTGCATTTGGCTGATTCTCATTTTGCTTCGAAAGATCATTTCGGAGTTTTGTGGATGGAGCGGGCCTTCTCATTTATTGTACTGGATTTTCTTTTTTTCTTTTTTTGTTTGTTTGAAAAATGGAATTTTACATCAAAGCGTGTTCTTGTGGCTATAATGCTGAGTTGGGCATTCATGGTCGCATTCCTGCATCAGATTAAGCGACCATATTCAAAAGAATGACGGCTCCATGTTGTGGAAAGAACAGAAAAACACAGCTCAGGATTTATAACTGCAATTACCGGGGCTTTATTTTAAACAAAGGAGAGAGATAAACGCATCGGAATGGACGAGGTGACAAGCAGTTAAAGAGACGAATTAATTAATCAACCGAGGCTGAAAACTGCTGGGAATCCTAAGCAGCCAATTTTGAAAGAGTTCATATGAGCAGAGTTCATTGTGACGTGTTACCGATATTTCCTGGAAAATATCAGTCTGTCTGTCTGTCTGTATGTCTATATATAAGTATATGTCTGTCTGTCTGTCTGTCTGTATATCTATCTATCAATATATCTAAGGGAGAAGAAGAAGAAAGAAGAAGAAGAGAGAGAGAGCGAGAGGGGATGAAGTGCGTTTTTCTTCAACCACATTTTATTTATGATGCGAGCAGTGTGTGTGTGTGTGTGTGTGTGTGTGTGTGTGTGTGTGTGTGTGTGTGTGTGCGTGCGTGCGTGCGTGCGTGCGTGCGTGCGTGCGTGTGTGTGTGTGTGTGTGTGTGTGTGTGTGTGTACAGAGACAAGAAGAAAGAAGAGAGAGAGAGAGAGAGAGAGAGAGAGAGAGAGAGAGAGAGAGGGATAGAGAGAGAGAGACAGACAGACAGACAGACAGACAGGGAGATAGACAGACAGACGGACAGACGGACAGACAAACAGACAGACAGATCGATCGATCGATCGATCGATAGTTAGTTAGCCAGGTAGCTAGCTAGCTACACACACACACACACACACACACACACACACACACACACACACACACACACACACACACACACGCACACACACACACACACACACACACATATATATATATATATAAGGAAGAGAGAGAGAGATAGAGAGAGAGAGAGAGAGAGAGAGAGATGGATAGATAGACAGACAGGCAGATAGTTAGATAGATAAATAGACAGACAGATAGAAAGGTAAATAGACAGACAGACAGGTAGACAGACAGATGGATAGATAAATAGATAGATAGATAGATAGATAGATTGTCGATCGATAGATAGATGGACAGACAGACAGATAGATAGACAGATAG
>CM065733.1:49492492-49497492 GCA_033310375.1 Conus canariensis | reverse complement strand
GCATTATCATGCTGGAACACAAATCTGCGTCGTCCACCATGGTGATCCAGGAGTGGAAGCAGGACAGGCTGGAGAACGTGGTTCACGTAACGCTGTGCCGTAATGTTGCCATCGATCACCAACAGCTGGGATCTAAAGTTGGCGTTGATGGCACCCCACACCATCACTGAAGGGCCGCCAGACTGGTCGAGCTGCCTAACACAAGGGTCATGATACCGTTCTCCTCGTCTCCTGTAAATTCTGATTCTCCCATCAGCGTGGCTCATGCAAAAATGTGACTCATCAGAGAAGATGACATTCCTCCATTCCTCCATGCGTGTCTTCCCAGGAACGCACCATTTGCTGCCTAATGGCGCCGGGCCTGCCAGTGTCTGTCAGTCAATACAGGGCCAATGTAGGGCCTGTGACACCTGATTCCTGCATGTGACAGGCATCGTCTGATGGTGCAGCTGCTGATGGGTCCCCCACGCTCCCCCAAAGTTGCTCTAGCAGTGGCAGCAGCAGTCAGGAATTGGTTCCTGAGTTGGGAAAGGCGAATGGCTCGATCTTGTCTCGTGAGTCATCACTCGAGGTGTGCCTGGTCGAGGACGGTCAGAAACTGACAGGGTGGCTGCCAGGCGCTGTTGTAGGCAGCAGATTGTGGCGTGGTGGGCGTCCATGGCTCTTGCCACCTGTCGGACAGATGAACCGGCCCTCAGCGTCCCAACAGCGCGGTTTCGCTGGTTGTTGTCTAGCTGTGGCATTTTCTTGCAGTGTGATAAAATCATTCTGGTTGCGGCATTTCATGGGGTTAAACTGTGTGTTTATCACGTGAAAAGAAAGCGACGCAATATTCGCTCTGAACTGAGTTGTCGCCTAGTTTGGCTTTTTGCTTCTGGCGCTATTGTCTGTTCGCTGGCACGTGCTGCACGAGAAACGTCGCTGTGGAAAAGTGGGTCACAGTCCCACCAACCGAGGAATGGGCCATAAAGGAGCAACAAATCAAACTTTTCCCGTGGAACTTGTGTGCATGATGTGCGGAATTTATGCCTCTCAGTATATATGTATACATATATCTATATCTACACACACACACACACACACACACATATATATATATATATATATATATATATATATAGTGTGTGTGTGTGTGTGTGTTTCTGTGTGTGTGAATGTGTCTCTGTGTGTGTGTGTGTGTGTGTGTGTGTGTGTGTGTGTGTAGAGAGAGAGAGAGAGAGAGAGAGAGAGAGATATTTACAGTCCCATTCACTGGCAACGCTAGGTTCTGCTTTATACCAAACCATCATGAAATCTGTCTTACCCTCTTACATGGCCCACTCATTGCCCCCCAGTCCTTACAGCACCCCTACGGGGAAAATCCACCAGATTGACGCCTGGTCAGTCACTGACACTACCAAATAAGAGCTCTGCAGTGGACATCTGGGACTGGGACCTCTGCTCTTTCTCCCAGAAGTAGGACGGCAGTGAGTGGCGGTACAAAACAGCATATCAGATGCATACACCTCCCCTATGTAATCCTGACAGAAATGGAAACTATCAGACAGTTCGCAGTGAAGAAAGCTCAGGATTCATGGTGTCTTCTGTGATGAGTGCCTTCTCTTCCACCTCCTCTAGGCCATGGTGCGAACTGCGACCGTAATGACCCTCGTGACGTTGGTGATAAAAGATCAAGTGTCGATATCAGTGACGGCGAAGATTGTGGCAAAGTTAAAAACGTTAATGGCATCAACATTTCGGCTGTGATTAACTGGCTGTCTCACATGATGTATCATTTCTGGAGAGGTATTGAAAGCCATGGGTTGTTTTCTGTTATGGATGGAATGGGTGTGTTGCGGGTGTCTGACTCTCACACAGAAATTATGGATGTATGCACGACTTTTCCAATTCACATACACACACCCATTCACCTGAACATTTCTCAGCCAAGCAACAGAACAACACTCTTTTTTGTTTTATGCTGCCCGAGCCATCAGACAAACATATATAATAAATATATGTACATAGGTCGGCACGCCAACCATAAGGTGTACGCACAGAACTATATATATACTACTTCAGGTATGCCAAACACAGGGCGCATGACACAAAATATATCTATATATAACTGGCTATTTTCTAGCGCTGCTGGTGCTGGCCACGTCCGGTCCAACATTCTCCGAACGGCGCAGGGTTCCAACGATGACGAGGAGGATGCTAAAGACGACGAAGACGACGAAGACGACGTCTACAGAGTCAAATCCGACACAGGACTAATGGAACTTCACAGAGCTGTGGCTCAAAATCACTACCACACTGACGGCGTCTCTGCTGACGACAAGGCGACAGTCTCACACAGGAGCTGTGGCTCACACAACAAAACAGAACACAGCAACGGCCTAGCCAACAGGTCGCTGGATGAAATCTCGGGAGCGGCGCTCTGGCTTGGCAGCAGCGGCGTCTCTGGCCCAACTGGCTCAGCGGGTAGTCGGTCCCGGGCACAGTGGCAGGTAGGGTAGTTGTCGGCACTCAGGCCGGCCTCTCCACACCGACACAAGGCGGAGAACAAGGGGGTAGATCACAGCTACAGCCCCGACCCCCAGCAAGTGGCAGCCAGTCACCTTCAGACCATGGTACACTTCTACCTGGGGAAACTGATTAACTACCTTGATTATCATGGCTACTATTCATTACAATCACGGCTACATTCATATTCATTAGTCACATCACATTCCACTAGAACTTGGGACAAACATCAGCATATTCTTTCTTCAACACTACAGCATTCCCTTTTCCGGATCATAACACTACAACATTCCCTTTTCCGGAATCATAACACTACACAGGAAAGGATTTCAATACAAACCTTTCAAATATCTAGTTTTCCAAATTGGGGGAAGGATTCCCACCTAGACCCTCTAAATAAATCATGAATACAATCATTACACACAATTAATGATTACTTTTCATCAAATTATGAATGTCTTTCGTCACGACAAAAATGTTCATTTCTTTCTCTTGTATTACGATAAGAATGTTCATTTCATTTCATATAATCACCAGATTTTATAAGGTTTCTTTTTCAAAATATTCATCTACTTCAATATATGTAAGTGAAAGATTTCCACACACTCTTGTTTACCAACACACAACTATTCAATATTCATATCAAGAGTGAGCTAAATACTCATCCACATCAAAAATCAAAACCAGCATATATAATAGTCTATGTCGCTCACTTTGGGAGCTTATTTCCATAGCATCAAAACTCTCCCTCTTCTCGCAAAGTTAAGTCACAGAATAAACAAAATCTTTTTTTCTTTTCCTGAAGACCACTTCCTTTAACACTCACTTCATCTATTCAAGTTTTCCGAAATAATTTCGTTTTGCTACCCTATCAAGTCATAGGATAACAGAACACAACAAATACTTTTATTTTCTAAACAAAACCCTCACAGTGTGCTGAGGAAGTTTCAGTCACTCCTAAACGGGAATACGGTTTCGGTTTGCTAATAAATAAATATTGAATGATAAATATCTGACTGCCACCCAAAACAGATAGGAGTTCCTCTTCGGCTTCTGGGTAGTTGCGTTGCCGGAATCACTGCAGAGACTGCCTAACCATTTCAGCTCACCCGGCTTAAACAGAGCGCAGGTGAGCAGCAGTCAGGTAAACTTTTCAACCGGCTTCCGGACGACTACCTTCCGGTTAGCACGGTTGCACGAAAATTTGTGACTGGACGGGAAACGGTCCGTCACATTTTCTTCACAGAACCTTAATTATTGACTTAGGGTTACCTTGCACATTTGATATATGTTGCTCGTGATAACCAGAAATAGGATACCGTTAAAATGTGATCTGTTTTTCACTGTAATGTATGTCATTACAAAGCAGAAACCTCTCTCTCTCCTCTCTCTCTCTCTCTCTCTCTCTCTCTCACAGAAGGAGGGAGGGAGGGAGAGACAGAGACAGAGACAGACAGACAGACAGGCAGGCAGACAGACAGAATGTCCCGAGCTGTCTGTCTGGATGGGTGTCTGCACGTGGGAATAAGGCAGCCTGTTAAGTATGGAGAGACTGTTAAGTATGGAGAGAGAACGCAGACAGATATCTCACCGATTACCTCCCATGTAACAGACAGCAAGGCACAAACACAACCTGAGAACACAGCTTCACATATAATGTAAATCAGTTAGACTTTTCAGTCATACTTACATTAAGCAACAAACATGAGAATGGCGTGGAAGAGTGTCACCATCTGGTTGATTCAGAGGCCTAAATATGCCAGATGATGTTATAGTAAGTAGCTTTTGAATAAGGGGGTCACACACGGAAACACTTTTGAAGAAGGTACACATCAATTATTGGGAGACCATGCACGATGCGCAGGGGAGCTCTTGATTGCAGTCCTGAAATTAGCATACAATCACAGATAACAAAACGTTTTCCAAGAGAAACAACGGTCACAGAATGGAATGAAAACAGTTTATGTCTTAAAGTTTCCATACTTCTCGTAACTCCCCCTCTCTCGAGGAGTCATGAAAGGATGAGCTAATCTGGGGGGAATCATCCGAACTCACAGGGCTGGATTCTCTCAAAGTCAAAGATAAAAAACATCTTGTATTGAGTCCAGCTCCCACCTTGGCAATAGGAAAACATCGAGCCTCACGTTGGAAGATTAATCATTAGGAGGATACAGTCCTGGCCTGACAATTCAATAACAAAACTCTTTTTTCCCCTTCCAGCTCCACTAAAGAAATCTGTTCTAATTCATCACATCAAAAAGTTTGAGGGAGACCCACAGGTCGTTTTCAAGGTTGAAGACTGACTCAGTTCTTCACACAAGAAAAGTTCGTTTTGTTCCTCCCTGACCACACAACAGACTCTTTGCTGCTCCCCAATCACCACGCAGACAAATTACCTGTAGCGTGAAGGTAAATCACAGGACTGATACACCAGCAGCTCCAGGTCGGCCGGGTGGCCATACAGAGAGAGAGAGACGAAAGGAACTGCTCCCACA
>CM065733.1:49477492-49482492 GCA_033310375.1 Conus canariensis | reverse complement strand
TGTCACCACAGTGCGTAATAGGGTTTTTGGCAATTTGGCATCGCTGTCACCACAATGCTTAAAGGCTATGGCAATTTAGTATTGCTGTCACCACAGTGCGTAAAGGGTATTGGCAATTTGGTATTGCTGTCACCACAGTGCGTAAAGGGTATTGGCAATTTGGCACTGCTGTCACCACGGTGCTTAAAGGGTATTGGCAATTTGGCATTGTTGTCACCACTGTATTTAATTAAAGGGTATTGGCAATCTGGCATTGCTGTCACCACAGTGCTTAAAGGGTATTGGCAATTTGGCATTGCTGTCACCACAGTGCTTAAAGGGTATTGGCAATTTGACATTGCTGTCACCATTGTGCGTAACATATCAAAAAAAAAAAAAATCTGTTTCATTCAACTTGTCTGATCCTTGCGCTTTTCCAAAGAAATCTGCTTTCCTTTCAGATACCCGTTTTACACACTGCTTGTCGGTGTTCTCAACATTGTCGGCTTGTGACATTAAAAAGAATGGTCGGATGGGAAAAAAAGCGAGGGGATGAAGTACATGGACTGATTGTGAATGACAGGGTGAGAGTAATGGAATGATGGCCTGGACAGAGCAATAAATGATGATGTGTTTTAAAGATATGGCGAGACTTTTCTAAAAGCTTGGTATTCAAAATTATATGTTTGTTCATAAATATGCGGTGGCAAAAACCATTTCATGTTCCTTTTAAACTGACTTTTAAAAACGTATGATTCTAATCCATAAAATGATATTACATTTAGGCAGATAATCAACTACACTTTTCCTTCTGGGGTTTTACAATTTCTGAAAAGTAGGACTCTGGCCGTCAGCCTTTCAAAAATCAACGTTCATTCTTCTGTAACTATCAAGGGGCTGATTCTCAAATGCATTTTGAGTTGTAAACTACGACTTTCCCTATTCCCCATATCCATCCTATTTACTCTACCTTTCGCATTTACCTGACCATTTCTTACTTTTCTTTCCTGCTTGAAGTTGTTAAACTGTATGCACCATTGTCTTCCTGGATAGTTCGGCCAGTTTGTTTCACAGTGTATCCCCAGCCTGACTTATCTTTGGTCACGGAACCGTCAATTTACATAACAATATCTTCTTTTGTGTCAAGGGTTTCTACCTGCATCTGAATTTCTGCGTTGCTTTTGCCTTCTGGCCATTCTCGACAGCGTCTTCCAAGATTTGGAGCAATGGCAGTTTGGTAGAGATGTTTGACGTCGTCTGGATATTTTTCCCATTCCTTCGTTTCTTTGAGTTCTCCTAATTGGCACACATGCTTCATATTGTCTTCTGCTTGTCCCATCCATGATTTTCCACTCCTAGGCGAGTGCCTTTTGTTTCCTTGACCGCCGCATGTAGTGGTATTTGGGGATTTTCAAGTGATCTGAAATATGCCCTCGCCTGTTCTAGCTTGTGTCTTGCCTGAACTGAAGGAAGGTCAAGCAGGTATCACATAGTTTCAACTGGGGTATTATTCACGGTTCCCAGGATCAACCTCATTGCTTCGTTTTGAATTTTTTCTAATTCAAGATTGCTCTTCTTTGACAGTATTGTAAGTGTAGTAAGTCTTGTAAGCCTCAAGTGTTCTAAGCCTCAATGTTGTAAGCCTCAAGTCTAACAATGGAGGCAGAAGCAGTGACACAACCACTCCACTGTCCTTCTTCCACGAACAAGTTTAAAACTCAACAAGCCACCAGACTGGCTGACTCCATGAATCTGCTTCGAAAAGTGGAGAACGGAATAGGAAGCCCTGCTTGGCATGAAGTAATGCGCAACGTTCCATCGGAGAGACTTATATGGATGTACTGCCCTGGACATGCAGGAGTTAGAGGAAACGAGAGAGCAGACACACTGGCAGGCAAGGCAACGATAAGAAGTGGATTACATCTTGACCGATCTGATGTGAGCAAACTGACATGGCACTGTGTGACGTCAGTGCGCAGCTGGTGACTGTGATCGAAGACAACTGTGTGGCAGAGACAGGTTGAATTCCGAGTATCGGTGTAGACAATTCCAAAGGATGCCAAACTGAACATGAAAGTCACACTACGGAATTTGTTTCAAAGTCGACGCTGACTGACACAGAGCACTAAAACAGAGCGAAAGTAAGAAAGTCGAACACTTGTATCACTGACAGCACCCAGTATACTGCAGAGACTGACGATGTACAGGAAAACATAGAATCTTGTCAGCAAAACAACATCTACTCTCAAATATTGGCAAGTCTGCAGGAAAGAGGGAAGACAATGGACAGTCTCCTCTGCGCCTGCAATGAAGGGCAACAAATCACCTCCAGCTTCAGAAAAGATGTTGGCAACGGAAATCTTCGGGACCCATCTTGACTGTTGTGATGTGGGTGTTTGGATCATATGTGAATTATGCCTGTGACTGTTGTGATGTGGGTGTTTGGATCATATGTGGATTATGCCTGTGACTGTTGTGATGTGGGTGTTTGGATCATTTGTGGATTATGCCTATGACTGTTGTGATGTGGGTGTTTGGATCATATGTGAATTATGCCTATGACTGTTGTGATGTGGGTGTTTGGATCATATGTGAATTATGCCTATGACTGTTGTGATGTGGGTGTTTCCATCATATGTGGATTATGCCTAAGACTGCATGAGATGGACAGTCCCGATGTCTTTTGTAGATAAATACCGCGATATGGAATCCATGTCTCGATGAACTTTGTGCAGGCCAGTTGCCCTGCTTTATTTCCGACGACTACGTAACGTTTATGTACCCCTCCCTCCCTTCGCCTCCTTCCTCCCCCTCCCTCCGCCGTCCCATTCCCTACTTCCCTTACCCCTACAATCCTTATGTGAATGGGCCTGGAATGCCTAAAACTCATTAAACTGTTCGTATTCGTATACTGTTCGTATTCTCTCTCTCTCTCTCTCTCTCTCTCTCTCTCTCTCTCTCTCTCTCTCTCTCTCTCTCTCTCAATAAAAAAGAATAACTCAAACCGAGGAAATTGAAAGATAAACCGAATTTTAAAGAAGACGGTAAGACATTTTAGTTTTGATTGTTAATGCATTGCGAATTCATGAAGCTGGATTATTCTGGATGGCCGGTATTCAGACTTGTGGTGCTTGGAATAGCAGCATTGTTTTAATTCATGTTTGTTGTGGATTTACTGTGAACTTTATTTACTTTTTGCTTTGCATCCCCCTGTCATCAAGGCTGTATAGCTAACGACATTAAAAACGTTCAGTGTTCAGCTCAGCTCTCTCTCTCTCTCTCTCTCTCTCCTCTCTCTCTCTCTCTCTCTCTCTCTCTCTCTCTCTCTCTCTCTCTCTCTCTCAAGCACAACATATCAGTGAAGGTACTTTAAAGAATTTAGTCAGTTAGGGTTTTAAAAAAAACGCAGGGCAGAGTTAGGTTTAGATCATGTTAGGGTGTGGTTTAGGGTAAGGGTAATGCACTCTGGAGCTGGCGAATTATCCTGGTTTTCTTATCATAGGTTCCCATTCCTGATGCATAAACACGCCGCCTAGACCGTGTGGATGGCTTGGCTCAGGTAAGACACCAGCATCTTCCCAAGTAAAAAGTCTTGTAAATCTCTCATGCTGAAGATTTTGTGACAAGAAGTAAGCGCATATGACTGGTCGACGGACTGGCTGGTTGATCTAATTCGAACCATCGATTGCATTGATTGAGTGACTGACTAACTGATTGTCAGTCTTTCGCTCGGTTGGCTAGCTGGTTGGTTGATGGATGGATTAACTGACCGACCAATGTATTGATTTGATTCAGGAACTGGTTGGTGGTTTGATCAATTGATTGACTACTTGATGAATTCAGAAAGCCCATATACATCCTTGATTTAATTATTAAAATGAAATAGCATACACTTACAGGGAGCCAACATCTAACACTACCCAGCATGCTCTGCAACCAGTAAGGAAGATAGATGACGGGCCGTGACGACCAAGACACGGCAGGGGAAGAGACTCTGGGCAGAGTGGAAAGAAAGCGAACCAGCCATACAAACACTGAAAGGATGCCATGCCATGAACGACAACTCTCTTAAATGGGAACTAGAGTAATCCTTTACTCTGCTTCCCATTTAAGAGACTTGTCGTTCATGGCATGTGCTCCCTTTGGAGAAAAAAGACCTAAGTAAGTAAAATATGACGCTTATATTCCTCGAGTGTTCTTTAAGTGTTGGAGAGCTTGTCCTACCTACACCAGAATTATTTCACATGGTCTGCTAGAGGGGCTAGTTACCAGGAGGGGGAAGAGGAAGATATCTGTCTACAAGAAATGAATACTATTAGGCCTACAAGGTGGACACCCCAAATTGCTGCCACAGTGTCCTTTTGCGGTCGGCTGGGCTATAAGCAGCATTATCTTATCTTATCTTATGCCACAGTGTTCTGAGACAAACCATAATGACGTTTTACGATGTTTGTGAAATGATGTGATTTCATTGTTTCCAGTGAAGAGTGCTTCCAACACTCCCAAGTTCGAAGATTCTAAATACTGTGGATACAATATGCTGATAGAGGAGGACATGATGAGTGAATAAAGGGGTGGGTGGGTCGGTGGGCGATTTTCATGAGATTTATTTCAGTCTCTCAATAACTTGACAGTCATTTGAAACTGAAATAACGATAACCAACAAGAAAAGAAAAGCCCGTCAACGTTATCATTGTCCTCATCATCGTGAATCTCATCCTCGTCCTTCTCATCCATCTTCCTCCTACTACTCCTTGTCCTCCTCCTTCTCCTTTTCATCATCATCATCATCATATCATCATCATCATCATCATCATCATCATCATCATCATCATCATCATCATCATCTTTTGCTATAAAGATTGTCGTTGTTGTTGCCCCCTTTACTGTTACAGCTTAGTTCAATATGAGAGCAATTGTTTGAGTTTTCGATAAATGATCTATAATCGTGGCGCACCGACTTGCTAAAAAATTTGTTTGCAGTTTCTTTTTGATTGCTTCTGTAATCTTCTTCGCTCAAT
>CM065733.1:49467492-49469992 GCA_033310375.1 Conus canariensis | reverse complement strand
ATTGAGTGGCAACGAGCAAGTTCGTTCACATTTGAAAATTGTGTTGCACTGACATAATTATGATGGGAAGGAAAATGTTTGTGCGTATTTGAAAATGACGTTTTGTTTGTTTGTTTGTGTCATAATGTGAAAAGGAAACCGTAAGCGCATATTTTAAAACTATGTTTACACAGACCTACTACGTTATAGGAAACATTCATGTAAGTTGGAAAACGACATCACGCTGAAATGTCATGATTAGATTTTTACCCAAAAGCATAACAACGCATACCGCTATTCTAACATTCCCAGAATATCATTCTGCCTGTAGTGTCATGATTAGATTTTACCAAAAGCATGACAACGCACACCGCTATATTCTAACACTCCCAGAATATCATTCTTCCTGTATGTCTGTCTACATACAAAATACATTAGATTTTCCGTTCATCTAGCCTACTGGCGAAATAAGCTACTGAAAGTACAAGACCAGACCATAGCTACTACAGAGAGCGCGAGGCATCAAAGAATTTTCTTGTCACTGCTTGTCTTTCGCGCAGTCACCTGTCGCGAGAGGGATAAAGGCGGAAATGGATGGCACGGGGCGAGGGAATGTAATTTGACGTCATTTTACGTCAAACTTGTAATGACAGCATTGACATCATCCGTGGCGTTACGCAACAGAGAGGGATGGGATGTTGGGAAATGAAGGTAGGAAAGGGAAGGGAGGGAAGGGGAAGGGAGGGAGGGGGCGGGAGTGGACGGAGAGGTGGAGAGGGGGGGGGGTGGGGGTGGGGTGACAATGGAGAAGTGGTGGTGGTGGTGGTGATGTGTGTGTGTGTGGGGGGGGGGGGGGGGGGGGGGTAATCCGTGCGCCTCGTCTACCACCTTGCTGATGGCATTTTTTTTTTTCTATGACTTTTTCCATTTTAATTTTCCTGAAACAAAAATCCCGAATGTGCTTTTACATTTTTCAACTCTTGGGGTTGGGATTGGGGAGGGGTGATGGTGATGGTGGTGGTGGTGGTGGTCGGGGGGGGGGGGGGGGGGGTGAGGTGGGTAGTAGAGAAAGTGCGGAATCTCTTCATCATCGATTCCCCTCCCCCTTCCACACCTCTTTTCTCCTCGTTCCTCCTTCCCTCTAATTCAGTTGTGTGTGTGTGTGTGTGTGTGTGTGTGTGTGTGTGTGTGTGTGTGTGTGTGTGTGTGTGTTCGTGTGTGTGCGTGTGTATATGTGTGTGAGTGTGTGTGAGAGCGAAAAAATGGGTGGAGTGAAAATGGGCGGACGTACTGAGACAGATATGTGCTGGCTCGATGTTTCAGAAAACGGCGTTCTACACTTACTCATATGTTACCTCCTAGTATTAAATGATAGATGTAACTTTCTTTCACCTCTGTTGATTTTTCAATACGAGGGCCACCCCATAAGTTCTCGGATGCGCAGAAACCACTGACGTCATAATTTCAATTTTTATATCATCATCACAAGCGATGTCATAATAGCTATGACACAAAAAATGATAAAAATCGTCAGAGCCAAATTTGTTCTAGACAGCAAAATGGATGGCAAGGGGGTCGGTTTTCAAAGTGTTGCAGAGAGCCTGTCTTGGAGAGATTTTCGTGCCATGATTCATTATGACTATCTTCAAAGGAAGTCTTTCAAGGAAAGTTTTATAAGATTGACAAACTGTTTTGGCGACAAGGCTCCATCATTATCCACAGTCCATAGGTGGTTCAAAGAATTTCAGTTTGGTAAAATGTCGTTGGAAGATCGTGACCGTTGTGGATGTCCAGTTTCAGTTACTACCGATGGGAACGTGAGCACAGTGAAGGCCATGATTACAGAAAATCCTCGAATCACGGAGGATGAACTCAAGGATACTCTAAACCTTTCATCAGGAAGCTTAGACTGCATTCTTCGGCACAATCTCTCTGTACGGAAGCGTTGCGCCCGTTGGGTGCCCCACCAGCTGACTGGGGAGCAGATGAGGGCTAGGGTTGAATGGTGCCAGTTTATGCTGCAAAAATTTGACGGAGGAAGATCAGATAGGGTCTCCAGTATCGTCACAGGTGACGAAACCTATGTTTACCAGTATGACCCCGAAACAAAGCAACAGTCGTCAGTTTGGCTGTTTCCAGGGGAAACCCCACCTGTGAAATTTAAGAGATCAAGAAGCTGCACAAAGCATATGATTGCAGTTTTCTTCGCAAGATCCGGCCATGTGACTACTGTACCGCTTCTGGAAAGAAAAACAGTGAACGCTGAATGGTACACCAACACCTGCCTGCCAAAAGTGTTCGAGGCTTGGAGTGCACGGCGACCACGGACCGGTATCCGCCACCTACTCCTCCACCACGACAACGCCAGCGCCCACACGGCAGCTGCAACTTTAGACTTCTTGCAAGATAACAGCGTGCAGCTCGTCACTCATCCTCCGTATTCTCCTGACCTAGCCCCTTGTGACTTCTTTTTTGTTCCCTCGTTTGAAAAAACAACTGAAAGGAAAGCCGTGTGAGAGCC
>CM065733.1:49444992-49447492 GCA_033310375.1 Conus canariensis | reverse complement strand
CGTCGAGAGAGAGAGAGAGAGAGAGAGAGAGAGAGAGAGAGAGAGACAGAAGACAGAAGACAGAGACAGAGACAGACAGACAGGCAGACAGACAGACGGATCATAATCATAATTAATGTGTTGCTCGCTCCTCTCTTCATTTATATCGATAGGCGAAACAGACTTGGTCACGACACCGATAGCAACGAAGCAACTCCTTGAATCTGGAGTTATCGGACAATAATACCAAAACGAACACGGAATGACAAAACAGCCCGGAGACCACCCAAGACCCACAGAAATAATAGCTTGAATATCAGGAGATTCATCGGGAACAGCTGGTTATTGCTTTCCTGTCTGGTTCTTCTCTTTGTGTCTGTCTCTGCTCCATCTGTCTCCGTCTGTATCTCTTCCTCTCTCATCTCTCTTCTCTTCTCTCTCTTCTCTCTCTCTCTCTCTCTCTCTCTCTCTCTCTCTCTAATGTAACAACTATAATGTTGAAAAACTTTTTCAAATTACATAAATATGTCAATTCATTTCATTTCATTTGCCTAACAGAAACATTCGCTGATGCTTCCTTTGATTACAACAGTATTTTTAATGATTATTTAAAGTTTTTTGCTCCTGCAAAAAAAATTATCACAGCACGGGAGAAAATCAGGTGGTGTACTAGTATTAATAAAGAAATGCTTAGAACGGTTTGTGAAAAAAAAAGATATTGTTTGTGAAAATACTGTCGTTCTCAAAGTTGATAAAAGTGTTTTCAGCTAAGAAAAAGATGTTGTCCTTGTGTCAACTTATGTAGTACCAGAACGGGGACCATTGTACGAACGAACAGATTTGAAAGATGGCATGTTAATTTTGGAAGAAAGTTTACTGGAACATATGCAGGATGAGGATGCATACATGTTAGTGTGGGGAGACTTAAATGCACGGACAGGCTGTGACCAATCGGATGTGGAAGAAATGGGTTGTGTTTCTGAATTCGGACATAACAGCAACGAAGCTGATGTGAACTTGCGTCGTTCTAAGGATACGACTATAAATAATTTCGGGAAATCCCTGTTGGACCTTTGTTGTTTATTTGATCTCATGATTTTGAATGGTTTTTGTGAAAGTGATTCTGAAGGAGATTTTACTTTTGTGCCACCACAAGGATGCAGTGTAATTGATTATTTTCTTGTTTCAGATTGTTTGTTAAACAAATGCAATATGTGTGTCGGTGACAAGTTATTCTCCTGGCATTTGCCAGTAGAAATGAAATGGAAAAACGCTTTGGACAAAAAGGAACGTATTTCATCTCAGAAAGGTGAAGAACGGATAGTATGGTCCGACGAGTACGTGGATTGTTATAAAAATGAACTTAACAGTGATCATTTCAAAGATGGTTTACAAAATGCTGTTGACTTGTTACCTATTGACATTAATGCTTGTGTTGATACTTTTTCACGTGCATTGTGTGGAGCCGATGCCTGCATGGTTCGATTAGTTGGAAAGAGAAGGAGAGAATGCAATGAATGGTTTGATGATGAGTGTGAAAAAAAGAAAAGAGTAGTCAAAGGTCTTTTAAAAAGTTTTCAAAGGTGTAAAAGTGAAGAAAATAAAAAACATCACGGGGAAAGGTATGTAAACGAAAGAAGAGAATACGGGCAGTTGAAAAGAAAAAAGAAACATGAATTTGAAGAATCAAAATTGCAAATGCTGAAAAACTCAATTAAATATTCAAGTTTATTTTGGACAATAATTAGATCAGTTAATAGAAAGTCGTTTGTTTATAACAATGTAAGTTCGCAACAATGGTATGATCACTTTCCTGCAGTCTTTGGGGCTACAGACGACAGAAGCGATGATAATGATATAGTGATTGAGGATGCTGGAGATTTTGAAGAACCTTTGTTTAATGATCGGATAAGCAGAAAAGAGGTAATTGACAGTATAAAAAGATTAAAATCAGGAAAAAGTGCAGGCCCAGATATGATTTTAGGTGAAATGCTGAAACATGCCAACTCAAAGATAATTGATTTCCTTGTCATGTTATTTAACAGACTGTTTAATGATGGAAACTTCCCTGCATCTTGAGCCAAGTCTATAGTTATTCCTATTCATAAAAAGGGAGATCCCAAACAACCCAGACAATTACCGTGGTGTTGCGCTTACAAGTATCATTAGCAAAATCTATACTCATATTTTAAATAAAAGACTGACAACATGGGCAGAACGTGAAGAAAAAATCATTGAAGAACAGGCTGGGTTTCGATCAGGTTATAGCACTACAGATCATATTTTTACCCTTTTCGCACTAATTCAAACGCATTTATTGAAAAACAAAAAAACTGTATGTCGCCTTTGTGGACTTTAGAAAGGCTTTCGACTCCGTGAATCGAAACATGCTGTGGATTAATTTACGTAAAAGTGGAGTGGATGGCAAGCTGTATATGGCTCTTCGTGGTGTCTATGATTCTGTGTTAGCATGCGTGCGTGATAGGTGTGTTTATTCAGATGTCTTTAACTGTCCACAAGG
>CM065733.1:49437492-49439992 GCA_033310375.1 Conus canariensis | reverse complement strand
GTACAGTTTTAAGCGCTGAACAATGTTATGCAAATTTTACGAACCAAAACAACACTGACCGTTAAAAACCGTTATTTTCTAAATTTACACCGCTATTGATAAAATTCGGTATGCGTATGTCCAGTAACGGTAAGTAATTTTGCAACATGGATGGTTTAGCAGGTACGTCTGTTGTGACCCGAGGATGGTTTGGGGCTAATCTCTAAAAAAATAAAACCGTTAAAAACCGTTAAAAAAAACTGTTATAACGGTTTCAAAGACATTTTTTTTCCTCTGCTTTTCATCAAATGGCCGTTGTGACATTGCACAGGTACAGGGCTACGTCTCGAAAATTAGAACCGTTATTTGGCGGTTATAAAACGTTATTTATAACAGTTAAAAACCGTTAAAAACACCAAACCCTATAAAAACTGTTTAAAACCCGATCTTCTGAGGTTGGCGGCCACGAGAGTCATCGGATCGCCACCAAACTTGACATAAGCCTACAGGAACATCCAGCAGGCAAAATAAGGTCATTAGATAGTCATTATGACCATTAAATTTGACCGTTAAAAACCGTTATTTTTAAAATTTAGGCTGTTCTTGATGAAATTTGGTATACATGTGCAGTTTTAAATGCTGAAAAATGATATACAACTTTTACGAACCGAAATTTACAATTGACCGTTAAAAACCGTTATTTTATCAATTTAGAGTATTCTTGAAGAAATTCGATATACATGTGCAGTTTTGAACGCTAAACAATGATATACAATTTTCAAGATCCGAAACTTAACATTGACCGTTAAAAACCGTTATTTTCTGAATTTCGAAATTTTCACCCTTCTTGATAACATTCCGTATGCACGTACAGTTTTAAGCGCTGAACAATGTTATGCAAATTTTACGAACCAAAACTTAACATTGACCGTTAAAAACCGTTATTTTCTAAATTTACACCGCTATTGATAAAATTCGGTATGCGTATGTCCAGTAACGGTAAGTAATTTTGCAACATGGATGGGACAGGGTAGGGGGATGAAAAGGGAGGAATGAGAGGGGCCAGAAAAATGATTGTACAGTGCAAAGCCTGATACACTATTTTTACATTAGACACAGACCCGTTGAAATAAACTACTTCTGCACAAAGTCTATTCCTACAAAATTAAGGGCAATCAGAAGAATGGGAATGGGAACAGTGAGTGCAGGCGGAAAATCGAGCGAGAAAAGCATCTCGACGTACTAGAGAAGATCCAGAGGAAAGGGGCCAGAGGCAGGCGGAAAACAACAGAATGTATGAGAGAGAGAGAAAGACAGAGAGAGAGAGAGAGAGAGAGAGAGAGAGAGAGAGAGAGAGAGAGAGAGAGAGAGAGAGAGAGAGAGAATGTGTATTTGTGTGGGGGGAGGGGTGGGAAGATGTTGGGGGGGGTGGGGGGGGATTGATTGTAAATCAAAACAATTCATACATGTTTGCCGTCACGTGAGTATCGCAAAGAATGTTCATATCCCGGGCAACGCCGGGTGCCCCTGCTAGTATATCTAATATATAAATGGCAAATTCTGTCTGTGTGTGTGTGTGTGTGTGTGTACGCTATAAACTCAAAAACGGCTCAACCGATTGAAATGAAATTTGGCAGGTACGTCTGTTGTGACCCGAGGATGGTTTTGGGCTAATCTCTAAAAAAATAAAACCGTTAAAAACCGTTAAAAAACTGTTATAACGGTTTCAAAGACATCTTTTTCCTCTGCTTTTCTTCAAATAGCCGTTGTGACATTGCACAGGTACAGGACTACTTCTCTAAAATTAGAACCGTTATTTGGCAGTTAAAAAACGTTATTTATAACAGTTAAAAACCGTTAAAAACACCAAACCCTATAAAAGAAACTGTTTAAAACCCGATCTTCTTGAAATTTAGCTGGTATGTCTGTTGTGAGCCGAGGATGGTTTTGGGCTAATCTTTAAAGAAATAAAACCGTTAAAAACCGTTAAAAAAAACTGTTATAACGGTTTCAAAGACATCTTTTTCCTCTGCTTTTCATCAAATGGCCGTTGTGACATTGCACAGTACATCGAACCTAGAGGGACATCTCCCGAGTAACATAGGGTCATTGGACAGTTTCTACGACAGTTATTTATGACCGTTAAAAACCGTTAACAACACGTACCCCCCTAAAAACGATCAAAAATACAATCTTTTCTGATGTTGGCGGCAAAGGGAGTCCTCGGATCGCCACCAAACTTGGCATGAGTCTAGAAGGACATACTGTGAATAACATTGGGTCATTCGATAGTTTTTATGACCGTTATTTATCACCGTTAAAAAGCGTTATTTTCTAAATTTAGACCTTTCTTGATGAAATTTGGTATACAGGTGTAGTTTTAAATGCTGAACAATGATATACAACTTACACGAACCGAAACTTAAAATTGACCGTTAAAAACCGTTATTATATAAATTTAGACCGTTCTTGATGAAATTCGGTATACAGATGCAGTTTTACACGCTGAACAATGATATAC
>CM065733.1:49422492-49424992 GCA_033310375.1 Conus canariensis | reverse complement strand
GTATTTTCTTTTGTTTTGTTTTCATCATTTCTTTCTGTCACTATTTTCTTGCTTTTTTTTCTTCTTTTTTGAATCTTCTGATATAGTAAATAAACCTCTGACCTAAAGTAATGAGTCAAAAAGTCACTTGGCATTCCTAGCGAGCACTGAGCAGTTTGGCAGGTATTTTCTTGTTGTTATTAAAGAAATAATTGGCCTGCTGCTGCTTTGTAGAACGGAAAAAATCAGCCGACATGAAAAAAAAACAACTTCTTTTAACCTTCATTTTCTTTCTTTCTCTCTCTCTCTCCCCCCTCCCCCCTCCCCCCCCCCCCCCCCCCCCGCCAACTTCACCGTTTCGCATCCCTATCCCACCCTCCTCTCTTCTCCCCGCATTTATTTCATCTCTCACTCTGCAGGTCTGTTTCGGTCTCTATTTGATTGTCTGTCTATTCCTCTCTCTCTCTCTCTCTCTCTCTCTCTCTCTCTCTCTCTCCTCTCTCTCTCTCTCTCTCTCTCGGCAAAGTCCGTAACGCAATATACGTCCCTCTGTTTCATACACTCATTTCAACCCCATCCATATCCTAACTGCATAACCATACTCACTTTCTTTTGCCCCCCCCCCCCCCCCCCAATCAGCAAGCAAGAATACATGGTTGACAGCGTTACCTTTAAGGCATTAGCAATATCTGACGTTGACAGGTATGAACATCGATGAACAGGTGCAAGGCGGACATTTCCTGAACTCTGGCACTAGTAGTTCCCATTGCCACAGCGGCGGTGAACTGTCAGATGTTCGTGTGTCTAGCATGACCGCCGGGAACCTGCCCTGACCTGAACCACGGACCTATTCACTGCTGGGTCGACACAGAAGGTTTTCAATCAGGGACCTATTCAAAGCTGGGGTGGACACACAAGGTTTTCAAACAGGGACCTATTCACTGCTGGGTCGACACAGAAGGTTTTCAGTCAGGGACCTATTCACTGCTTGGTCGACACAGAAGGTTTTCAATCAGGGACCTATTCACTGCTGGGTCGACACAGAAGGTTTTCAATCAGGGACCTATTCACTGCTGGGTCGACACAGAAGGTTTTCAATCAGGGACCTATTCACTGCTGGGTCTACGGAGAAGGTTTTCAATCAGGACCCTATTCGCTGCTGGGTCGACACAGAAGGTTTTCAATCAGGGACCTATTCACTGCTGGGTCTACGGAGAAGGTTTTCAGTCAGGGACCTATTCACTGCTGGGTCGACACAGAAGATTTTCAATCAGGGACCTATTCACTGCTGGGTCGACACAGAAGGTTTTCAGTCAGGGACCTATTCACTGCTGGGTGGACACAGAAGGTTTTCAATCAGGGACCTATTCACTGCTGGGTCGACACAGAAGGTTTTCAATCAGGGACCTATTCACTGCTGGGTCTACGGAGAAGGTTTTCAATCAGGGACCTATTCACTGCTGGGTCGACAGAGAAGGTTTTCAATCAGGGACCTATTCACTGTTGGGTCGATACAGAAGGTTTTCAATCAGGGACCTATTCACTGTTGGGTCGATACAGAAGGTTTTCAATCAGGGACCTATTCACTGCTGGGTCGACACAGAAGGTTTTCAATCAGGGACCTATTCAAAGCTGGGTGGACACACAAGGTTTTCAAACAGGGACCTATTCACTGCTGGGTCGACACAGAAGGTTTTCAATCAGGGACCTATTCACGGCTGGGTCGACACAGAAGGTTTTCAATCAGGGACCTATTCACTGCTGGGTCGACACAGAAGGTTTTCAATCAGGGACCTATTCACACTGCTGGGGTGGACACAGGTTTTCAGTCAGGGACCTATTCATTGCTGGGTCTACGGAGAAGGTTTTCAATCAGGGACCTATTCACTACTGGGTCGACACAGAAGATTTTCAATCAGGGACGTATTCACTGCTGGGTGGACACAGAAGGTTTTCAATCAGGGACCTATTCACTGCTGGGTCGACACAGAAGGTTTTCAATCAGGGACCTATTCACTGCTGGGTCTACGGAGAAGGTTTTCAATCAGGGACCTATTCACTGCTGGGTCGACAGAGAAGGTTTTCAATCAGGGACCTATTCACTGTTGGGTCGATACAGAAGGTTTTCAATCAGGGACCTATTCACTGTTGGGTCGATACAGAAGGTTTTCAATCAGGGACCTATTCACTGCTGGGTCGACACAGAAGGTTTTCAATCAGGGACCTATTCACGGCTGGGTGGACACAGAAGGTTTTCAATCAGGGACCTATTCACTGCTGGGTCGACACAGAAGGTTTTCAATCAGGGACCTATTCACGGCTGGGTCGACACAGAAGGTTTTCAATCAGGGACCTATTCACTGCTGGGTCGACACAGAAGGTTTTCAATCAGGGACCTATTCACGGCTGGGTCGACACAGGTTTTCAAGCCGAAAGAAAAAGAAAAATCGGAACCCACAAGGGATCTGTGGCTCCTTTGTCCACTTCGGAATGTAGCAAAGCAGCCTATAGAGTTGTTCTC
>CM065733.1:49402492-49417492 GCA_033310375.1 Conus canariensis | reverse complement strand
TTGTAAAAAATCTATTACGTTCATGTTTTAGTCTTTTCCTTTATAAGTTTGACGGTGTATGTATTTAAAAGTTCTTTCCGTTCATGAGTAATGTGTGTACGTTTCATTGGATTCTATGGGTTCCGTGTAAAATAAACTTCTATTATTTTTGTCTGTTCTCTTTTTAGATATGTTGTTCCGTTGCCAGAGGCATCCATGTCATTCTGACTTTCGCGGATAAAATTTTCGTGGGGAGTTCCACTCTGTCTTTGTGATTCATGGTGAACATTTCTTACTACTATGTAGGAAATGATTTATTTGGAGAGTGGGCATACTAGTAGCTACGTGAGATATAGTTGTCCAGATGTTTATTCAAATTATGTTATAAAGTTCCTTCGGTGTTTTTTTTTTAAATTCTTTCTTCAGTTTAGCTTGCTGATCATGGTGTTTTTTCTTCTTCTCCAGTTTAGCTTGCCAGACACAATAATCATCATGCAGAGCTAGCAATATTTTTGTTGTCTGTGTCGAAAAAGAAAATTACTGAGACTCCCAAACGACGTGCAATTCAATATTAACTAAACTATTCCTAATATCATCAGTGCACCCTGAATGTAACGTGTCGTTCCCTATCAGATCACAAAAAATCGGAATATAGATTCAAAAGAAATTAGGAATCTTATTAATTGTTGTTGCATCTCTGTAACTGAAGCTCATGTTTTAAGAATTTTCAACAGTGGAAGAAAAAAAGTATATATGCGCCAAACTGACATCTATATAGATGAGAACACACAGCGTGGTTGATTAGCAGAAATGCACAACATCATTTCATTCTTCGTTTGCAAAAGCACCACTCCTCTGAATCCCCGCCCCCCTCCCCCGACCTTCCCCTCCCCCCTCCCCTTCCCTTCATCCGTCTCCAGCCCTGCCTTTAACCTCTTCCACCGCTTCCCTTACCCTTTCCCTTCCCTCCTCGCACACCCACTCCCATCCACACCCACACCACACACACACACACACACACCCGCCGTACTCCAAGATCTCCATCCATATCCACCACACACACACACACACACACACACACACACACACATACACATCCGCCGTACTCCAAGATCTCCATCCACACACACACACACACACACACACAAATGCACCTTACTCCAAGATCTGTCTTTTTTTCTTTTTTGCTGGTGGTAAGAAAATGAAATGCTAATATATGTATGAAAGAATTGGTGACTTCGACATTTTTGTGTTTGTACGAGATGTGTTTCTGTTATAAGATGATAATTGATTATGTTATGTATTAAAAAAACAAAACAACCCCGATTCAGTGTTTGAGTACCACCAGCCTATCATATGATCATTAAGTGGATGCAGTTTCATAAATTGATGTCATCCATGTTTAGTTTTAATTTACTGAGAACCTTTTTCAATCGATTTATTGAAGTCCTACGTCTTGAAGACTAATTGAAAGAAAACACTACTTTCTGAGTTGGGTGCCTCAGTTTTCTCCTGTAAATGCAAGAGCCCCCCCGCCCCCCCCCCCCCCCCCACCACCACCACACCCCCACTCCTCCTGCCTCCCCTTCACTCTCGCCCCACCTCACTCCCATTCTTCTCTCTCTCTCTCTGCTTGGTGTAGAGAGGCTTTCTCCGAACCGTCTGCAAACAACGAAACGAAAACAAGGGAGAGAATCATTTTCTCGTCTTCGCGCTTTTCGACAGTACCGACAAAAATTCGGACTTGCAAATATTAACAAACATAGAGTGTTGGGCACTGTTCTGGTTCAGTGTACATTCTGGATATTTTCCGATTCCAATCTTCTTTTGGAAGAGTACAGCTCGATGCCTGTCACAACATTTGAACAAACTGGGTTTTCGTGCGTGTGTTCGCCGTGTATGTGTGTGTGTGTGTGTGTGTGTGTGTGTGTGTGTGTGTGTGTGTGTGTGTGTGTGTGAGGAAAGAGATGGAGAGCTAAATGGTGCGAGGTGAGGGTTAGGGACATGAGGGGGGAGGGGGAGGCGTAGATGGGAGACGATGGGTGAGGGAATGGGGGTGCGGTCGGATTGGAGGCGTGGGACGGGTTTGTGTGTGTGTGTGTGTGTGTGTGGGGGGGGGGGGGGGGTTCTCCTCCAGTTCTTCCCTGACACAAACCAGATGTAAGCCTCTTGGCAGCCTTCTCCCAGATAGGCCCGGGGAAACTCCAAACAGCAAGACCCAGAGGGGCTCTGTGACATAAACCCCCCATTCTTTCTTTCTGGGTTTTGCGTGTATGTTCAGGAGACTGAAAGCATGTCCACTCTGCTGGCACACATTTTCAATAATAATCAGGAAAACTTGGCTGACTCTCAAAAATCTGTTGGGAACACACACACACACACACACACACACACACAACACACACACACACACACACACACACACACACACACACCAAGCGAAAAAGAAAAAAAAAGAAACACAACAACACAAACAAAAAAATCCATAGTACAAACTGAATTACAGCAAAGACGTAAGAGTAGAACATTTTGTTTACAAAAACGGGGGACCACTAACTCTCATTTTCTTTATTTCCGACATCGAGACATGCAGTAAACAAAGGAATATCTTGGTACAATAAAAAAAAAAAATCTTCACAACCACCAACTAATGACACTGGAAGGAGCATATTCCCCGACAGTCAGTTGAAGAGATCCTATCCACGCCCTTTGATTCAAATCCGCACAACAAACATCCGCAAGTCTTGCCAAACGGATCCTGGATCCTTTTCGGATCCAGATCCGCACTGAAACATAATGGAAGTCATACTGAAGCACTGAGCCGTCAGATGAACGTAACAAACATTGAAGTAACACGCATCGACCTACTGGTCTTCCTTACGCAGGATAGAAACAAAGAAAGAAAGAAAGAATCAGCGGAAATAAACATACAGAAAAGCCAGTGGGGGTAAACAAAATATTCAGTCATGATGAAAATGACTTGACGAGGAAGGGGATGGGGACGGGGTTAGGGGTGGAAGGAGGGAGCAGAGATGGGATGGAAAGGGTGACGTTAGAATGTAAATATCAAATCTTTTACTGATGGCAATGGGGATTATTGAGTTCTGTATATTGAATGGAACCATCTTGCCTTTGCCCAAACGGAGTCGACTTGATGTCGTGGATGAGAGCTCACGTGCAGTTACGGTTTTCAGCAATCGTGGCAGTACACCCATGGTATCTAACTCCGAACACCACCAATAAATTCATGGTGTTTTCAATACCCTGGGGGGGGGGGGGGGGGGGGGGGAGGGGAGGGAGACATCCTGATCGAACGAACTCCCAAAGGGTCAAGTGAAGGATTAAAAAAAAAAAAAAAAAGAAAGAAAGAAAAGAAAGCGAAGGAAAGACACATGCTACCAAAATAAAGCAGTCTATCTAAGCACTTTTTTTTTTTAAAGATCCACAGCAAATAAAACGAACATTTCTTGGATGCGATAGACAACACAATATAAGAGAACAGCTGGAATAAAAGGAAACCCGCCTGCAGTCCTTAAGCTTCAAGATGTGATGGGGATGGCCTGGGGCTGCTCTCCTTGTTTTCACCACATTCTGTTCAAGTCAGTGTAGTGGCTTTTGCGTAATCTTGCTCATAGGCGGATAGATGAAGCAGGCATCAGATGAAGCAGGCATCAGATGAAGCAGGCATCAGATGAAGCAGGCATCAGATGCGTGACAAAACAAATACCCATAAAAGGAAAATAAATAAAATAAGTAAAAAAAACAAAACAAAACAAAACAAAACAAACAAACAAACAAAAAAACAACAACTGAAAACAACGTCCACGACCACCATAAGGGTAATAATAATGATGATGATGACGATGATAATAATAATAATGATAATAATAGTAATAATAATAATTGTCTTTATTATTATCATATTATAATACTAATAACAATAATAACAACAACAACAAAACAACAATAATAGTAATAATAATAATAATGATGAGAAGAAGAAGAAGAAGAAGAAGAACAACAACAACAACAACAACAACAACAACAAAGAAAGAAAGAAGAAAGAAAAGAAAAAGTAGCACGAACGAGGTAGAGGAGGTAGCAAATTGTTGCGTCCGTCTTTAACAAGTTGAGGTGTTACTGCACTTATTAAAGGCCTCCATCACTTGCCGTTTGGACTGGCTCTATGTCTGCGTGCCCGCTGTCCACCGGTCGGCTGGCAGTTCACCTCATTCCACAACAGGTCATAATGTCAAAGTGCTCAGGTTGATCTACATGCTTTGTGCACGGCCTGCGAGCCAAGCCTGTGTGCAGGCAGGAGAGCGACCGCACTCAATATCGGACATCAAGAAGCAGGTTTATGTGGTAACCTGATGGGCGGCCTAGCCAGCTGAACACTTCTCTCACGCGGAAAAAGTTAGTGACCTCCGCAAGCGGATGAGAGTCTAACGAATTCGAGCGATAACGGGAAAACGTGGTGAGTTACCGTTCCTGTCCCCTATTCTTCTTTGGTGGCATCACCCACGCACCGAACATGAAACTGGGAGTTGAACCTCAATCTCCATGATAAAAACAGCATCAGATCTTGAGGAAGCTACATACACAAGCAACGGGGACAAAAAAGTTAATAAATAAAAAGAAAAGAAAAAAGGAAAGAAAGCAAGAAAAGATGATAAAATGGAATAGATAATAAAACCCCTGTGAAAACAAGGAATCAAGCCTCTGTTCCCAGAGTAGAGAGCACGTGAACTATTCATTGCCTGTAACACTGTCCTTTCTCCTGAGGGTGTAAAATAACATGATACTGACGAAGATGCATGGATCGTACATTATGAATTTGCGTATATTGTAAACGACAGGGTAAGTATGGAAAAAAAATGTAGGGAAAAAAGTGTGTGTGTGTGTGTGTGTGTGTGTGTGTGTGTGAGTGTGTGTGTGTGTGTGTGTTTCAGATTAATGATAATTATTTGAAAGGAGGGGGAGGAGGTGAATTCAGTGGACCATGCGGGGCTCGAACCAACGAGCTCATTAGCACGGCACTTCAACCAATGACCTAATTGTTTACCTGACCTGGACAGTCACCTTTATGTTATATCCAAGATGGCTCTGTTGTTGGGAATAAACTTTTCGCATATTTCAAAAGATTTCCAAAGAAAAAACTTCTAATTAGGAGACATTCATCAGAAATCTTTGCAATGACAAACAATCGGATAACGTGTAGACTTTGTATTTGGTCAGCCCGCGATTGGTTGATTGCTGGCCACTAAACTGGGCTGTAATGGCTGTCTGCCATATAACTGCGTTGTCTGTTCTCGTGAATTCCATCCCCTCGGCCTTGCTGCCTGTACTCGTTCAGTTTTAGAAAGGCACAATATGCGAACTTTACCAAGTCAATATAAAAGTTCACAGGTCAACGGAAATGTTTTTCAGCCGGGAAAAGACGATATTTGGAGCCGAAAAAAAGGACCACAAAACCGAGAGGTTGATGTTAACGGAATTTCAGATTTACATGCTCACCAAATTTAAAGTCAAACCATGCAATGATACGTGAGGAGACATTCATTTTACACCAAGTTGTCTACGCCCTGTATGTATAGATAATAATGATACGGTTCGTGGAACTGCACAAATTGTCCACGCCTGCCAGTTTAGGAGAGAATCAGACATTTTAAAAATTACGAACAAGAAGCAGAAATTTTGCTCTGTTAGTGAAACAAATAAAGGCCCATAACTCCAAATAATATAAACTGAGGCACCCACTCATCTACCCCGCCCATAGACAGACCAGAGACACATCTTTCAGCCACTTTTCCATTTTAGAGAAGTGTGTTCACTTTGGATGGGGACATTTACTGTAGTATACATCTCTGGGTTGTATGAGTATGTTATTCATTTTACTACTAAGACTTAAACGATAGGTGACGTTGTCTATAAAAAAAAAAGGAAACTTGCAAAGGCATATGGACACCACTGCACTTGGTTCTGTTAAAACGTCTTTAGACACAAGTTGTAAATCACAAAAGTTTCTTTATTTGAATGGATATTGATGCGGATTTTGATGTTTGAGAATAAAGAAGACACAAAGAAAACGAAACGATAAACGCAAAGGGAAATATAGGCGCAAATTGCGAAGATCTTCAATTTCAGCCTTTTTTGCCTTTTTTTTTCTTATCAAGACAGACACAGTTGTTCTTTGATAGTTGACGTTTCTTTATAACCGTGCCTGAATAACCAATTTTCGTGTGAATCACTGAGCAGCTTAGTTGTGGTGTCTATTTTTTTTCTGGATCTTAGATTTTGGATAGCAATTATAAAAAAAGGAAGAAAATGTCCACGTCATATACCACTGGTAGCAGGGACGTAGGTGAGATGGAACGGTGTGTGTGTGTGTGTGTGGGGGGGGGGGGGGGGGGGAAGGGGAGTGGGAAGCAAGGAAGAAAGGAAGAGACAAAAAAAACCCAGAAGTTTCATGACAAAATATTATAGGATATCAGATTATGGCAAAAAGGAGACAAACTCAGTGCATGAAATTTCCTGCTAGCCATTCAAATTTTGATTACAAAAATGAGATTTTTGAAAATGAAAAATATGAATAAAAAAAAAGCAATACAAGTTTCAAAATATAGAACAAAAACAGGAAATTGTATTCAACACCAATAATGGATCTTGGACTGATTCGGCTATCGTGTGAAATTAAAACGAACAAAAACAAACAAACAAACAACAATCAAACAAACAAGGGAAGCATCGCATTTTGAAAAGAAAGGTACAGCAAGACGTCTGAACAATAAGTACAGCACATCTTCTGAGAGAAAATCCTGCACGTGAAATAGTCACCTGTTGCCTTACAATTCTTTTTCTTTTCTTTTCTTTACTTTCTTTCAGCTGACAAACAACTTCCGTCTTAAACAGAGAAGGTAACCTTTGCTTCCAAAGTAAGGCAACTAAAGGATCGTATGTCCAAATGTATGCTGCTGTTGGCGGTACCCATTCATATAGCACACATGTAGTCAAGGGGTACACAAAGCAAACAAGAACATTTCCAACCTTTCCATCTCCCTTTTCCCCCCACCCCTCCTTGCTTCCGCCTTACACGGCCCCCATTCCCACTATCTCCTCTCTCCCCACCCTCCGTCTGCCTAAAGATGTTCCAATCACTTGAATGACAGAAAACGACATTAAAACAGGATGGAAAAGGTTTGTAATTAGCTTCCCTCAATTAAATTGCATTTTCAATGATTGAAGGGCAAATGCGAACATAAAAAGTGTCAATGGAAAGAGAATGCCGAAATGCGAAAGATGCTCATCATCCGCCAATATAGGAGGTCCCTCTAAAGGCATGTTCTCTATAAGGTTCATCATCTTCGCCGATTCTTGCTCCTAGTGCCTCAACAGTTCATTGCCACATTTGATCAATCTGCCCCAATCCCCTTCTCTTCCCCCTTGCCCCCCCCCCCCCTTTCCCCCTCCCCTTGCCCATTCTAACTTGTCAAACCAGCAGCCGTCTCTATGGTTTGAAAATGAAATGCGAGTCACACCTGCCTTGAAGCAGCAACTGCATTTTCTGTGATGACTTGTTGGACCATCTCTCTCTCTCTCTCTCTCTCTCTCTCTCTCTCTCTCTCTCTCTGTGTCTGTCTGTCTGTCTGTCTGTCTGTCTGTCTGTCTCTCTCTCTCTCCTCTCTCTCTCTCCTCTCTCTCTCTCTATATATATATATATATATATATATATATATATACACAACATACATTAAAGTACATTTTGTAATATCGTAATAAATCATATTATAATCATATTATACAACATTATGTTATATCATATTACATTATCCTCAGCCTGCTTTCTCTCTCTCTCTGTGTGTGTGTGTGTGTGTGTGTGTGTGTGTGTGTGTGTGTGTGTGTGTGTACGTATGCCTGTCTATACACACACACACACACACACACACACACACACACACACACACACACACACACACAGAAGCATGTGCGTGCATTACAGTGACAGATCATGTATCCTGTGCCTGTTTAGCCCTAGAAGCATTGAATAGGCCTTTTTTTTTAAACGTTAGTGTGTTTCTTTCTTTCTTTTCTTGCTCTTACTCCTTCTTCGTTTTTTTTTTCTTTTAAAAGAAAGCACCTGTTTTTGATGTCAAGCCATAAATTGCTATACTTTTTCTAATTTTTCTTATCAATTATGTGTCATGATTCAGACTGTTATTCGTGTCAGGGATGTATTACAACCAATGTTTTGACGGAACAGAACTTTCTTCGCACAGGGTTAAAAAAACAACAACACACAAGCTACACACTTTCAAAAAAAAAAAAAAAAAAGAAATGCAAGCTTTGTTCTGGTTTGAATATAGTACGTTTCTAGCAATCGCAGAAAATGAGTTTTTCGATAAATACTTCGTAGCCCTTTGACCGGTTCAAGATTTTGGACTTTGACATCGTTTTTTTTTTCCACTGCTTTTTATACTAGCGTTTGAAAAGTTCTGTACATTGTCAGTGAGGCTAAAGGAAGTTAATAGGCTGGTAACAACTCAGTGAAATTGTGGTGCCTCAGTCAGTAAATAATTATGGCGGCTAGGAGAAAACCATTCCCTGCATGTAGTTCTTGTTATTCATCGCCCAGTCGACCAGGGAGCCAAATCAGGGCCGTTTCTTGCCAGGATCAGACGGCGTACTCTTGTCTGATGTGGGCCATGCATCTCACCATCCTCTCTCTCTCTCTCTCCTCTCTCTCTCTCTCTCTCTCTCTCTCTCTCTCTCTCTCTCTGTCAATTTACATTTAGGAATGATATTTTCAACAAAATCAACTTTCCGTTACGCATGAGAAGAATCTCTTAGAAAAGGGGGAAAAAATGTACTATTGAAATTCTGAAATCTTTAAGAAAACTGAATTGTACAGACTGGTATATTTTTTGAAAATGTTTGATGCACAGATAAAAACCTCTTCTTACATACGCAGCTGGAATTTGGGGCTAAAATGGAAGAATTCACAGATGGAAAAAGTTCATACGTATGATATGAAGCGTTTCCTTCAAGTACCAATTCATTCAACCGACACTGTTTTATATGAAGAGATGGGCAGATACCCTTTGTATATAAGTACATTTGTGAAATGTATTAAGTACTGGTGAAGATCTTGAAGCTACCCCAGTTCCGTCTGAGCAGGCAGGCCTTTGTTATGATGCTTTTACAAACGGAAAAAGGTACAGAAAACTCGGCTTATAAAGTAAAGAAAGTTCTTTCAGAACAAGGTTTTGAAATCGTGTGGATGACCCAGGAAGTAGGAAATGAACAACAGTTCATTGCAGAATTTATAGAAAAGCTTATTTGTTCTTTTAAACAGAACTGGCACTCAGATATGGAAAGTAAAGAAAAATATCGCTGGTTTTTCTCATTTAGAAATGTGTTTCATTCTGAAAAGTTTCTCAACGTTATAACAGATAAATGGCACAGAATAAATTATGCAAGATTCAGGTTGAGAACTTTTGGTTTTAATGTGAACAAAAGATGGTTTGAATGTGCAACATCCACAGTATCACCTTGTCCTGCATGTAGACACATTATTGACGACGATGAACACTTTGTGTTCCACTGTACTGCATATAATGAAGTGAGGAAAAATCGTTTATTTTTCCAGTTAGATATACCTAAAAGACAAGATGTCGCTGTCGTGTTATCATTAGATGGGGAATTTGCAATTAAATTAGTTGCGAAATTCATCGCAGAAGCATTGAAATTTAGACAGATGAAGGATAGTTAAATTTAAGATAGTGCATTATAAGAGATATATGAATGAATAATATCATTTATCACATATGGAGGAGATCAGTAAGATACAACATCATTTGATTGAGTGGATGGTCGAGTCAGTCTTATAATTTCTTTTTTTTTTTTTTCGTTTCTTTGTAACGTTACCGTATTACTCCTGTGTGCGTGGACATACGGAGATGTTACGATTTCATTTGTTATTGTTAACCTTTGATTTGATATACACTGGGAATAAATGTGTACTATTTGTTTGCAAGGAGAGGAAGAGGTAAATGTTATTGTTCTGTTACCCCCCCCCCCCTTCACCCCCCTTGTCAAAAGACTTCTTTCGTAATGACAATTAAATATCAAAGTGTCAAAGTGTATCCCCCTCTCTCTCTCCCCCCCACCCTCCCTCCCTCCCTCCCTCTCTCTCTCTCTCTCTCTCTCTTATTCTCTCTCTCTCCCTCGGCAACCGTCTTTAAAACTACAGTAAAAGGTGAAGGGTGGCGCAGCGAGGTCCAAGCGACAGCCGAGATGAACCAACTGAAGGACTGCAAAGTTCTGACCTCCTCTACCTGGTCGTGCATGACCTACGACACAACTCTGTGTAGTCCATGTCTAATATACATCTTGGATCCCCCTGAGAGCTATGGCGATGCTGATGATAACGACAAAGACGACGATGATGAGGAGGATTTTTTTAAGCGTGTGTAGTAGCGTACGCACACCTGAAGGTTTTGGTAGAAAGGGTAATGTATTGGAAATGGCTCCATCCAGGGCCAGCCGAGAGGTGCACGGTATTGAACTCCAGTTCTCCTGGACAGAGCTTTAAAGTTTAATGTACTCAGCTACTGCTATGTCCTTTTTTTATTTGAAACTTCTTCTAAAGCTAGACGTGAACGCTGTCGGAGTTTTCGTCGCGCTGTCTCTGTGTAAATGTCAAGTACACACAGAAGTTGATACACTTGTAAACGAATCCGATCGTAATATTTGACAGAGAAAAGCCGCGTCTTTCAAATGGGTGTTATCTGTGTGGCTTTGAGAAGCGACATACTATTGAAAACCTCATTAAAGAACTTCCCTGTGCAATGTTAAATAACTCCCCTTTGCAATTTTAAATAACGTCCCTTTGCAGTGTTAAATAACTTCCCTTTGCAATGTTAAATAACTTCCCTTTGCAATGTTAAATAACTTCCCTTTGCAATGTTTTGGCATATTAGCACTTACAGCATGTTACACTGGCACAGTGGACTACGAAAGTAGCCTTCGATACCTACGCAAAGGCCACACTCAGTAGTTCTTATGTCGTGCTGTAGATTTGTATCACGCAAACAAAATATGTATGTCTCAGTCTCTTTTCATCCCCGCCCACCCTGTTCCCTTCCTCCACTTTTCGTGTGCAATTAATACACGTGAGTCGAAATAGGCAACCCACCTTTTCTTCCTGGTTTATTTCCATGGAAACCTCACTGATGCTTTTTTTTTTTCTGAAGAAGACGCATCGTGAAGTCATTTCTCATTTTAAATGACGCTGTCAATCCTTACGCTGTTTCGATTTATGAATAAATGTATTTGTGACAACTATGATGACTATATCATTTCAAACTTCTTGAAATGCCACATATTGAATCTACCGATCCAAGAATTCAATTCAATTTGTCCGCCATAAATAGATGGTTGAATAAACAGCTGAATAAATAGACAGATAAACGAAGAAATGCCAACGAAGAAAGAAAACACCATTTCACCAGGTTTGCCGCTTTTAGGATTTGTTGACACATTTTGTGATTGTGATTGCGTTCCATGAACACGTGGAAGCACCGGACCAAACCATTCATTCTGATCCAAATAAACAACGAACCATATCAGCCGAACAAATGACACGTCACTGCACGAAATAAAAAAAATCTGACAGCGTGCAAAAATAAAAAAAACAAAAACAAAAACCCGAAACCTTCATCAAAATCATAAATACGTATTATTAACGGAAAAAGACTCTCTCTCTCTCTCTCTCTCTCTCTCTCTCTCTCTCTCTCTCTCTCTCCTTCAGTGATAGCCTCTCTCTCTCTGCCCCCCCCCCCCTTCTCTCTCTCTCTCCCTCTCTCTCTTACGATTTGGTAGTAGATTCTGTATACTACGCGAAAATGATTTTTTAAACAATTTTTTATACATATATATTCTGTTTTGTAATAAGGTCTGCATAAAAAGTTTCTGGTGCATCTAGCTGTTAATACAAAAATCGTTAATTAACTTTGTTTTTATATCATCGACACTTTGAGTCCATGTGTAAATAAAAAAACTATAATCCTGCTACAGCTCGCGTTTTCGCTCTTGGAACCTGTCTATTCTTAATTACACTTGAAAATGCGGAAAGGGCCATTATGGACACTTCATGTAGAAGAAATGCCTTTATGGACACTTGTAGAAGAACTTACAGAGCTACATTGGCTTCAGAGTAACTGTAACTTCAATGAGTGTTGTGTGTGTGTGTGTGTGTGTGTGTGTGTGTGTGTGTGTGTGTGTGTGTGTGCGTACTTCAACCGACTTCATGTCCTGGCTTTTGATTTATTGTGGAGTTTTTGGTTGCTCCTCTACTCCTTTAACTTCAATTTCATCTGTCTCTCTTTCTCTTTAATACGTGTTCGTCTATGTCTTTTATCATAATTTTGAGCCATTCCTTCCTGTCAACCCTGAGCAAGAAACATCTATGTTACGAAAAGCTGGAACCAAACCTGTTCTGCGAAGGATCTGGTTTTCTTTTTCTATGATTAATTATTATTAAATGGTTTCAGTTTCAACACGCTAGTTACTCTTACTACCTTACCATTGCAAGGGCCGGATGACAAGAAACAAACAAACAAACAAACCACCACTTTCTCATCTGTTACCCTCGAAAATAAGGATTATCGTCATCATCATCATCATCATCATCATCATCATCATCATCGTCGTCGTCATTATCTGAAAAATTGCAAAGTTCTAGCGACTGAATTTCGGACAGCGACTGTAAAACGTTGACACGCACCAAGAAAGGTTTTGGACACAACTGAGTTAAGAGACTATGGCCACTCCAAGAAAATACATTTGTGGTGACAATATGTATGGCAGTGTTTATGATTTTGATGGTGTTGGTTAGTTTAAAACACCACAGTCACGCACTGCTTTTTAAAAAAAAGCTATCTTTTTTATTGCCTATATCACCATGATTTTATTAAATTAAATGTTTGATTAATCGATTTAAGAAAATATAATCTTCTATTTGATAAATATTCATTGTAAAATCGAATGTTTTCACAACTGATTGCTTAGCACTTTGCAGACGCATGGTTTTCCGTTTGCTGCTCTTTTCTTCTATATCAACTTTTCTTGGTTAATTTCATGGACAAAATAGTTGTGTTTTCTCTCATGATTAGAATTGATTGCGTGCTTCGTATCCTTGTGTGTAGCCAGCTTTTACTTTTGTTTTCTTCATTTCGCTTTAATAGGTGCTGTCGATTGTGGTGTGTGTGTGTGTGTGTGTGTGTGTGTGTGTGGTGTGTGTGTGTGTGTGTGTGTGTGTGTGTGTGTGTGTAAAGAGATGCGTTAAAAAGCGCCGCATAGAACGATTGGCATCGAACGCCTTTGTGTAAATAGACGATGTGCGGACATCTACAAGACAGTTCTCTGTGTTAGAGCTCGCGTACAGTGAGAGTGACCCCCGCTGTATTCATGGTACACATGCCACTGGTAGGCACGCCCAAAGCTGTTGACCCCATCCACCAGCTGAACGGTTCGATCAGACAGAAAGAAAAAAATGCTAAAAGATGGGTGTAAAAACGGTGCGCCTGGGGCACCTGTTACGCAGACTATCAATATCCCGATCGTTTTTCTCGCGGGCTCTTCAAATTGAATGCTTCGATCTCAAGATCTATTTGTTTGACCCCCAAAACTGAGAAAAGGTCACTCTCTTTGCAATGAAAAGACAGGCGTTGTCCTTCCTTCTTTTCCGGAACAGGTCTACTGGATTTATAACCATCATTATCATTATCGTTATTATAGCTATCATCTCCATTAACACCACTGTTATTGTTGCTGTGGTGGTGTCTTGTTGTTGTTGTTGTTGTTGCTGTTATTCTTATTGTTGTTGTTGTTGTTGTAAACGTTTGATTTGCTCCTCAACTTTGATGATTCCAATAACAAAAAAGCCACTCTTTCGTGTTAATCTGTTTGAAATTCATGCTCAGCTGTATGTATCTCTCGATCTACATTTTTTTTCAACCGAGAAGTAGAAACTCTATCATTCCTTCCTTCCTTGGGAAATCAGTTTAACGACACAAAATGCAGTGACCACCCACCCACCCTCCCTACCCCTCTTTCTTATCCCCACCTCCCCCCACACCCTCTCCTTAATCACCAAAAGCAAACCAGTACAAACTCAAGAACAGCGTTTGCGGATGCGCAAACACACACACACACACACACACACACACACACACACACACACACACACACAACACACACATACACACACACACACACACACACGCGCGCGCGCGCGCGCACAGAGAGACAGAGAGAGAGAGAGAGAGAGAGAGGGGGGGGAGAGAGAGAGAGAGAGAGAGAGAGAGAGAGAGAGAGAGAGAGAGAATTATTATATTTTACTTGAGAGAGAGAGAGAGAGAGAGAGAGAGAGAGAGAGAGAGAGAGAGAGAGAGAGAGAGAGAGCATTGTATTTTTACTTGAAAGATACAGACAGACAGACAGACAGACAGACAGACTGGCAGAGCTGATTCACCGAGATGACTCTGCTTTCAATATCAAAGCAAATTCCGTAATTAAGAGAGAGAGAGAGAGAGAGAGAGAGAGAGAGAGAGAGAGAGAGAGGGGTTTATATTTTACTTGAGAGAGAGAGACAGAAAGAGACAGAGGGAGAGAGAGAGAGAGAGAGAGAGAGAGACATAGAGAGAGAGAGAATGAGAGAGACTGACAGACACACTGACAGACACACTGACAGTCAGGCAGACAGAGCCGATCCACCCAGATGACATTGCTGTCAATATCAAAGCAACATCCCTAGCCATGAAAACTGGCAAAATCCATTATGTTTATTGCCGAGCATTGCTGGGCTGCTGTGCTGGTGTGCCTCCTTGGTTTCCATTTCTGTGTGTATGTCTGTTTCCTCCTTCACTTCTGTTCTGTTGTTCCTTCTTTTCTTCATTCTGAACTTTCTTTTCTTTGTATATTGTTTCTAGTGCTCATTCTCTTTTGGTTTTTGTCTGCGCT
>CM065733.1:49384992-49387492 GCA_033310375.1 Conus canariensis | reverse complement strand
CCTCCTCCCTCCACAGTCTTTTCTTCTCTGTTCCCTTTAATGTCAGCAGTGATGACAATCTCAATGTCAACAGGTGTCGACGTATATATTGAAAATCGGTCTTTCAGGTTCAAAACATTGAATTTGAAGAAAGTTCAGGAGGTGTTAGAACTTAGTGTATCGTTCTGTTCGTCACCGCCTTTCTGCCCTGATCGTGGCTGGTGTGCCTGGCTGAGCATTAAATGTCGTAACTTGACTCTTGAGTTTTGTTTGTTTCTTTTTTTCTTTGTTTGTTTCTTTGTTTTCATCTCTCTCATCCTCTGCGCCATTCCAGCGGCACTTACATCATACTGCTCATTCTGGCATCGTCCACGGCCACAAGTGACCTCCCCTGGGTTGTCCAGTCGCAGTATCCGGTACCAGCAATCCTCAAGGAGAGTCGATGTCATGAGGCAACCCACCAGAGGAGACACTGCACTGTTGCTGCAGAACCTCGGTGGTGCTCAGTGGTGTCTGCTCTGCTCCTCCGTCTGCAGGACACCGCCTACTAAGCCCATGAGTGACGACGATCTTTTGTTGAGTTGCAGTACCAGCGTGAGTGAACGCCCCCCCCTCCCCCCCACTCCGGAGGGCGCCACCACGTCCTACCAACGACAATCCCCATGAACTTGCCGACACCGTGATCTCGACACGAGTTTACCAAGGGCATACACGTGGAGAGGAGATGACAACTGAGATCACCATGAGAGCAGGGCAAGAAGGGTCATGGGAGGTGGTAGACTCTTTGGAGCTGATGAAGAAGATGATGATGATGCTAGGGAGCTCCATGTCGATCTGCTTGACTGGGCTGTACTCTAGGCTTAGTTTCTTTAATAGATCACGCCTCCTCCCGCCTCTCTCTCTCTCTCTCTCTCTCTCTCTCTCTCTCTCTCTTCTCTCTCTCGTTCGTTCATTCGCACACCATAAGTACTGGATAGGAAAAGTGAACATCACTCCCAGAGATACAATTCAACTGAGCCGGCCCACAGCAAGAAATCAACTCTATATTATAGTAGCTGGAATAACGACAAAAAAAATCCTGCACATATGAATAGCCCTGATGGGAATTAAAGCTCAGCCGGGCATACACCGTGCTCACTGCTGCGTCTGGTGATTTGACGCGAGTTAATGTAACGCATTTCCATGCGAGAAGCCAGTCAACGACCTGGTACTCTCCCTTTGGGGGCGAGTCAGCCCACATCATACAGTATAGCAACAGCGTGAGGAACAACAACAACCTGTTGACAGGACGTCAAAGGGCCGGAGGGAAGAAGGACAGGTGGTCGTGGGAGGTGGGGGTGGTTGCGGGGGGTCGGTTGTGGGATTAAATGTCACGTATATTCTCACCACTGGAAGTCTGGTTTTGTCGTGCTGGCTGGTATTGGCGGTGCAAATTAATGTCCATTTGCATTCACACTCTTCTCCAAAAGGTGTGTGTGTGTGTGTGTGTGTGTGTGTGTGTGGTGTGTGTGTGAGGAGAGAGAGAGAGAGAGAGAGAGAGAGAGAGAGGAGAGAGAGAGAGAGAGAGAGAGTGATATTCTGGAATGCAAAGACCCTCGGGTGTTTGGTTTCTAAGAGGTGAATCTGTCCAGTTCAGCATGTTTCCCGTTAGTTAAACAAGCTTTAACGTATATGACTCACTCTCTCTTGTCTCTGTCTCTGTCTGTCTGTCTGACTGTCTCTGTCTCTGTCTCTGTCTCTGTCTCTCTCTCTCTCTCTCTCTCTCTCTCTCTCTTGCTCACTGGTTCTCTCGCTTGTTCTCTTTCTTTGTCTGTCCCCTCCTCTTTCTCTCTCTCTCTATCTCTGTCTCTCACTCTTTTCTCTCTTTCTCCTCTCTTTCACACACACACACACACACACACACACACACACACACACACACACACACACACACACATACACACACACACACACACAAACACACACACACATACGCATACACACACGCGCACACGCACACGCACACGTAACACACACACACACACACACACACACACATGTATATATATATATATATATATATATATGCACATATACATGGTGTGTGTGTGTGTGTGTGTGTGTGTGAGAGAGAGAGAGAGAGAGGAGAGAGAGAGAGAGAGAGAGAGAGAAGCATGGATTTGCCACTGAGTCGATACCCCGACCGCTGAAGTTTCAACGGCAAGACTCTGAACTTTCCAAACGCAGCAAAGCTGTATGGGCACACTGTCAAAGTCTAATTCAATTCATCTTGTTTATAGGCCAGCCGACGGTGAGGGTCCATCTCGGGGCTGTCACCTCGTCAAAGTCCAAACTTTAGGGCCAGTCAAAGAATCACAATTTGTGTCCATGGTAATTTATTTGTCTCACAAGTATGAGCACCAGGAACTGTCTTCAAACGAAAGCAAAGCTTTCAGGGTTCTCTTTCAAAGGCTATATAATGGCGGATGTTCATTGCTTTGATTTTTTTTTCCTGGATGCGTTTTGGTGTTCGTCAACGTGA
>CM065733.1:49372492-49377492 GCA_033310375.1 Conus canariensis | reverse complement strand
GAAGAAGAAGAAGAAGAAGAAAGAAAGGGTAGGCAGAAGAAGAGATAGAGAGGAGCAGTGAAGAAGGGGTTGGGAGAAGATTAGGCAGACAGAAGAAGAGAAGAAGAGGCAGTCAGTGGAAGAGACCGATAGAAGAGAAGAAGAGGCAGACAGGAGAAGACAAGAAGACGTAGTTTCAAAACGGAGTGACTGAGGGCGGAAATTGAGGCAAAATTTATAAAGAGAGAGGGTTATCTACCGCCAAGGACATAGACAAACAAAGTGCAAGACAAGACAATGCATTTTGACCTCTTGGGTCTTCTTCAGGCAAAAACAAATGACATTTAGGACAGTGAAAACGAATAACGAGAAACCACTTATCTTCTCATGTTCGCCGCACGACCAAAATGGCCCCCGGACGGAAACGAGGTCACCCAGGAGGGGATCATGGGAGAGGAAATAGTGAAGGGGGGGGGGGGGGGGGGGAGGGAGGGGTTGTGAAACAATGGGGTTTGTAGCTTGTTTTGTAGAATAGTGTGATAAACTAGTAACAGTAGTGATTATGGTGGATTGATAATAGTGCTTAGTGGGGGAAAATCAATAAAAACATAAATAAATAAATAAACGACTTTAATGGGTGGTGATGGTGATGATAGTAGTTATGTGTGGGTAGTTGTATGTCAGGGTGTGGGTAATGCTAACAAAATCAGATGTAGGGGGAAAATAAAATAAAATGAAAAAAATGAATAGATTAGATAAAATAAAATAAAGTAAACAAATAAATAAAAGGAAATAAAAGGAATAAAGAAATTTTGAAAGATACATTAAAAATAAAAAATGAAATAAAATTAATAAAATAAATGGAGGGTCGCTGCAACTTCTGTATGAAGTGGGTAGTGGGGGGTGGTGGGGGTGGGGGGTATAGTGGTGGTGGTGGTGGTGGTGGTGGTGGTGGTGGTGGTGGTGGTGGTGGTGTGTGTGTGTGTGTGCGGTGTGTGTGTGTGTGTGTGTGTGTGTGTGTGTGTGTGTGTGTGTTGGTGGAAGGTACTGCCGACTGGTGTTGAAGTGGTGGGCATGTATATTTGTGTTACTGTTGGATGTTGATGCCTTGGGGCTGTAGCGTACCAAGTTTGGCAATGAGATGGGATTCTTGTGCTGTACGTTCAAAGCTATCACACTGTGATTGCCAAAGTGCCAAGACTTTCACGTGGTTGATGTTGTGTGTGTGTGTGTGTGGGGGGGGGGGGGGGGGGTGAAATGTAGGGCAACAGGTTTGGGTCGGTGGTGGCCGATGTCAGCCAGGTGTTCAGAGATGCGTGTCTCAAGTATGCAGGATGTTTCACCTGTATAGATCTTGCCATACAGCTGGCTGTGGATAGCGTATATTATGTTGCAGCTCTGACAGAAGAATGTGCGTTTAATTGTGAAGGAGTCTTTGGGGCCCTGTAGGATGGTGTCTGGTTTGGTGAGGGGGCAGATTTTGCAATTAGGTTTTGAGCAGGGGTGAAGACCTGGTGGTGTAGATGTGGAGATTCTGTTCAATTTGGACCACATGAGAAGATCTCTTAGGTTTTTATCACGTTTGAACGTGATCATGGGTCTGGTATGGAAGGCAGGTCTGTGGTTTTGTACAATGTGCCAATTGGATTTGAGAATCATGCAGATGGGGAGGGTGTGTGGGTGGAAGAGGAGGTGGGCAGTGGGTCTGTCTGTCTCTTTTGGATGCTGGGTTTCCAGAGCAGATGTTCTGGATATGGCTGTGGTGCGGCTGAGAGCTTCATTGATCATGGAACTGGGGTATCCAGGTTTGTGAAAAATTCTGGCATTTTGGCAGCTTGTATAGCGAAATCTTCTTCGCTGGAACTAAGTCTGCAAAGACGGAGAAATTGTGAGTATGGAATGCTGTTTTTAGTGTATGGGTGGTGGGAGGATGTGTAGTCTAGGTATGCATGTGCATCAGTGGGTTTGTAGAAAATGGAAGTTTTGAGTAGAAAATCTTCGAGGGAGATGGTGATGTCTAGAAAGTTAACTGACTGTGAAATGGTGTAGGTTAGTTGAATGGATGGATGGAGTATCTGGGCAAAGTTGAAGAAGTTGAGGAGATCTTGTTTGGGCATGGATGTGGCTCCCAGTCCATCATCAATGTACCTTTTGTATACTTTCGGTATGGGGCCTGTATATGTGATTAGTAGGCGGTGTTCCAAGTGTCCCATGAAGAGGCAGGCATGTTCCCGTCCGGCAGCCATTTTGGTCGTGCGGTGAACATGAGAAGATAAATGGTTTCTCGTTATTCGTTTTCACTGTCCTAAATGTTATTTATTTTTGCCTGAAGAAGACCCAGGAGGTCGAAATGCATTATATCTTGTCCTGTACTTTGTTTGTCTATGTCCTTGGCGGTAAATAACCCCCTCTCTTTCTAAAAGAAGACGTAGTCAGAAGGAGAGAAGAAAAAAAAACAGGCAAAAAGAAGTGGCAGAGAGAAGAAGAAGAAAAAAAGGGTAGACAGAAGAAAAGAATAGACAGACCAACATGAGACTAACGAACGGATGTCCAAAAGAAGAAGAGGCAGCCAAAAGAAGAAAGAAAAGAAGAGGCAGACAGATGAATAGAAGAAAGAGACAAACAGAAGAACAGAAGAAAAAGACAGACAGAAGAACAGAAGAAAGAGACAGACAGAAGAACAGAAGAAAGAGACAAACGAAGAGAAGAAGATGAAGGCAGAATGAGAGACAGACATGAGAAGCGAAGAAGAAGTACAGGAGAGAAGATGACAAGGCAGACAGAAGAGAAGAAGACGACTCAAACAGAAACAAAGAGATTAAGAGGCAGACAGAAGAAGAGAAGGAAAGGCAAACAAAAGATTAGACAGAAGAAGAAGCCGACAGAAGCAGAGAAGGAGAGACAGAGGGAGATAGAGAAGAAGAAGAAGCAGACATAGGAAGAGAAGAGGAGACAGATAGTTTCGGTTTCAGTTTCAGTTACATCAAGGAGGCGTCACTGCTACACCACATCCGCTAAGATTTGAGACCACACTTCGCATGATTTTAAGCTGATGGATAAATGAATTAACCACTAAGATGAGAAGATTGAAGAACAGGGTCTTGTGGCTGTGACTTGGCAGATGTCTGACCTACACATTATTCCAATGCGCTGCTCAGACCTTGAGTGCCTGCCTAACACTGGTCGTCTTTTTTTTTTTTTTTTTTTTTTGCGGAGACAGATAGAATAAGAGAAGAGACGGGCAGAAGACAGAAGAGGAAGCAGACAGGTAAATAGAAGAGGCAGACAGAAGAAGCGGTAGACAGAAGAAGAGAACAGACAGACAGAAGAACGGACAGACAGACACAGAAGAAGCGATGGGAGGACAACGCCAGGAAGTGGCTAGGGGTGCTTGTTGTTGCTTCAGTTCAATAATTTGTTTATGTACACATCTGATCAGTAAAGAAATGCTTAAAAAAAAAAAAAGACAAAACATGACGCGTTTCGACCTCTTAGGTCTTCTTCAGGCAAGATACAAAACACTCAGGACAGCAACTGCTCGTTCATTTTCGTTGTCCTGAGTGTTTTGTATCTTGCCTGAAGAAGACGCATGAAGTCGAAACGCGTCACGTTTTGTCTTATGATTCGTTTGTCTACTTTTTCTTGGCGGGTCGCTATTAATTACATTTAAAATCTAATCAAATTAATAACGGTATTTAGTTTCCAGCCACCAGCCCAAGTCATGTTTTGTCTTTTTTTTTTTTTTAAGCATTTCTTTATTGATCAGATGTGTACATAAACAAATTATTGAACTGAAGCAACAACAAGCACCCCTAGCCACTTCCTGGCGTTGTCCTCCCATCGCTTCTTCTGTGTCTGTCTGTCCGTTCTTCTGTGACAGCAGATTGACTTCTCTCTCTCTCTCTCTCTCTCTCTCTCTCTCTCTCTCTCTCTCTCTCTCTCTCTCTCTCTCCCACCCACGAGAATTCGCCTGGCTGAAGCCTGGACACCCACGCAGTTCCTTGACGAGAGTCTCACCCACCTACTACTACTTCGTTGTCCAGATCGCTCACCGTCCACTGGTCAGCTGAATGCGGTGATAACTGCAGTGTTAGCTCACCGTCCACTGGTCAGCTGAATGCGGTGATAATTGCAGTGTTAGCTCACCGTCCACTGGTCAGCTGAATGCTGTGATAATTGCAGTGTTAACAGCGTGTTACTTACCGACGCTGAAGTCTGAGAGAAGGAAGAGTCCTTTTGTCATACGGATGTGTCATCTCTGCGAGTGAGCCCAGAACTCCGAATACTCTCGATCTGTAAAGTACAGAGAGGGAGGGAGGAAGGGAGGGAGGGAGAAAGTACATGTGTGTATGTGTGTGTGTGTGTGTGTGTGTGTGTGTGTGTGTGTGTGTGTGTGTGGTGTGTGTGTGTGTGCAGAGAGGGAGGGAGATAGATAGATAGATAGATAGATAGATAGATAGAGATGAATGAATGATTTATTGATTTATTGAGGAAGGCTTACAAAGCCCATTCTCACTAGAGGGTGCGGTGGGGGTAGGGGACAAAATGTAAATACCAAAGACTAAATGCACACAATTCCAATCCGAGAGCAACATCGTGATTGGGGAAACCAGATCACGGAAGCACTGAACTAACATCGGACACCGATGTGACTGTCCATGTGATTGGCAACAAGTTTATCCATTATCACCAGGATTTCCGTTGTTGACAGCCGTGCTATTGCTGGCAGTCACTTCCACGTCTTGCCGATTAGCAGGGTGAAAACTGTCCATGTTTCTTGCCATGTCCTGAAGATACTCCATTATGTCCCTGATGGTCACGTTGTCTGACAGATCCCTCTGTGTTTCATTCACCTGACAACTGTCGTTGCTGTTGTCTGTACACTGTGAACCACTGTCATTTTCAGTTGCCACGACCTCGTCAGTTTCAAGTTGTCTCTGCACTAGCTGGGGTCTCGTTATTATTACAAATATAACCTAACCCCTCAACACAGTCTGACTGACATGAGTCGACAGACTCTA
>CM065733.1:49364992-49367492 GCA_033310375.1 Conus canariensis | reverse complement strand
TTGAATTTGTATTTTTCACCGTGAAAACCTTCTTAAAAAGAATATTCGAAAATCTGAGGAGTACAATAAAACGGTTTTGAACGCATGTGCGTGTGTGTGTGTGTGTGTGTGTGTGTGTGTGTGTGTGTGTGTGTGTGTGTGTGTTGTTGGTGTTTCCGCAAGTTCTCTCCAAAACTGGCCAGCGAATCTTCATCCACTTTTAGAAGACTGGTTCCAGGGTCAGCAACATCTACTAGTCATTACACATGGAGGTCTCTGGGTTCAAGTCTGGAAGGGGAGCAATTTTCTTTCGATGGGATCAGGGTACAGAGGTTGTGTCCCTTTCCTGGGAGCGATTTTAATATGACTTTTGATTTACAGACCCTGTGCGGAAAAAAAAAGGTTTTCTCCCTTCTCACTGATTAACGAGAGACACATCATCTTGTGATTCATCTTCCAAACAAATTGATCTCCCTCCCTCAGTCCCTCCCTCCCTCTCTCCTCTCTCTCTCTCTCTCTCTCTCTCTCTCTCTCTCTCTCTGTGCGCACGTACGCGCGCTTGTGTGTGTGTGTGTGTGTGTGTGTGTGTGTGTGTGTGTGTGTGTGTGTGTGCGGTGCGTGCGTGCGTGCGTGCGTGCGTGCGTGCGTGTGTGTGTGTGTGTGTGTGTGAGAGAGACAGAGACGGACAAATAGAGAGAGAGAGAGAGAGAGAGAGAGAGAGAGAGAGAGAGAGAGAGAGAGAGAGAAGGACCGACGAAAAGACAAATTTTCCTAACTAAAATATGCAAAACTAGGTCTGACACGCTACTCAAAACTTAAGGAGACTAACCTTGTTTCTCCCCACGAAAGAACATTAGCCGCTTCCATTTCCCCCTATTCCCTCCCCCCCCCCCACTCTCTCTCTCTCTCTCCATCCATGACCCCCCGCCCCTCCCCACCCCCATCCCCTGCACTTCCTCCACCAGCAACCCTTCACTCCACCCACCCCCACCCCCTTCATCTGTCCCTGCTCTTCTTCACCTTAGTGTTCAGTGTCTGGCAACTGTCAGCTTTGCTCACTCAACACCCCGATCCCCTCACTGCCTTCGTCCGGGTGGCCATTTTCACGCACATTACCTCCGCCATCTACCGAGCAAGGAAAAGGTCACTTCTCTGTGCTTTCGCAGCATTTAAACTTAATGGGTGCCGACTCGAAGTTAGTGTTTAACAACGGGTGGTAGTGGTGGTGCTGGTGGTGGTGGTGGTGGAGTGTGTGTGTGTGTGTGTGTGTGTGTGTGTGTGTGTGTGTGTGTGTGTGTAGAGAGAGAGAGAGAGAGAGAGAGTGTGTGTGTTGTGTGTGTGTGTGTGTGTGTGTGTGTGTGGTTTTGTGTGCACGTGTGTGTGCACGCGAGCAGAGATGGTTAGTTGTGGTTGTGCATGGCTCACACTCAGACTGTGCGTGGCTAGGTGGCTATTTTCAGCACACTGTAGCAAGATTACAGAATAATATTAGAGTAAAACATATCCCCGAAGACGAAATATGGCTACCTTCATGTTAGGATTAAAAACAGTTACAATCACCCCCTCCAAAAAACAAGAAAAAAAAAAGAATCCTCAACCATTCGCCTCCTCTGACTTTAAGCGCGAAAAGCAGAAGTAAGACGAAGTGAAGTCAGGATTATGGACATAATCTACAGCATTTCACAAACAAACAAACAACAAACAAACACATTTCAGCTCTTGAGTCAGGATTATGGACATAATCTACAGCATTTAACAAACAAACAAACAACAAACAAACACATTTCAGCTCTTACAACCACGGGTGGACCTCGACAGAGGTCATTGTTGAGTTCCCGAGGAAGAAAGTGGCCCTCAACTAACTGACAGACTTTTCAAGACGGAACATACCAACTCTATAATGTACTAACTGCAACGAGGGCATTGAACGGAAGAAACGCTCCGGTCCAATTAAGCTGAGTGATTTCCAGGCGGAATAACTCCAGTCCCTTCGGTGACTGAACCTGCTTGTAGTTCCGCAGTTTCTTTCCTTGACGCGTATGCTCAGCAGAGCGCTTCCGCCGTTTTGGCAGTTAGCAAGTCTGGGGTTCCACCATCTTTACTTTCCAAAACACGCAATTTCCGGTAGACAGGTTTTAGGTATGGTACTACTAACTGTCAGAAAGAAGAGATGTTCTCTCTGGAGAAATTGAAGCCCTCGAGCTTCATTTTATTATTAATTTCTTTCTTTTCTTTTTTTTTTTTAACGCCGGTAATAGGCCTGAGCTAAACAGCTGGGTCAGTCAGTCAAGACGAGAAGAGAGAGAGAGAGAGAGAGAGAGAGGAGAGAGAGAGAGAGAGAGAGAGAGAGAGCGTAGTCAGGGTTTTGAAGTGAGTCGCCTGTTACAATGCATGTGGACGTGAAGAATGAAAATGTCGGCCTTTGAAAGTCTGTTTTAAAGATGGGAATGGACTTTGGGACCGGAGTTTGGAGTCTTTCAACTCTCCACTCCCCAGCTTCACCCCACTCCCACCTATTATG
>CM065733.1:49342492-49359992 GCA_033310375.1 Conus canariensis | reverse complement strand
TCCTCGACAAATTCAATCTTAGTCTGACCATCTCATTTTCTAAGCTGGGAGGGAGCGGTCTGACCAGTGAGAAGGGGGAAAAAAAGTAGAAAGGGTGGGATCGGGTTGGGGGTAGGGGTGGGGGGTGGGGTTGGTGATCGAATCTTGTAAATATTTGTTTGTTTGTCTGTTTGTTTGTATTTGTCTGCGTGTACAGGTTCTCTTTCCAGTGTCATCCAAGAGACGTCACTGCGTGGGGACGTGTTGTTGTTGTTATCGTACCCTGGCTAAATGACTCCAGGGATCATCCAGACAGTCGAAGTACTTGAACACTATCGTACAAATGCGTCAGCTGGGGATGAGAACATTACGTGTGTGACCGTTTTTGATTACCCCCGCCATATGGGCAGCCACACTCCGACTTGGGGGGATTTGGGAGACTGATAATATTACGCTAGGAGCTTGTCACAACTGAAGACAGTCCCCGCATATCTATGCAGAGCATAACAACATTTTGATGTAGCCTTGGTGTTGTAGCCTATGTCAATTGGCCTGACACAGCCTTAAGCCAAGGCGGGCGTGCGGACTGACTTCCCTGTGCCTTACACCAGCATGTCGGTGGCTTAAGCTTTGAGGGTACAGTGTGCAGGGTTTTTCCAGTGCATGCAATGAATGAATAATTGAATACAGAGAACAGAACAGAGGGATCCAGAAGAGGGCCCCATGGACAGGACTAAGCCCCATGTAAGGTGAAAGTTGTGCTAGCATGGCGCCTACGGTGAAGAGGTCTGTGGACTACATGTCTCCCACGTGTGTAAGAGGTTGGGACGTAGCAGGTGTCTGCCTACGTGTGTAAGAGGTCTGTGGACGTAGCAGGTGTCTGCCCTACGTGTGTAAGAGGTCTGTGGACGTAGCAGGTGTCTGCCCTACGTGTAGGTTAAGAGGTCTGCCTACGTGTGTAAGAGGTCTGTGGACGTAGCAGGTGTCTGCCCTACGTGTGTAAGAGGTCTGTGGACGTACAGGTGTCTGCCCTACGGTGTAAGAGGTCTGTGGACGTAGCAGGTGTCTGCCCTACGTGTGTAAGAGGTCTGTGGACGTAGCAGGTGTCTGCCCTACGTGTGTAAGAGGTCTGTGGACGTAGCAGGTGTCTGCCCTACGTGTGTAAGAGGTCTGTGGACGTAGCAGGTGTCTGCCCTCGTGTGTAAGAGGTCTGTGGACGTAGCAGGTGTCTGACCGCGCGCATTAAGCAGCGTAAGTGCTGTGTAGGCCTTGGATACTTAGCTTCTGTTTGTCTGCGCCACATGTGTTGTGTGTGTGTGTGTGTGGGGGGGGGGGGGGGGTGTATGTGTGCGTGTGTATGTGATGTGGTGTGGTGGTGGTGGTGGTGGTGGTGGTTGGTGGTGTGTGTGTGTATGTGTGTGTGTGTGTGTTTGTGTGTGTGTGTGCGTGTGCGTGCGTGCGTGCGTGTGTGTGTGTGTGCGGGTGTGTGTGTGTGTGTGTGTGTGTGTGTGTGTGTGTGTGTGTGTGTCGCGCGCGCGCGCGCGCGCGTGTGTGTGTATGTATGTGTGTGTGTGTGTGTGCGTGTGTGTGTGTGTGTGTGTGTGTGTGTTGTGTGTGTGTGTGTGTGGCGCGCGCGCGCGCGCGCGTGTGTGTGTATGTGTGCGTGTGTGTGTATGTGAGCGTGTGTTTGTGTGTGTGTGTTGTGTGTGTGTGTTGTGTGTGTGTGCGCGCGCGCGCGCGCGCAAACGAAATTCCAATAGAGGCAAATAGAAGAAAAGCGAGACCAGACCCCCATCCACCCCTCCCTATATCTTTGTTCTGAAAAAGCCCTCCAGTCATGCACGTGACTAGCACAGCAAGAAAAGTAAAATGATTGTGTTCAGGGGTCTTCGCTTTACTGGCCCGGTGGCTGGTGCACCGAGTTCTTAGCACCCAATGCTGGGAGTTCGAATCTCGCTGGCGTCTTACATATAAACAATCGCCATGTTTACCCACCACTCATCTTCGTGTGTTGTCATTCTGGAAGTGTAATGTAGGGCACGATAGGTTCTCTCCCCTCACTGTCCTGTGGTGGTTACTCCCCCCCCCCCCCCCCCTGCTTGTCATGTCTCTGTGAGAAGGTGTAACTGTGAAATTTAAATGTAGCTGATTCGGGAGAAGATTTAGTTGTTTTCCACAGAGATTGAAGGGTGGTGGGGGCAATGACTTTGTTCTTGGTCCCTTTCCAACGTTTTGAAAAGTGTTTAAGATTATTTTGATTCTGATCAATCGTTGGTCCCGGTCGCGGTATCTCTTTATACTGCATACATCACACACACACACACACACACACACACACACACACACACACACACACACACACACACACACACACACACACACATTTGCCCGACTTACCTTTGGTGCGGCCTTCACTTCGACAACCAACATCTTGTCGAATCTGTCCAATGGAGGACTTTGTTCAGAAAATCTCCATTCTGCCCTCGAGCATCTGTCTGTCTGTCCGTCTGTCTGTCTGTCTGTCTGTCTCTCTCTGTGTCTCTCTCTGTCTCTCCGCGCGCGCGCGCGCGCGCGCGCGCCACACACACACACACACACACACACACACACACACACACACACACACACACACACACATATATATATATATATATATATATATATATATATACATACATACATACATACATACATTAGCAAGTAAGATCCTCACTCTTCTCAACGAACGTGCATATGAAAACCTCACCTTTCCCTCACAATACGCACATATGATCCGTGCTACTTTCCACTACAATGTACCAGTCTTCTACATAATCCGCCAACGATTATAGAGATAAAAGGTTCATTCCTCTCTAGAATTATATACTGTTCAAAAAAGGTTAAGGACCAACATTAGAATGCACAAAAACTTTTAAAAATTCACAAAAATTCAATTGTACCGCCTTTGTGGTCCAAACAAATTGAACCACACGCACAAATTGATAGTGAATGCGGCAACTGCAATTTTGTGGCACACATTTCTCACGCGCCTTGAAAAACACGTGTCGCGACTTGTCTTTTTTGGAACAAATTGGGGTGAATTTCTGATGTGTTTGGGATCCGAGGAGCATGTGCTGAATCAAAATCATGTGAAGCACGAGCTAAATCAGGCTGTAGGTCATAAAGTATGCTCAACCAAATGTCTTTAAAAGCCACTGTACTGGCGAAAAATGCAATGCAACAGCATGCCTCCACGTCGAAGACTGAACGAGCTGGATCGAGGAAGAGCAATAGGATGGCTCCAAGAAGGAGTTGCAGTCCGGGAAGTGGCACGGAGACTTGGGGTATCACACTCTGTTGTTAGCAGACTCAGACAACGCTTTCAAGACACAGGAAGAGTGCAAGAACGACCACGCTCTGGTCGACCCAGAATACAACACCACGAGAGAGACCGATACATTGAAAGGCAGGCTCCACAAGAAAGAACAGCAAGTGCAAACAACATCAGACGTCGCCTTAGAGATGCCACCAACACTGTTGTCAGTGATCAGACCATACGAAACCGCCTACACGCCGCTAACCTCCGTGCTCGACGACCAGCCATAAGACCTCGTTGCTATCCTCGTGACTGATGCCCACAGAGCAGCACGCCGAGTATGGTGCACGCAGCACGTGAAATGGACACATGGCGAATGGTGTTCGCTACCAAACATTGGGCTAACGTGATGTTTACAGACGAGTCGCGGTTCTGCCTGGATCCCACCGATAGACGGAACAGGGTCTGGAGACGCCGTGGGGAGCGTTTTGCAGAAGAAGCTGTCCTGGAAAGGAACCGCTATGGTGGGGGATCCGTTATGATTTGGGGCGGCATAAGCACACGCTACAGAACGGTTCTCTACAATGTGGCAGGGAACTTGAATGGTGTTCGCTACCAAACAGAGATTTTGCAACCCCTGGTGCTGCCAGCCCTTCAACAGCTTGGACCTCAGGCAGTCTTTCAAGACGACAATGCACGACTCCATCGCACCAGAGCAGTAAACATGTTTCTCCAAGCTGCTGGTGTCAACAGAATGCAGTGGCCCGCAAACAGCCCAGACGTGAACCCCATCGAACATCTTTGGGATGAGCTGGGCCGGAGACTGCAGCAGCGTCGTCCTCCTCCTGCTAACCTGGGTCAGCTGTTTGAGTCACTCCAGCAGGAGTGGGGTGCTGTCCCCCAGGCCTTTCTGCGCACACTGGTGAACTCCATGCGACAACGCTGCCTTGAATGCCTTGCCAATAACGGGGGACACACACGTTATTAACCATGACATTGAACAAACACTCCTCCTGTGACTTTCAAATTTGGGGGTGGGGGTGTTTGTACTGCGCTTGATTCCAGTTTGTTGATTCCTCGGACTTGTCATTGTCTTTACACACTTTTCACATATTCAATAAATTCATGTTACACTTGGAGATTGATCACTTCCCAATTTTCTTTTTTATAAGTCAGTGAAATGTTGGTCCTTAACTTTTTTTGAACAGTATATATCAACAAACTCTTCACTCCTCCCTTTAACCCCCCCCCCCTCCAACCCTCCACCCTCTACCCATCCATTTAACGACAGTCGCCATAAACTTTCCCAAAATATCGACTTTTGGACGCGGTCTCAACACGGGCAGGGATTGGAGAGGAAATCCAACCCGAAGTCACCCGAAGAGCAACTGAGTGATATTTTATGTAAAATGATGATCAGCAAAGGGGAAGACGATTGGGGACCGGAATAGCTCAGTCGGTAGAGCGCCGGACTCGTAATCCAAGGGTTGCGGGTTCGAATCTCCGCCGGGCCATTTCGGTACAGGGGGATTTTCCTCTCGGAGTTAACATTAGTTCTGACTCCATTTCCCATACAGTCCTTCGAATGAGACTATAAACCGAGGTTCCGTGTGTGAACGCACGCATAACATCTTCAACACACGTAAAATCCCATCACCAACTTTCGGAAGAGAAGGCCAGTTTGGCCTTTGGTATGGATGACACGTTACACATAGCATGCACCTTCCCCGAAGTTGGAGCATGGCTGCCTTAATGGCAGGATAAAAAAAAAAACGATCATACACACAAAACTCCACTCCCTTTATTGAACAGATGGGATTAATACCTGCCTGTCTATACAGGGAGTGTCCGCAGGAGTATCAGCCTGCGTACGCAGAAAAAGAAGAAGGAAGACGATTAACGTGACGTTATGGAGTTCCAGTCTGGTTTGAGACTGTATGACAGGGCTTTACTCTAACTTCCCTTTTCCAATCAACGAGGCCGTTACCCGGCTCCGAGAGTTACAGACATCTGCAGTGTTGGTCATGACATTTGCGCAGCATACTCAGAGACGCGTCCACATAATGGATTAAAAACTCAACTTCACGGTGGGAGCCTTCCGATTTAGATCCATAGCACGCACACACACGCACACACACACACACACACATACACACACACACACACACACACACACACACACACACACACACACGCACGCACGCACGTACGCACACACGCACGCACGCACGCACAAACACACAAAACACACACACACACACACACACACACACACACACACACACACACACCATGCACGCACACACACACAAACACACACAACTCTGAGAAGAAACCAGCCGGGATCGAATGTTCTGAACTGTCTAATTTGTGATGTACAATTTGTTTACACATGTTTCCAGTGTTTTTCCATTTATCTGCTGATGGCTGCATTAAAATCATGTTGCAATTCAGGTACATCAAGCGCATGCTGAATAAAACATACCGACAATTTTTTTTTTTGGCACTGATTTTTTAAACTTTATTTTCGATGCGCCTGTGACACATTTCTGGGAGCCTGGTTTTGAAAATGACCCGTGTTTCTTTAGAGGGGCATTCTCAACGATTGTAATTCCCTTTGTGGCTAGGAAACGGAAACCAAATCTTGATTCATAACCGTTCGCTAGAGAGGAAACAGTCTATTGGGCTGGCACACCCATCTTGTTATTCGTAGTGGTCGTGTTCTGTATCTCTCACCTTCTGCACACAACCTTCAAAGGGGTCTGGGTGCTAGCCTTTCGGATAAGATGTTGATCTGAGGTCCCGTGTTCCGCATGCACTATCCACGCGTAAAATAACCCACGGCAACAAGGGAACATGTCTGGCAAGAAAACTGTGGAATAACTCACATTGTTAACAAAACTATGCACAGGCGTGAGAAGTGTCGGCACTGCGCTATGACGAGCTGCCAGAATGACATACAGACAGATCCGTTCCCTGGTGGGGATAAAGTCATTACAATAACACGTCAGCAGTCTTTGCTCTTTTGTTTTAATTGTTCCTTTCGGTGTGAGTGGTAACTGCAACAGAGCGAAAGTGTCAGCACACTAAACATTAGAACATCAATAAACCCAGACGCCTTGTATCAAAACACACAAAAAATCCTTAAAAGGCAAGCGAATGTCCATCGGTAATGAAACACAGACTTTAGCATGGTGGGTGAGGCTTTGAAGAAAAAAAGTGAAAAGTGGGAAAAAAGAGAAGGGAGGCCCCACCGTAAAAAAAAAGAAAAAAAAAAAGAAAAAAAAGAAAGGAAAACAATGTGAGAAAAATAGGAGGCTGGAGCCCCCACATTATTAAAAAAAAAAAAAGTAATCTGCCAGAAAATCCCGACATCTACATTTCTTCGCTTGGAATCAATTAGCATTATTTTTGTGTTTTGCGTGGAACCACTTAGCATTTCCGGTCACCTTTTTTTTTTTTTGACAAATCCATAACTTTTTTTGTTATGTTCATACACCAACTTATGATTTGTTTGTTAACCTTGAAAGGAAAAGTGGGATTGCCCATGGTCAATTAAAGGCAAAGGAATGTCAAAAAAAAAAAGTCAGACCCAGCATATACCCAGATGATTGACACCAATGTATTAAACCAGAAACAATGCAGCACCATCTCAATCTATGTCATAATTTCTCAAACAGAGAGAGAGAGAGAGAAGAGAGAGAGAGAGAGAGAGAGAGAGAGAGAGAGAGAGAGAGAGAGACAGAGACAGAGACACAGAGAGAGCTGCGATTTGTAAATGCCATCTCTCAGTTATTGGTACCTTCATTGCACAACTGTTTGTTGACGAAGGCATCACTATACTGTAAAGTAATTCAATCATTATATTCAGGACTAACATTATTTCATGACATCGTTTCAAAGGGGCAAACATTGATCTTGATGCTATATCATGCAGTTCACTTTGCACGGCTCTCCATCCGCCATTCTAGTCAAGTTTGTCACCAGAATGATAATCATAGCTATCAACCTTTTCAATAAGCTAACGGTCCACTGTGAACAAATAAGTGTTTGTTATTTTACTTCGCAGAAACACAGCGACTTTACGGGTTTTTTTTTTTTTTTTTTTTTTAACTTTTAATTTTCAAGATCATTTCTCAAAGCAAATATCTTACAATTAAGTTCTTTATAAAAACCTTGGGAAGATCTGTTTCAGAACAGTATGCTGTGTTAATTTGTTTTAATTAAGTCGTCTAACCGTCCATTGTTTTGAAAAGTTCGGCTTTCAATTGACTAAGAAACGGTGGAATAACAATGAAGACAAATTTTCACCTTCACGTTCACAAGAATCTGTTAAAGAACAAAAACAAAACAAAAACAAAAAAAGCACTTAGCACAGGTACTTGATAGTGAATTTCAGTAGACGTAGTGAAAACGCGTTAAAAAGATTGGAGATATTACCCAGAAGAATGCCAAACCCTGCTCTGAACAAGCAGTATCAGACATGGCGGAATCAACACTGCGTTGAAACATTTGTTCCGTTCTGCTATGAAAGTTATAGACAAAGACTGGAAGATGACCTTGGAGAAATAAGTTAGGTCAGGAAAGGAAAGGAGAGGAAAAAAAACGAAGAAAAATGAGTGAATTATAGAGAAAGCAAGGAGAGGAAGGGGGAAAAAATGGAATGCAGAAATGGAATAACCAAAGAAGAACAGAAAGAAAATGCAGTCCCGCAGAAAGTAGGGCCAGCTAATATCTTTGAAGCACACAAGAAATCACAGCCCAGTCGCCTTAGCACGCTATCGAAGACGATTAACTTTCTGTCTGCTTTTATTTGCTTGTTTATTTGGATTGCCGTGAGGATGGGTAAAGAGAAAGAAAGAAAGAAAGAAAAAAGCCATAACGAAGTACACTTGAATATAATTTCTCTGTGCTTGTGTGTGTGGTGTGTGTGTGTGTGTGTGTGTGTGTGTGTGTGTGTGTGTGTGTGTGTGTGTGTGTGTGTGTGTTTGAGTGTGTGTGTGTGTGTGTGTGTGTGTGTGTGTGTGTGTGTGCTTGAGTGTGTGTGTGTATTTGTGTGTGTGTGAGAGAGAGAGAGAGAGAGAGAGAGAGAGAGAAAGAGAGAGAGAGAGTGTGTGTGTGTGCGCGTGGGTGCGTGCGTGTGTGTGCGCGTGTGTGTTCGCGCGCGCACGCGCGCGCGCGCGCGTGTGTGTGTGTGAAAACATCTCCCACCTATTTTCCAGACAAAAAAAAAACAACCCAACCAAACAAACAAACACTAACAAGGCGGTCTAGGAAGGAAGAACCGATAAACAAGGGAGGAAGAAAAGAATTAACCTCCACACACACACACACACACACACACACACACACACACACACACACACACACACACACACACACACACAACAAAAACATGACTTGTGACACAGTGCAGATCAGCTAAAAGAGCAAGAGCAACAAGCTGCAAGTCCACCCCTGCCGAAGGAATGACAAATTCGGAGGGACCTTCTTTGTTCTTTCCCATGCACGCATATTACAACTTTGTTTTCATCTATTCTTCACCGCCCCCCCCCCCCCCACCACGCCCACCCTACCGCCCTCCTCCCATACCCTGCTCCCCCCTCTCTCTCTCCCTCCCTCCCTCCCTCTCTCTCTCTCTCTCTCTCTCCCTCTCACTGTGCGAGATTGGTGAGCGGAAAAAAAAAAGAGAAAAAAAAAGCGAAGGAGTCGCGACGCGAGTTTGACACCCACGAAATGAGGTTACGAAGCGTAGCGCCTATCTTTGGGGCATCGTAAAACGCCGCGAATGAAATCGAGTTACAGAAGCGAAGTTGACTAATTGTTTAAAACTCGCCACCGGCCCACCCATTTTCCGGCCACTTACTTTCCGGGCTAATTGCATTAAAGGCTGGGTCAAAATGTTCTTTTTTTTTTTTTTTTTTTTTTCTTCTTCTTCCCCTCTCCCAAGAAATTGGGGAAACTTTTTTTTTATTCCTCTGAGACAGAGAGAGAGAGAGAGAGAGAGAGAGAGAGAGAGAGAGAGAGAGAGGAGAGAGACTTTTTTTCTCAGAGAGAGAGAGAGAGAGAGAGAGAGAGAGTTTTTTCTCAGAGAGAGAGAGAGAGAGAGAGAGAGAGAGAGAGAGAGAGAGAGAGAGAGAGAGAGAGGTGCTATTAGATTCCCTGTCATTGTAATTTGCTCCCTGATCTTCTCATTCCCCAAGACACGAGCCATTTGTCAGGGTTTGTTTGCTCTTCGTCCATCTGGGGTTCCTCTGGCGAGCTAGGGTAACTGCGCCTCGCCCAGCTATTGATGAAATTCTCTTGTGAATGGTCCTTCTGACAGCTTGTTTCGGCTTGTGTTTGTTTGTGTGATTGTGTTTTTGAAGTTTGGCTGTCTTCCGCCCCAATGTTTGTCTGTCTCGGTCTATTTAGCCATCTATCTATCTGCTTATTGGTTGTCTGTCTGTCTGTTTGTCTGTCTCTCTCTATTCACTTATCTATCTGTCTGTCTGTCTGTCTATCTATCTATGTAGCTATCTGTCTGTCAGTCTATCTATCTATATATCTATCTGTCTACATGTCTATTTATCCAGCTATTTATCTGTATGTCTAGTTGCTTAACTATATACCATCTGTGTATCTGTCTTTCACTCTGTCTGTCGATCTACCTATCTATATGTCTGTCTGTCTGTCAAATCTCTCTGCTATGTATGTATGTATGTATGTATGTAGTAGGTAGGTAGGTAGGTAGGTAGGTAGGTAGGTAGGTAGGTAGGTAGGTAGTAGGTATGTACACATGTACGTACGTACGTATGTATGTATGTATGTATATGTATTTCTATCTCTATCTATCCATCTATTTATCTATCTATCTATCTATCTAATTGTCTGTCTGTCCATACACCTATTATTTGTTTTTGCTTGTCTGTCTGTCTGCCTGTCTATGCACTTATCTATTATTTAATTTCTGGAGATAATAAAGTGTTCTTGACTTGACTTGACTTGACTTATTTATTTGTTCTTTCCGTGGGGCGAAGGAGGGTACCGTGTGGGAGTGGTGGGTTTTTGGTATAAACAACACCCCCCCCCCCCCCCCCCCCCCCCCCCCCGTGTTATGGAAATTACTGGCTGAAAATTTACTCTTTTCTTTCATTGTCTTTTAACTCAGCCATCGAGAAAAAAAATCTCTTTCTAAATTTTCCACGTCCCCATTTCTCTCTCTCTCTCTCTCTCTCTCTCTCTCTCTCTCTCTCTCCTCTCTCTCTCTCTCTCTCTCTCTCTCTCTCTCCTTCTCTGTGGCACATCACCTGTCTCTGTTAATTACGGAAATTGTCTTTACACTTTTCTCTTCTTATCGTTGGGATGCCGAAGGTGGAGAGAGATGGGGGCGGGGGATGGGGGGTGGGGGTGGGGGTGGGGAGAGAGAGTGGTGATTGAGCTTGCAGTGTATTCCCCTGCTTGCAGATTCTGCATTGCCACTTTTTTTTTTTCTTTTTTTTTTCTTTTGTTTTTGGTCCATGCACTATCAACAGTAAAGTCTTCTCTGATTGGCTCTGTTTGATTCAGGTACACCTCACACGTTCCTGACCTCAGGAGGTTAAAGGAATGTTTAAACCACAAACAAGTAGGGCAACTCTTGCTCCCACAATGCAACAAATACATGCCCATGACTCAAAAAAGAATGCTGCCTACGACGTTTCCTCGTTTGTTCTGTGTGCTCTGTGCTGTCATGTCTGCTAGGCGATTCGCTGTCGTAGGCAGCATTCCTTTGGAGTTATGGGCGTGTATTTGTTTCATTGTGGGAGCAAGAGTTACCCTACGTGTTTGTTGTTTCTTGTTGACTGCTCCCTGCCTCATTTTATAGTTACTTTAAAGCAATGTCGTATACAGCCCAGCCGCCACAAGGACTGCGTAAGAGCTGGTTGGAAAAAAGAAACCTAGGTAACAGCGATAACGCCAAGGCTGAAATTTAAAAGCAGGTCGAGTCATCAAAAAAAACCCGGACGAACACGAAGGGAGAGCGCAGATCCCTGTCATTGTCAAACTTATCTTCATAGTTTCAGAGAGTGAGAATGTTGCAGTTTCTGTGTAACCAGTCCCATGACGTTTCTTATTGTTGATGCTTGGAACATACTGGATTGCTAGCATGCATTCGAAAAGATTTCTTTTCCCATTGTTACCATATAGAGCAGGGCGACATTTATTACGTTGGGATCCATGATTCGCCCAGTTTTGTCAGCTTCTTTGGGATTGAGCCACAGACAATGCCTCGCACACCTGCTGTCAATAAAACACTTGAGAAGGGACCCGCGCGCCCAAATGTGTTGTACATCTCTTGTTGTTTTCCAAAGACTGTCGCAGGTATATTCTGTTTACATCGTTGAAGCCTCATTGGCCCAGACACAGTGGTGGTAGTTACAGTTTTCTTTTCTATTTTTTTTTTTTTCTTTTTTTTTTCCTTTTTTTTTCTTTCTTTTTTTTTTCGGGGGGGGGGGGGGGGGGGGGGGGGGGTCTCATCTTTCGTGGCGTTACCCGAAAACCGCTAGTTCAACCTCCACATTTACAGCGACACCCTGACTTGTCCCGTCACACCCCCGACAACAGCAATCTATCTGGAGCAGGCAATGTCAAGTCTCGTTAGGCAACCCACCAGCAGGGGAGACACTGCACTGCTGCCGAGTCGCCTCGGTGATGGTCAGTGATGCCTGTCCAGATCCAAACTAAGTAGGACACAACCTACTAAGCCCCCTACTGACGACAATTCTTGCTTAGTCACGGAGCCAGAGTGAGTGAGCGTCTCCTAGGCCTCCATCCAACGACAGTCCCCATGAACTCGCTAACACCATGACCTTGACACAAGTGGAGGAATTGGAAATCGAGTCCACCACACCATGAGAGCAGAGCATGAGGAGGCACAGTATTAGAGACTATTTTTTCCGATGCGAATCGATGAAGATGATGACAACGAAGATGCTTCGGAGTTCCGTTCTGATCTGAGATTACATGACAAGGCTGTCCTCTACGCTTACTTTCATAACATGTTCTGGCGTCAACCAAACCCGAGGGATACATACTCCTGCAATGTTGGTCAGGAAATTTCAGTATCACTCTTACGGAGGCATTTCCTAAATGGATGAAAGGCGTCTGTGTGGTTCCAGTCTTTCCAACTGAGCCCATAGCAAACCCAACGCCAGGTAGAGCTCAAACATCCACCCAAATAAATAATTATGGTGGGAATCGATCCCTCGACCCCTCAGTCCGCAGTCTGCGACGCTAACCACTTCGCCACAGAGGTTGTTCGAAGGCAGGAGACTAGTTCAGTTTGTTAATCTGTTGTGACCGAAGAAATATTGTCCCCCACCCTCTTATGAGTGTTATTCTGCGCACTGGATCCGTGGTTTAATCCGTAATCCGCTTCCGTACTAAATCTTACAAGTTTGTGGTCATCACACCATTCAAATTAATGAGTCTGTTCGTTTTGATTGAGATCAATAAATGATTTCTTAGAAATCAACGAAGTGTCGGGAAATACCTAATCAAAATAGCAATTTTGAAACTGTTACACCTTTCGCTTTGAATAAACAGTCCCCCCCCCCCCTCTCTCTCTCTCTCTCTCTCTCTCTCTTCTCTCTCTCTCTCTCAAATATTAATGTATAACCTAAATCCGTAATACACACCATTCTCATCCATCTTTGAGAGAGAGAGAGAGAGAGAGAGAGAGAGAGAGAGAGAGAGAGAGAGAGAGAGACAGACAACGACAGACAGACAGACAGACAGACAGACAGACAGACAGACAGAAATGATGATGATGTTGATGATGATGATGGTGATGATGATGATGGTGATGATGATGATGATGATGATGATGCTAAGCCCTGCTCAAAAACACTGATGATGATGATGGTGATAAGCCCTACTCAAAAACACTGATGATGATGATGATGATGATGATGATGATGGATGATGATGATGATGATGATGATGATGATAAGCCCTACTCAAAAACGTAATTATCAAATCCCTGCAATATATCTCTGAAACATCTTACATTTCCATAGCACCCCTCCTTGCCTTCTGCCCACCAACTTAACGTCCCCCCCCCCACCCCTGAATCCCGTACCCCCCCCTCTCTCTCTCTCTCTTTCTTTCCTTTCTCTCTCTCTCTGTGTGTGTGTGTGTGTGTGTGTGTGTGTGTGTGTGTGTGTGTGTGTGTGTGTGTGTGTGTGTGAGTGTGTGTGTGTGTGTGTGTGTGTGTGTGTGTGTGTGTGTGTGTGTGTGTGTGTGTGTGCCCTGCCGTCTAGCCTTACTGTCTTTATTGACATACATATTAATTAAGCGATCACTCTGTGTTCAGCGGCGTGATCTGCATGCTGACAAGTTGATCCATAATATCAAGATCAGAAAAATGAACATTTTAGAACGTGTAAGGGAGGGGAGCAAGAAGGAGGGGGTGGGGGTGGGGGGTGGGGGGTGGAGATAAGGGGAAGAAAGAGAGCAGAGCACCACGCTAGCGTTGTGCGCACTTATCGATGATCTTACAGCACTGGTCATTTTCCTCATCGCTTTCACTTGCCCCAACGTTATTCTACTCCCCGCCCCCCCCCCCTCCCCGCCTTCCATCCCTCTCCTCTCTCTCCCCTCAAAACACACACACACACACACACACACCGCGCGCGCGCGCGCGCGCGCGCACGCACGCACGCACGCACGCACGCACGCACGCACGCACGCACGCACGCACGCACCACGCACGCACACACACACACACACACACACACGCACAACACACACACACACACACACACACACACACACACACACACACACACACACTACACACTACACACCCAGCTATTTTGACTCTCCCTGTGGTATAGCACATTTGCGCGCCAGTGAATTAGTTGATCGTCGTTTGCACCATCAGACATTTGCGCGATTTCTGTCAGCCGATACGTTTTGGATGGACAACAAACAGACTTTAAAAAAAAATAATAAAAGAAAAAAGCCCGCTTCACATAGTTCGTTGTCTTCTGATCACCAAAGAGGAACGTGGGAGAAAGATTTTGAACATGTTGAATTTATCATGATAATAAGGAGGAGGAGGAGGAAGGTTGGGGGGGGGGGGGGGGCGGGGGAGGAGGGGATGGAGGAGGAGGAGGACACAGACACTGACAGCCAGTTTATGGAGGGTTTTTTTTTTTCTCTCTCTATTTTTACAGAGAAATATTTAAAAGCCATCAACTGTACGTATTTACCGCAGTTTTGAAATATGTTACTTTCAAGACTTAACGGTTCAACTGTGTTTGTTGAAGTGTTCTTCTTGTTCTCTTCTTCTACTCGCTGAACTCCGTAGGCCCCACACTCAAGAACAGTTCACCAGGCTCTTCCGGTTCTTTCGGTTCAGCGCCAAGACCTGGGTCTCAGCGAATGCGTTTCCGGTCCACTCGCAATATCGTCAGTCCATCGTTTTTGTTTTTCTTTTGTTTTGTTTTGTTTTGTTTTGTTTTGTTTCGTTTTTCCCTGTCTTTCTTTCCGTCTCCCTCCTTCCACAGGCAAAGCCATTGGATCTTGTTACATGGCCACATCAATGGAGTTTTCTCTTTTTGACTGATGCCAGGACCATACGAAGAGCTGCGGACATCAGTGAATGTTCATCAACCTTTATTACAAGTTTCAGATCTTTAAACTAAGCACAGACGAGTCGGAGCACTTCTATTGTTCACACAGTTAAAAACAGAAATTAAAAAAAAAGGCCCGGATCGGTTATTTCCTAATTTTTTTTTTAGTACCGTCGTTTTATCAAGATTTACTTTAAATGTAATATGCACACACTTTAAATCGGGCAAATAAGATGCCCACTCCATGTTCCCCTTTCTCCTCCTTCTCCAATCCCATTATCTCCAGACCTCTTCTTTCTCGCTCTTTACTCCCCCCTACCCACCCACCCTCTCACTCACCCTTCCCTCTCCTCCACCCACACGCCTCCCACCTACCTTCCACATGTGCACCCTCACCCCTTCCCCGTCCCCCCTCCCCACAACCCCCCTTTCCTGCCATTGTCACGTACTAGACTTTTGACAGCCAAGATTCCCCGCCCGCGCATGCGATCAGAGTTAATCGCCGGAAGTGTCTTCCTCCGCCACACGTTTCCTGTAAACCGGAAGTGGTTCATCTTGGCGGCAGGGTCGGGGCCAAAAGCGATCCATTACTGGCCCTTGCTTCGCGCCAGTGTTTGTCTCCAGGCGACGGCTGTTTGCGCAGAAAAAGAGAAGAGAGACGAAGAGTCTTGATTTTGGGTGGGGTGCCTATCACTGGCTAAGTGGCTGAGCGACGAGTTGGGAATCATACGTTGGGAGTTCGAGTCCCCCACTGATGTCCAACAGCAATGATAAATAGATAAGTAGATAAATGAATGAATGAATATATATATATATATATAATAAATGGAATAAAATATACATAAACATAAGAAATAAAACATCAATATGAATAATGACATACAAAACAACAAGGACAGCAACAACGACGACGACATCAACAAGAACAACAACAACAATAATAATATGACAATAATAATGATCATGATAATAATAACAATAATAATATAATAATAATAAACAATAATGATGATAATAATAATGATAATAATAAGAAGAACGATACTGATATTAATGATAATAAAAGAAAAGAGAAAAAGGGTATGCTGCTCCTGGTATAGTCCCGTCTCTTCTGATGGTGTCAGTGTAGTTTTAGCTAGGTCTTGTGGCAATGTCCTAGTTTATAGCCCCCCTCCCCCCTGTGCCTCCTCCTCCGTCTTATGTGTGTGTGTATGCGCGCGCGTGTGTGTATCAATTTCTTCAGCAAGCGTTCTCTAGGACATACGTCTGGCATGTTTGGTTTGAGCCTGAATATCAGAAACGTGTTTTTGTCATTGTCTGTCTGTCTGTCTGTCTGTCTGTCTGTCTGTCTGTCTGTCTGTCTGTCTGTCTCTCTCTCTCTCTCTCTCTCTCTCCCTCCCTGTGTGTGTGTGTGTGTGTGTGTGTGTGTGTGTGTGTGTGTGTGTGTGTGTGTGTGTAGTGTGTGTGTGTGTGTGTGTGTGTGTGTGTGTGTGTGTGTGTGTGTGTGTGTGTGTGTGTGTGTGTTGTTTATTTTGACATGGAAATGAATTGTCCCGTGCTTGTCGGCAACTGACAGCCAGTAATCGATTTGTTGTCTACACACATATAACTGGTTGACAGGTATGTTTGTGTTGTTTTTGTTGTTTATTTGTTTGTTTGCATCTTGTTTGTCGGAACTGGCCACACCTGCGAAGCATTCTTGGCTGCATCTGTTTGGAGTTGTATTAAGTATTCCTAAGCCGAGTAGGAGATGGGTGAGAGAGAGAGAGAGAAGAGAGAGAGAGAGAGAGAGAGAGAGAGAGAGAGGGTGGGGGGAGGAGGGTATTGGCTGGGGGGCTGGTGCAGGGATTTCGAATCCATGCCTGCAAAAGCAAACCCCTGGTCCAATTGAAAAAAAAAAAAGATGAAAAAGGTATCTGAAAAGCACGCTAAAGGCAAATTTCAGGAAAAGAAAAAGTTGAAAAAAGTTAACATTGTCAAAGATTGATAGCAGAACATGTTGTGAGCCAGTCCTCTGATGGATAATATGATAACGCAAATTAGGAGTCCCCACACCTCTTACCCCACCCCTTTTTTCTTCCAGCCACTCTTTCTCCTCGTTCTCCTGTCTCCCTTTACCATCCCAACCCCCAGCTCTTTCCTTAAGGGTTTTTTTCTCTCTCCAGAGAAGTCTCTCCTTTGAGGGAGAGTATGTTCAGCCTCTGAATATTGTCGATGGCTTCTTTTGAAATGGGGAGGGGGGGGGAGGGGGAGGGGGCGGAGGGGGAGAGGGGGGGGGGGGAATACAAGGACAATTCAAAAACCGGTGTTAGAGGATACTAACAGCTAACATCCTTCTAAATGATCGTGTCGTAAAAGTTTAGGGTTGTCATCAGAAGCGAAACAAACATCCATCCATCTTTAACTTGCAAGCTGCCTGCAAAGCAGAACCTGTCAAACGAAAGCGGAAGAGAGAGAGAGAGAGAGAGAGAGAGAGAGAGAGAGAGAGAGAGAGAGAGGGTGAAAAAAGGGGGACATTTGCATAGATTCTGGCTTCGTCTTCATTGTTGTCTTCTGCGTTACCGGCCTTGTTAGACGGCAGATTCTGGCCGTGAGTTTGGCCAAAGTAAAGTGAGGAGTGGATCAG
>CM065733.1:49324992-49327492 GCA_033310375.1 Conus canariensis | reverse complement strand
CGTGAACACACACATACACACGCGCGCGCGCGGCACGCACGCACGCATGCACACACACAACACACACACACACACACACACACACACACACACACACCACACACACACACACACAGATAATGAGAGAGAGGGGGGAGTGAAGAACAAGAAGTAGAAAAAGAAGAAGAAGAAAAAGAAAAAGAAGAAAGACACCATCCCTTCGAGATCTGAACCACGGCCCAGGGATTCTCTCGTTTCCTAAGTGATTCCATCATCCGCTGTCCGACTTTTTCTACCAAGCCGTCTTCCGATAGACAGTTCCACGTGCACACCTACTTTCGTGGATGTCGCCCCAGTTCTTCATGGGCTGTGAAGGTCTCCATCTTTTGAAACACATCTATTCAAACCATGCACAGTTTAGTTATGTTCAGGAGAGGCCTCATTGAAACGTGTTTGCAAAAGATTTAGAAATGAGAGGATCCGCATCAAGCCTGACTTTCCCACTATTTGTCTGTGTCGGAGTCCTATTCGCTCGGGCAGGCCATTTACCCTTTCCGGGTGTGATAAGTGTTCAGTAAGCTGGGCATCCCTCTCAGGCATACCAGCTTCTTTCTTGTCTGCTGTTCAGTTGAAGTCGGCAAATCGCCCACGTGCAAACCAGCGCGTGCGCGCGTGTGCTTTAAGCTTGACATTTTTACACTTTCAGCAATGCGAAGTGGAGGCAGGCACAGAGACAACGAGAAGTGTTGAATGCCTTCAATGCGCGTAATGGAAAGCTCCACCTTGCAAATGGCGATAATGCTGATCCTAATGCCTCCGCATCTTTGATGTAGGTTCGTTCCCCCCTCTCCTCCCCCCCCCCCCCCCCCCGACAACCCCCCTCCCCAGCCACCCCTCGTTTTGGGAAGAGCTCCGTCTTGGGTGTGTTGAGGTCTCGCTCATCTGGTGGCAAAGAAAGTGCACATGTATGGAGAATCCTTTCAGGACGACACGGCCATCCTCTGCTTGGATGCCACCACACACAGGACCTGATATGAAGCAGAGCGCCTGTAGAGTTGCCTTTTGTCTATCAACTTCGCCACGGAAGTGACGTTTACACTTGCGTCTATAGAGCTGTCTGTTGGTGTAAGATTCTAATTCATCGAATTTTTGGTGGGAAAGATGGAACACGGCCAAAGGACGAGTCCATGACATTTTGGTGGGGATTCCTGGAACACGTCTAGTTCAAAAAAGGAAGATCCAGAATCGGTCCAGCAAATGCATGCCCAAAGCTGTTAAACCAACCTTAACCCATCTTGATGGGAAAATGGAATTTCGCTCAATAGGCGAACCAGTCAAATTCTGGTGCAGATTTTTTTTACACGGATTTGGATCATAGGACGGGTCCAGGATCCGTCGGGCATTGGTGAAGATCTGCATGCTCCTAAGTGCCCTTCTAGTTTTAACGCTACTTCTCTTGTTCAAGTTCAATAGTCACTGCTGTTTCAGCCCTTAACTAGAAGTAGCTGCTAACACTCTCAGACGCATTTAAAAGGTGGTGAGAATCATGCCTAAGACTCTGCAGGGCATTTTCTTTATGACATCTCTCTCAAATTTCACTTAAAGTGCAAAGAACATTCCTGAAGTGTAGAAATATAAATTCGTGCTGTTGAAGAGATGTGCAGACAGGAGCTGCATATGCTCAAGAAACATTGATAATTATGATGATACTATTATTGCTATTGAAGATGGTGATAATAATGATGACAATAATCATAGCAGTTATGATGAAAAGAATCAAAAAATGATAAAAGTGAATCTCTAGTTTTGTGCTTTATACGTATGAAATGTTTAGAAAGAAAAGAGGTTAGTTACCGCCAAGGACACAGACAAACAGATTACAGGACAAAACACAATGCATTTCGACCTCTTGGGGTCTTTTTCAGGCAAAAAACAAACAACATTTAGGACAGTGAAAACGAAGAACGAGAAACCACTTATCTTCTCAGATTCGGCGCAAAATGGCTGTTGGATGCTTTGAAACTATATGTATGTAATGTTTCAAATATGATTCCTGAGCTGACAGAGATATAAAATTTAATGGAAATACAATATGATTCACCTGCCCTCAGCGTACAGAAGTTGATGCAGAACATGAAAAAAACAAAGACAGAAAATTAAACTAGCCTTGATGCCTTCTATTTCCATCGAGGCAATGGAGAATAAGTCAAAATTTCTCCAACTAGTAAAAAAATCTATCAGTCGTATAAATTTGCATTGAAGTAAAAGGGGAATGAGTGATAAAACTATACCAGGGAGAGACACGCAGCGCAGTGAGAGAATACCATACCAGTAATTACTCTACGCTTTATAGTTCCTCAAAAGTAGTCGACGGGTCCAGCAAGGAAGAACTGTTTCACTCTGATTGGTGCTCATTAGGACCGCTCAAAGATCCTGGTTACCTGCTTACACGAAACACCTGAATATAAGAGAAAAAGAAACTCTCTGGAATGGGGTAGATCCTTCTCTCTGCATGAAAAGT
>CM065733.1:49312492-49319992 GCA_033310375.1 Conus canariensis | reverse complement strand
TTCCTGTCCTCAGTTTGACAATAAATGAATAGTAAGTATATGGAAAGTTTAACAGCCGTGTTGAAAAACAAAGATAACACAAAACCTCAAGCAGCAATTGAATCTCGGAATGAACATGTCTGATGAAGAAATGAATGAATTCAGTACATTCAAACAATAATAAGAAAGCAACTGCCAGAATCATATTGCGGGAAGCCAGGTAACATTTCCTCTTATCGTTCAAAGACGTCAGCACAGCCGAAATTTTCACAACAATTCAAATTGAATAATGCCACACTGAACAGGCGCATATGACCTATTAGATAAATTCTCTGAGAGTACATGATGGGAAATGAATGTCTATCTCTTTGGAATAGCTGGGACTTTAAGTTGTTCCTAAAGTTTAGGTTCACAAATCATTGAAGCCAGCTGAAAAGTACCCAGTGGCTGATACGATACCAGAGTATGACACCTGTACCACAATAAGATTCGATGATTTACAGGTGCTTGTATCCTGAGCAAAACACTGGGATTTATGCGTCATAATTCCTTGCATACTGAGGAAAGTCACTGTTGCTATTTTATCACTGCCGGAATACAGTGCAGACATTCAGGTTGATTTCACGAGGATTCTTGGTGCCGTTCTTCTTTTCTTCTCGGCACCATTGTACCGCTGGCTTTGAGTGGACCGTCAAACGATTTTCGGAGATGCCTTTATCCTAGTTAACATCAACAACATCTGGATAATGCTTTTAAATTTTCGTGGTGGCAAAATCCCTGAGGTCTGACAAAGCAGAGATACGTCAAAAGGACAAAAGATATAAAGAAGAGAAAAGTTATGCTGTTAACAACCAAATCAGAAGTAAATAGCACGAAGTAAGACATTAACTGGAATATCGCTGTAAAAATTCACAACAGAAGAACACGGAGAATGAAAATGAAAAAAATGAAAAAAAGAAAAAAATGGTTGTGTGGTAACAGTAACTAAAACTTGTATGAAAGATACCATGCACAGAAAAAAATATACTGCTGAAAACATTGTTGATGATACCATACTGCTGATGATGTTTAGAAATATGAAATACTAACCAGAACGTTTATAACATGAGCTGTAAATTGGTATTGCTTACTCTACTGAGAGAGAAATTTTTGCGATCTATACTTCTATGTGAGATCACCTATCACTGTTAGAGTGTTATTGCTCACTGTCAATTGTTTTGAATTAAAACAGTACACATTAGAAATATGAGATTTACAAATCTGAATATGTTCCAATTGAATATTGTCACCAAGAATATTTGTGCTCCTATATTTTTTGCACGGATTACAAACTGACTTCCTTTAAAGAGAATAAGCGTCTGGCAATGCTATTTATAAGGTTACAAAAATGGATTCTCAATAGACTGCTTACATTACCTAATTTCAGAACTGTTTTCAATACTATATGAAATTTTGCTGGCTGTCCATGATGCATATTCATTTTTGCTGGAAATTCCTTGATTAAGAAAATATATTCAAATTCCAAACTACCAGAATATTCCTGTCTTCCCACAGCGTGTGAACCATTGATTTAAATATCCACACACCTTTTTTTTGTGCTGAACGATTCTTGAGACAGAAGAATGCAGCTGTATAATTCATATTGTTATATAGAAAACTGCTGATCGTACTCACTGTTTTAAGACCATTATAAGCATACATTATGTACACGTTTTGACGATCTTTGGGGATGAAGTATAGTGTTATTCTGGATATATATATATTTACATTGAAAGTTGTGATGCTGCCTTGTATTCCAAAACTGCTGATGTATGTCCTAGCAAGTCTTTGACTGTATAGGTTTTGCCTTCAAAATCATACTGCTGATCTTTTTTTCCTTCTTCTTCTTGTATGTGTTCAGCTGTCTTGATATTGAAATGGATATGGATATTATCGTTTTCTTTCTTCGTGGGATATATTCATATATTGAAAGACGTGCTCGAAGTACTGCTGACCCAAATTCTTTGTACGTTCCATTGATTGTGAATGGAAAGGCTTTCCATTGATTGTGAATGGAAAGCTCCCTTCTTCCGGGGCTGGCTTGACTGGGCCGAATAAACCGAACGCAAAATACGGAACTGGTTTCTCTCTCTCTCTCTCTCTCTCTCTCTCTGTCTGTCTGTCTGTCTGTCTGTCTCTCTCTCTCTCTGTCTCTCTCTCTCTGTCTCTCTCTGAGTGTGTGTGTGTGTGTGTGTGTGTGTGTGTGTGTGTGTGTGTGTGTGTGTGTGTGTGAGTGAGAGAGTATTGGGTGAGAGAGAGGAGAGAGAGAGAGAGAGAAGAGAGAGAGAGAGTGTGTGTGTGTATAAGTGTAAGAACACTTGCCCATAAACAACATACATTGCTGCATCGTGTCCAATATGTCCTTTTGTATGAAGATCGTCTCAATCAAAAAATGCTTTCAAAGAATCTTAATTCCTGACAAGCAGCTGAGTATCCTGCCGGAAACATAGGCTGGCGGTAAATGTTCATGCTGATATTACACACACACCACACACACACACACACACACACACACACACACACACATATATATATATATATATATATATATATATGTATTACATATCTTAGCAAAGAGCATAACATAAACGTGCCCCCAAGGCGGCACAATTCCTGACTTTGTCCTTTGTGGAGATCGTCCTGCACAAGCGTACTTTTAACCATCGTTGGTGCTCATCTTATGCCGCGCGTTTTTCGACGTACACATCATCCACACAGCCACGAGAAACAAGTATACGTCCAGTCTTTTAATAATCCAGCGTCTGTGACATAAGGAGACTAAATTGATGCGTAAGGATTCGGGGAATTTGCATCCACATGCGCATCACTGTCCCTCTCCAGCACTGGAATGTGCATCTCTTCTTTGAAAACTCCGCCAATTACACTCGGAAGATGTACTGTGATGATTCTGTACGTAGCAAGGACCTGAAGAGGTTGGATGGTGTGCCTCTTACTTCAGTCCACAACCACACATTTCACCAAGGCTACGGGTACACAATATCTGTTCGGGTGAAAGATCCAAAGAGGAAGCAAACGCGAATCTTCTGAGTGATCGCTCTCCTTGAGTCCCCGTTTTGCACATTTACACGACTATGTTTTTTTAGACAGCTCACAGAAAAACACTGGTAGATTTTTACACATGATGTCCTGGATTTGTACTCCTATGAATAAATTCGAAGAAATGATCGAAGTTGTACACACACTTGAAAGTTTAGTTTCGCTGTTTGGGCAATTATCCGGACAAATTTCGAAAGAAAAAGCTGCGAAAGATTTGTTTGGATTCGGCCGAACGTCGTATATTCAACCTCCCCCCCCCCCTTCCCACCCTTCCACAGCACCCCCCCCCCCACTCCTCCACCCAGCCTCATTCAGCACCCCATTACTTCACCATCAGCCCTCCCCCAACTCCACCAAGCTCTGAAACGTACACAACAACTCTGCCCACACATTTTCCTAGTGACCATTTGCTTGGAAGACAAAATACGGTTTAAGGGAAATAAAAAGAAAAAGAAAAATGGGGAAAAAAACCCCGCTGCCCCTACGCTCTGGGGAGGGGTCAACCTGTTCCTCTTCACATTCCTCTTAAGGGCGCTTATTGACATTGTTGTTCTTGCTGGTTAATTCCAGTTCATGTTTACATTGTTTTTGCTTTTACTGTTCATTCCATTTATATATATATTTTCTTTCTCTTTCTGTTCGTGTTCTTTTGCCCCTTTTGTCTCTTGGTTTGTTCATTTACAATTTCTCTGCCATCCTATCATTTCTTTTCAAACTTTTTCCATACCCCGTCTTCCCCTTACCACCCCCGCCGTCCGCTCTCTCTCTCTCTCTCTCTCTCTCTCTCTCTCTCTCTCTCTCTCTCTCCATCCCCTTTGCCGTTTTCTTCATTTTGATGGCATGTTAAACGAGAGCATTCCTCCGGTTAGACTTCATTTTTCACTTTCGTGAACTGTCTATGAATACCTTTCACAGAGATCCATTTGTTGTTGAGTGGGTGGAGTATAGTGACAGCGGGTTTTTCTGTTTGTGTGTGTGTGTATGTTTGACGTTTAGTGATTTGTGACTTTTCACCGTAGGCTTTCAATATTTTGCGCTACAGCAAACAATGATAGTGTCAGAAGAACTAGACTGACCAGTTTGTAAAATCAAAACATCACTTACGAACAGCTGTTGTTGTTGTTGTTGTCGTCGTCGTCGTCGTCGTACCCTGGTTAAAAGACTTCAGGGTTCATCCGAACAGCCGAAGCACTTGAACACAATGGTACAAATGCATCAGCTAGGGATAAGAACATTACGTGTGTGACCGTTTTTGATTACCCCCGCCACGTGGGCAGTCACATTCCGACCTCGAGGGATTTTGGAGACTGATAATGTTATGCTAGGATAATAAAACAGATTTTTGACCGCAGATCTTCTGTAAACAATGCAAAATGTCTTTGAGGATGCTTAGAAGATTTATAAATAGAAAAAAAAAATCTACAACGTTTCGGTCATAGACCATCTTCGGGACTTGTGACATAAAAAGAAAAACAAACAAATACGTATAGGCAATGACGTTTGAAAACAAAAACGTAAACGGACGATTACGTGTCCAAAGGTGTGTGTGTGTGTGTGTGTGTGTGTGTGTGTGTGTGTGTGCCTGCGCGCGCGCTCACGTGTGTGCCTGCGCGCGCGCTCACGTGTGTGTGTGTGTGTGTGTGTGTGTGCGCGCGCGGGGTGGGGGGGGGGGGGGGGGGGGGGGGGGCACGTGTGTGTGTGCTAGGAGCTTGTCTTCGTTATGCTAGGAGCTTGTCACGACTGAAGACAATCCCCGCATAACTGTGCAGAGCATAACAACATTTTGATGTAGCCATCCAGTTAAAACCAGTGAATTTTCAAGGCTTGACCCCAAAGTTTTGCCTTGTAAAAGTTTTCATGAAGCATATTGTCATAAGCTTTGTGCTTCACGCATAATATTTACACATCGACGCACACAAAAAAATATTTCCATGAAAAAACAGATGACAACAGTGAGTTGCTTCCTAGTAATTGACGCTACACAATGAAAACACATTATGTTTTTGCGTGAAGATAAACAACACTACTATATCCAAACCTGCATAGTCTGCACAACAGGTTAATAAGAGTCTGGTGTAGCACAAACGTTGCAACGGAGATAGCTGCACGGAATCTTCATGAAGTTTGAACATATTTCTGATGGATTTTTTTTTTCTCGTTGCTTGGTGTGTGTGTGTGTGTGTGTGTGTGTGTGTGTGTGCGTGCGTGCGTGCGTGCGTGCGTGCGTGCGTGCGTGCGTGCGTGCGTGCGTGCGTGCTGTGGTGTGTGTGTGTGTGTGTGTGTGTGTGTGTGTGTGTGTGTGTGTGTTGTTTTATTTTGCTTTGAGATATGTTACAGACTATTCTCTGTGACCTTTTTCTGCGCTTAGACTTTGATATGGGAAGACCAAAAGTGACATGTGTCTCGTAGTTTCGTGATTAACCAGCTTAGACTTTGATATGGGAAGACCAAAAGTGACATGTGTCTCGTAGTTTCGTGATTAACCAGCTTAGACTTTGATATGGGAAGACCAAAAGTGACATGTGTCTCGTAGTTTCGTGATTAACCAATCATTGTTGTCAAACAGGGGCTCAGTTGGGGGTAGCTTTTGTATGTTACATCACCCCACCGAACACCACAGAAATAACAGCATCTGTGCAGTGTCTCCCTGCAACGTTGCCTCACGGCGACTTCACATTGACCGCTGGTGCTACAAGAGGTTAAACCTGGGTGTGGCTGTGCCTTAAGACCCTGAATGAGCGCATGTGGCATTATGCCACTGAAAGACGCAGAAGATGGGAATGCCACGAGAAAAAAATAAAAACAAAAACGTTCGTCTTGCGATTCTAAACAATCCCATAAAATATCTCTGAAATTCTTCCAAATTTTGAGCGTCAGATTTCCTTCACTAAATAAAACCGATACTCAACAGATAAACGCGTATATAGGCCCCTTCAAACTAAGGTTAGAGACCTTTTAAAACTAATCTAAGTAAAAATGAACTGAGTATACCACCCAGAATGTTTTGCAATAGGGATGGGATGTGATGCACGACATCCCCCAAACTGCTGTTAAAGTGGCTATGGATACAGGTTACGTATGATACAATTAGAATATGAATTTTGTCTCCTTTGGGTTTGTGTTTAGATACAGCGTCTGCCACGAAAGTGTCTATTCCTAAGATTTGAGCACGCCTGAGAATCCGTCTCTCTGTATCGCTGTCACCAGACCGAACAGGCCATGGGGGGAAAAGTCTCAGACTTTTCTCATCCAAAGCATATTGCGATGTTCTGCTGATTTAATGCATCAAGACTACTGAAGGTTAAAATGTGAATGATAAGTTGCTGGTCTTCCTAAAATTACAGGGAAACATTTTCTGAGAACAACTGCATGTCCTAACAAAAACCAGCAAATTCCCATGCCTATACGTTATATTAGCATCTCGAAGAAAATTTGACTTTTTCTCAAGCACTAAAGAAAAAAAACAATCAGATATATTGTCTTAAATTTTGCACTCAAGACATAGTGTTTACACGTTTTTACTGTGAAACAGTCATTTCAGAAGAAGAAACAACATGTCTGGCCGGCGCAGTTCTCCTTTTGTCCTTATCAAGGAAACACCATATCAGGCTGGTACACTTGCCTTTCTTTTTCTCTAAATAAGAAAATAACATATTGCAATCCAGAAGTGGTTAGTCTGTCTATCACATCATTGTTCACGCCTCTAACAGTGAAGCACATGTCGACTGATGTCGGCACAAACTCCAAAGACTTCACACACTCTGGCAGAGCGATGGCGATAACCCGAGATATTCAGTGGTATATTTCCTCGGCTGAATCATCACAGGCGGTAAGAAAACAGTGGAAATACAGCCTTTCACACACACGCACACGCGTTCGCTTACGTAAATCAGTAAACAGTTCGTTTTAAAATCGTTGGGAGTAACTGACACTTGTAAACTCTCTCTCTCTCTCTCTCTCTCTCTCTCTCTCTCTCTCTCTCTCTCTCTCCTCACACACACACACACACACACACAAACACACACATACATGCACGCACGCACGCGTGCACGCACGCACGCACGCGCGCGCGCGCGCACACACACACACACACACACACACACACACACACACACACACACACACACACACACACACACACACACATGAATAACTACTTCGTTTTAAAGCATTTGAAGCGTTGCCTTTTTTTTTTCCTTAAAAAGGGTGATTTGGGGATGAGGGTATGAGTGTGGGGTTTTGTTTGTTTTTGTCATTGTTTTTGCCATTTCTGTTATTTTCTTCTCTTCCCCCCCCCCCCCCCCCCCCCCCCAACTGTAACGCCTGTCATACAGACAACCCAGTAAGCCTGTCGGAGTTGTTCCTAATCTGCCAGCTATTCAGCTCTCCCATCAAGCGGTGTTCGTCAGCTTTGGCTTGCCCCAC
>CM065733.1:49287492-49297492 GCA_033310375.1 Conus canariensis | reverse complement strand
TTTTTTATTTTGTTAGGTCTTTTTTATTCGTTTTTTTTAAAATTATTATTGACTGGCGCCTTCCATTTACTCTGTGCTGGGATGTCGATTCGTGTTTGTGTTCTCTCTATGTCAATAAATACATTCATCAGTGATCCTGGCTGTTAGCATTATGGCCATCCTTTTCCGAAGACGAAGGGGAAAAACACGCAAGAACGAATAAAACAAAACAAAAAGATAAATAATATGATTAGGTAAAGAATAATCCAAAGGAAAACAATAGAGGGAAAGGGGGAAGGAAGGAAGGTGGATGAAAAAAGCAAAACAAAACACACAAAAAACCAGAAATAAACAAACAACAGAAAGTGAATAACAGTCGAAACAAACAAACAAACAAACAAACAAACAAGAAAGAAAGAAAGAAAGAACGACAGATTGATTATTCAGAGAAAGCTAGGCCCGGAAAATAAAACGTGATGTACATTAGAACGGACATAGAAAGTAAATAAGTGTTTAACTCTGAACGCAGGCTGATGAGCTCAACACCAGCCTGATATTCATCCAGCCAGGGGATGGTTGGGAGCTTATACTGGGTGCGTCCCTTATCCCTTCCCCATTTTAGGATGACACTCTCAACGCCTAACACCTGACTGACCCCCCCCCCCTTCTCTCTCTCTCTCTCTCTCTCTCTCTCTCTCTCTCTCACACACACACACACACACACACACACACACAGCAGCGAGCGAGCGAGCGACGAGGAGAGAGAGAGAGAGAGAGAGAGAGAGAGAGAGAGGATAGTATTTTCTTCATTCTCTCTCTCTCTCTCTCTCTCTCTCTCTCTCTCTCTCACTCTCTCTCTCTCTCTCTCTCTCGTACCTTCACTTGTCTTGCTCGTTTTTACGAGTAATGTCTGAAAAATGCCTGATGAAAGTCTTAACTCAAAATCCAGCCACCCCCTTGACTACAAACTTTTGGGAGTTTGGTTTTCAAAAAAAAACTCTCAAAATCAACAGAATTAAGTACTGCAGATAAGTTAAGTGAAGAAGCAAACGTGTTCAAGATATATTCAAAACGAATCTGTACATGTTTAGGCAAAAACGCAATACTGAAGCCCCTCATACTTATGGATACTCCAGCCACCCTCCAAACATACAGATTTTTTTAAAGTTACAACAAAAATACTATGATTTCATATCGGAAGGAAAGTCGTGTAAATTTGAAAGACGTAATCAGTACGTAATATTGAACAAGAGCTTAGAAATACCAAATATTGATAAATACATTCAAGCTTTAAAAAAATGACATAACTGAAGAAAGTATGCCAAGTCAGGCATTCAAAGCGGAAGAACACATTACGCACCGCCTGTCCAGAAATAGATTCAAGCAGATACACATGGTTCGAGTACATTTCTCACAATAGATGTAAGATTTTTTGAAAGATGTGTTCAAGTCATATTACTTGAGCTTCGTTTTGCAAGTGACAATAAAACAGTCATAAAAGGCTCTAACTGAGAAAAAATTTCTGCAAATTCCATATAGAAAGCCTAACTTCCTGCCACAGACACTGATGGAAAACATACATATTTAGTTAAAGGCGTTGTTAATAAAAAGGGGTACTTCTTCACTCACATGATCCGTTTACATATGTATAGAATTAAGAGTAATGACATGGATTATATGGGTTGCCTACTGTCTATAAAAACATCTGAGGAAACGAAACATGAAACAGAAAGCATAACATGCTACTCGACAACAAAAGCATTCAGTCGTATGTCAAGAGTTTGTTATGATTTTCTTCCAGCGAAATATATATAATTATGTTTTCTTAATTTCATGTTCCCATTTCTCACCTTCAACCCCCCCCCCCCCCCCCCCCTTGTTTTATTATTTTTTTTAAAATATATATATTAGTTCAAATTTTGGTAAGTCATCACTCTAATGACAGAAGAATTGTTAGCCTCACTTGTTTCCCCACTACTTAATTCTTTGGCTTACATATATATATATATATAATATATATACATAAACTAATAAATTCCAATGATAAGCACATACTGTTAGTTAGGCAGAATTATCTACCACTGCAGATATGAATGCTTATCTCCCCCTATTTCTTCAATCTAAGACATAAGAGCAAGCTTTGTTTAATTGAATATATATATATATATATATATATATAATATATATATTATATATATAAGTAGACAGTTAAATCTTATTTATTAATCCATAAACTGACAACAACCACAAATAATGGGTTTTCGACGTGTCTGTAAGCAGTGATTTTGATCTTCCAGAGCCAGACACTCTGGGTCTCTTCTGGCGCATGGCCAATGAATGTTTGGGTGACATTGAAGATCGTCGATGTCTGGAGAGGAACAGCCCAGTACACGCATTCTTTGGACAGTGAGTTGACGGGTCTAACAACTACGTGGATTGGGACAGTCTGTTGATGAGTCTTCCGGCCACCTCTCAAAGGACTGGGAGGAGGAGAACGGGCGAGTGGTTCGAGTGAAGAGAGGGGTCAGATGGAGGCAGTACAAACAGAAAACTGGATGGGAAAGCATAGGGAGAGAATATCACGCTCGGTCTTCGTAAGTACTGTGAACACATTTCAGGCGGGTGTCGAGATTGGTCTGCTGTCTCTTCGCTTTCGTTACAACGAGGGGGCAGTTAGTTGGCTAATGGGGGATGGGGGAGGGGGGGCTGGGTATGTGGGGATACGAACAGTTGTTTTCTTATCCAGATGTAGAGATCAGCGAGATTACATTTTGCATATTCATCCTGGGTGCGGTGTATATTGGAATGTAATTTTTTCCACTGTACTTAAAACATTTTAAAAAACAACTGTCATCATTATAAGGTTGAAGACAATAAACCTATTCTGAAAAAAAAGCATTCAGGGGAAGATAACATTGCCAGGATAACGACAGAATAATAGACAGTGTGCATCACAGACTCACCGTTTCACACACCAATGTTTTGGCATTTTCTGTCGCTGGTTGAACTGTTAAGCTGATGGCGTAACATTGCTTTGGGCATGCCCGCAAACGGCATCTGTCCCAGGAACGCGGCGCGGTCACTCCCGCTAAACGCGAGCTCTCACACAGGTTACCTCTCTTCAGATTTCCAACATCGTCTCTTTCCAGTCAGCCCATTGCCCCGAGAACCAATGTTCTTCGTGCTGCGTTCAGGACATAATTTCCATCACAGGTCAACAGGGACCGAGCGGAAGGGCCGAAGAGCACAGGAAGCCAAAGGCGACGTGAAGATTATCTTCTCCGCCCGATCTGTTCCTACAAATCCTGCCCAGTTCGTCCTACAACGACAGGTGAACCGTGATCTTACCAGGCACCAATCGCCAAGGAAATGTTCGAAATTCAGGAAATCTTGAAGCCTGACAGACAGAGAGAGAGAGAGAGAGAGAGAGAGAGAGAGAGAGAGAGAGAGAGAGAGAGAGAAAGATACAGAGAGAGAGAGAAAGAGAGAGACAGAGACAGAGAAGAGAGACAGACAGAGACAGAGACAGCGAGACGGAGAGATAGATAATAGATAGATAGATAGATAGATAAGATAGATAGATAGAAATAGATAGATAGATAAGTAGATAGTTAGGTAGATGGATGGATGGATAGATAGAGAGATGAAAAAGATAGATAGATAGACAGATAAATAGATAGATATATGGAAAGATAGATAGAGAGATAGGAAGAGACAAGTTGAAAAAGAAAAGGACGATGCTTAAATGCCTAGTTCTTGATTCGGGTTCTTTCTACATAAAATACACATTATTTTCAATTCATAGGAGAGAGATGGTGCTTTTCGGGCAACGAAATTTTTCTTTTTTATTCTATACACCCACTAATTTTTTTTCGTGTACTATGAATAGTAACGTATCCTGATTTGTAGATGAAACGACTGGCATTCTCACTCTTACACAGACAGAAGTGTGCCAAGAGGGAGAACAGAAAATGCCTAGTTGCCCCTGCCAATGTATATTACAGTATACAGACAATTCCCCCTTGTAACATTGCATAGGCAACACACAATTCCGCGTTGAAGCCCAACAAATCGGCATGGCACAGACGGACAAAGACAGCGCAGTCAGTGACGGTCTGTCCAAAGTTAGGTTTACTATCAGACACTGTTCAGACAAGCTAGGTGTTAGTGTAAAAGCAGTATGTAAATGTGATTCGTAGTTAGAACGCAGACTTCCACACAATTATATGAAACCGAAGCTTTCGTCGCAGCAGCAAATCCGTGTGATGCAAAACAATCAGGGTAAATGATAAAGGTATTCTAATGCTGATGAATAACAGGCAGCCCATTCAGACAACATCAAAATCAGACAGATAATGACGGAATTGACTGGTACGTTAGGTACAATGGGCGATCGCTTGATGTTTTGTGAAAAGATGTGAATGGCAGCACCGCAAAGAGCAAAGAGGTCCCAAAGCGAAATCTTAGTGCTCCGTAGTGACTTTTGCCTTTTTGCTCCCGTCGATTGAAATCGGAACTTCCGATTGACGGAAATCTATTTTCTGTGTTGAATACTATGCTTCATAACTCCGTGATCTGGATTCCACATCGTAACAATCTTATTTTGCAGAGAATGAACAAGTGCACTACGCTCATCTTTGCGCACGCTTTCGATTTATTGCAAATCTCTATCAAGCGGCTTACAGGCACAGACTAATTTTAACAAAGCAAATTAGCTATCAAGCATAAAATAAAGAATCTAGAGTAATCTTGACATGCCATTCCATCATCTTTGAAATAGATACGATCTGCGTCCTCCAGTAACAATCTTATTTGCTACTTTCCTGTCATGTACCTGTAAAATATTTTTTTTTCGTTTTTTTTTTTTTTTTTGTGAACCGTCCCTATCCCAACGGTTTCCCGTCCTTGCGAATGATTTTGTAAAGTTCACCACATTTAAACCATTGAGGAATTATTTCATACTGTACGCATCCTCCATCCTCCTCAGCTTTCTGCCCCGAACGCTTCTCTCCATCACATATTGGAGGGAGTACGATCTCTGAAAGAGATTGAAAAACAAAAAACAAACAAACAAACAAACAAAAACGCTCTAACGTTGAATGCAGTTCGTCTTGAATCAATCAGTTTCAATGTCTTGGCGAAAAGAATTTATATTTTACAGGGGTGGGAAGAGTAGGGAAAATGACAGAAAATTTAGCCGGAAATGTTTTCCCGCGTCTAGCACCTTCCACACTCCTCTCGTCACCTTTTCCATATCATGAAGTTGAGGCTTTTGGCGCAAATGACTATCAAGCAAAAAGGTGTAGGCCTATCTGTTTACAGTAGACTGCGATGGGAGGGGGAGGGGGAGGGGGGGTGAGTGCACATCGTTTTTGACCTCTGGCTGCTTATTTCTACCTTGTTTCGGTCAAACTTTAGGCGGATTACGAAAGACAGAGGCTAGGTCAAAGAATGGGCCGATTAAGCTCACCCCCCATCTCTCTCTCTCTCTCTCTCTCCTCTCTCTCTCTCTCTCTCCCCTTGTACATACAAACATAGATAGATAGATAGACAGATAAATCGATAGATAGACAGATAGATTGACAGATAGATAGACAGACGGACAGACAGATAGGTGGAAGACAGTTGCTTATCATTATTGTCATTTTCATCTGTCTCAAGACACTGGCATTGAATCTCATAAATGATGATGATGATGATGATGATGATGATGATGATGATGATGATGATGATGATGATGATGATTATGATGTAATAATAGTAATAACAATAACAATAATATTAAATGGACAGATAGATAGATAGATAGATAATAGATAGATAGATAGATAGATAGATAGATAGATAGATAGATAGATAGATAGACAGACAGATAGATGGATATATAGATATTTAAAATGGACGCGACTTTTGATCATACGATGAAACAACGGGTGGTTTTCGGTATAGTTTCACCGAGTGTTTCAATAAATATCTTATCCTGGGGGCAAAAGATGCCTTCCCTGTTCTTTCTTTCTTTCTTTTTTTCTTTCTTTCTTTCTTTTCTTCTTCTTCTTCTTCTTCTTCTTCTTCTTCTTCTTCTTCTTCTTCTTCTTTAAACATCTTCCCTGACTTACAGAAACGTACAGCAGAGCATAAACAGAAAAGAGAGAAGAGAGAGAGAGAGAGAGAGAGAGAGAGAGAGATAGATAGAGAGAGAGAGAGAGAGAGGGAGGGAGGGAGAGCGAGAGAGAGAGAGAGAGAGCGAGAGAGAGATTGAGAGAGAGAGAGAGAGAGAGATTAACTGATTCACTGATTCACTGATTTGTAATCTTATAATCTTGATTCCCAAGGCTAACAGATAAGCAAGGGACTGATGATGCTAACACTTTAACACTATTACACAATATAAAACTGATTGTAACAAAACAGCGATGATTCATATTATCATAAAAGAACATGCATACACACTAAACCTGTGTCACACACACACACACACACACACACACACACACACACACACACACACACACACACACACACACACAGAGTGCCAGAGGTACAATCTCTTAATGAAGACACCATTTACACACACACACACACACACACACACACACACACACACACACACACACACACACACACACACAGTGCCAGAGGTACAATCTGTTAATGAAGACACCATTTACACACACACACACACACACACACACACACACACACACACACACACACACACACACACACACACACACACACACAGTGCTAGAGGTACAATCTGTTAAAGAAGACCCCACCCCCCCATATAGTGCTAGAGGTACAATCTGTTAAAGAAGACCACCCCCCCACCCCAATATAGTGCCAGAAGTACAACCCTCCCCCCATATAGTGCCAGAGGTACAATCTGTTAAAGAAGACCCCCCCCCCCCAATATAGTGCCAGAAGTACACCCTCCCCCCATATAGTGCCAGAGGTACAATCTGTAAAAAAGACACCCCCCCCCATATACTGCCGAGGTACAATCTGTTAAAGAAGACACCCCCCCCCCATATAGTGCCAGAAGTACATCTGTTAAAGAAGACACCCCTCCCCCATATAGTGCCAGAAGTACAATCTGTTAAAAAAGACACCCCCCTCCCCCATATAGTGACAGAGGTACAATCTGTTAAAGAAGACACCCCCCCCATATAATGACAGAGTACAATCTGTTAAAGAAGACCCCCCCCCCCAATAGTGCCGAATACAATCTGTAAGAAGACACCCTCCCCATATAGTCCAGAAGTACAATCTGTTAAAAAAACACCCCCCTCCCATATATGACGAGGTACAATCTGTTAAAGAAGACACCCCCTCCCCCATAAATGACAGAGGTACATCGTTAAGAAACACCCCCCCCCCCATATATGCCAGAAGTACAATCTGTTAAAGAGACACCCCCCCCCCATATAGTGACAGAGGTACAATCGTTAAGAAGACACCCCCCCCCATATAGTGCCAGAGGTACAATCTGTTAAGAAGACCCCCCCCTCCCCCATATAGTGACAGAGGTACAATCTGTTAAAGAAGACACCCCTCCCCCATATAGTGACAGAGTACATCTGTTAAGAAGACACCCCCCCCCTATAGTGACAGAATACAATCTTTAAAGAGACACCCCCCCCCATATATGCAGAGGTACAATCTGTTAAAGAAGACACCCCTCCCATATAGGCAGAGGTACAATCTGTTAAAGAAGACACCCCCCTCCCCCATATAGGACAGAAGTACATCTGTAAAGAAACACCCTCCCCCCCATATATGCCAGAATACATCTGTTAAAGAAGACACCCTCCCCCCATATAGCAAAACAATCTGTAAAGAAGACACCCTCCCCATATAGTGCCAGATACATCTGTTAAAGAACACCTCCCCCATAAGTGACAGAATACAATCTTTAAGAAACACCTCCCAATAGTGCCAGAAGTACAATCGTTAAAGAAGACACCCTCCCCCCATATATGCCAGAGTACAATCTGTTAAAGAAGACACCCCCCCATATATACAAGTACAATCTGTTAAAGAAGACACCCCCCTCCCATATAGTGACAGAGGTACAATCTGTTAAAGAAGACACACACCCCATATAGTGACAGAAGTACAATCTGTTAAAGAAGACACCCCCTCCCCCATATAGTGACAGATGTACAATCTGTTAAAGAAGACACCCTCCCCCATATAGTGACAGAGGTACAATCTGTTAAAGAAGACACCCCCCCCCCCCATATAGTGACAGAGGTACAATCTGTTAAAGAAGACACCCCCCCCCCATATAGTGCCAGAAGTACAATCTGTTAAAGAAGACACCCCCCCCCCCATATAGTGACAGAGGTACAATCTGTTAAAGAAGACACCCCCCCCCCCCCCATATAGTACCAGAGGTACAATCTGTTAAAGAAGACACCCCCCCCCCCCATATAGTGACAGAGGTACAATCTGTTAAAGAAGACACCCCCCCCCCCCCATATAGTGACAGAGGTACAATCTGTTAAAGAAGACACCCCACCCCCCCATATAGTGACAGAGGTACAATCTGTTAAAGAAGACACCCCCCCCATATAGTGACAGAGGTACAATCTGTTAAAAGACACCCCCCCCCATATAGTGACAGAAGTACAATCTGTTAAAGAAGACACCCCCCCCCCATATAGTGACAGAGGTACAATCTGTTAAAGAAGACACCCCCCCCATATGTGCCAGAAGTACAATCTGTTAAAGAAGACACCCCCTCCCATATGTGCCAGAAGTACAATCTGTTAAAGAAGACACCCCCCCCCCCAAGTGAGGGCTACATCTGTAAAAGGATCCACCCTTCCACAATCAGACAATCAGGTAACAAATCTATTAAAGTAGACTCACTCCTCATACATGAGTCCAGAAAGCACAGTCTTTAATCAGGAGAGACTACCATACCACCAGATTAAAAAAATTACTCGCACGAAGTAGGTACAGAACATTAAATCAGAAGGGGTCTATACCCTTAATGCTGTACAGCAGGTACAATCTGTTGAAGGGAAGAATCGAACCTTGCCCCCATATATTGAATCTTATCATTTACGGGCCCTCGTTATAATGCCACATGACAGTGCAAAAGAAAAAACCTCTCCACGCACATCTGTCACAGAGCAATTTGTACAACATTAAAAATCACGAATATCTTCTTACCCCCATCATTCTGCAGGTACAATTGTTAAATAGACCTCGATAGTAATTAAGAAAACCCTCAACCAACAATAAGGAACGTCCGTGATGGTAGATTTGTTTAATGAAGATCTGCCCTCCCCCATATGTGCGGGTACATCTGTTTAAGAAGACCCCCCCCCCGTCGATATTGTGCAGATGGTCATCGTTAAAGACCCCCTCCCCCTGTAGTGTGATTGTGTGAGGTCAAGTCTGTTTAAAGACTCCCCTCCTCCCCTTTAGTGACAAGGTACAAATCTGTTAAGAAGAGACACACCCCCCCCCCATATAGTGACAGAGTACAATCTGTTAAAGAAGACACCCCCCTCCCCATATAGTGACAGAGTACAATCTGTTAAAGAAGACACCCCCCCCATATAGTGACAGAGGTACAATCTGTTAAAGAAGACACCCCCCTCCCCCATATAGTGACAGAGGTACAATCTGTTAAAGAAGACCCCCCCCCCCCCATATAGTACCAGAGTACAATCTGTTAAAGAAGACACCCCCCCCCCATATAGTCCAGAGGTACAATCTGTTAAAGAAGAACCCCCCCCCCCCCATATAGTGCCCGAGGTACAATCTGTTAAAGAAGACCCCCCCCCCCCCCATATAGTGCCAGAGTACAATCTGTTAAAGAAGACACCCCCCCCCCCCATATAGTGCCAGAGGTACAATCTGTTAAAGAAGACACCCCCCCCCCCCATATAGTGACAGAGGTACAATCTGTTAAAGAAGACCCCCCCCCCCCCCCCCATATAGTGACCAGAGGTACAATCGTTAAAGAAGACACCCCCCTCCCCCATATAGTGACCCGAGGTACAAT
>CM065733.1:49277492-49284992 GCA_033310375.1 Conus canariensis | reverse complement strand
CACTCTCCAAGGCAATGCCAAATGTGAATGCCTCAGTGAAATGCATGACATTTGACCTTTTTGTACTGTCTTGGAAACCACGCTGGCGCAAAGATGTGGCGTCGGGTGAGTTTAAGGCACGAAAGCTGTGGTTAATGTATGTATACATTGTGATGGATATCAGCGGTCATTAAAACAAAAAAAAAAAAGAAAAAAAAAGAGAAACGATCGATGATGGTGTGGGGTGAGGTAAAGGTGGTATAGAGGTGGTATTGGGTTTAATTCTGGCATGCTTTGCCTCGAAACGCTGACATAGGTGGGATTTTCTGTTTTGTTTTTGTTTTGATTTGTTTTGCCTTAGGTGCACGTCCATAAGTGTTTGTTCTGCTTTGTTTTGATCACTCAAATTCCAACAGCATGGCGAAAAGAAACAAATGAGTGAAACATTATGGAATTTCTGTCTTCATATTGACCACACTCCCACATTACAGTATTGAATGGCCTCAACTACAGGTGAGCGAACATGCATCCATGTTGCGTATGGCATTATAGCACATACGTTTAGATACAGGAAGAATCTTCTTCCCCCCATCACCCATCTCTTTCCCGCATATGAAAGCAAGCCCTTACCCTCTCCATCAACTTCAAGACACAGGGAAGAAAAGGAGAAAGGAAAATGTACGGCAATATTAGGAAGTATTCTATAAGTCATTTGCTTTTATCTGTTTTATGTGTTTTGTATTATTTCACCTCATATGTATGATTATATATATATATAATATATAATGTGTGTGTGTGTGTGTGTGTGTGTGTGTGTGTGTGTGTGTGTGTGTGTGTGTGTGTATGTGTGCGTGTGTGTGTGGGGGGGAGGGGGGGTTGGGGCTCCATCCTTCTTTTTTCGGACTTTTTGCAAAAAAACAAGAACAGAAAACAAAAGCAAACAAGCAAACACACACAAAAAAAAAAAAAAACGAAAACAAAAACAAAACACTGATCTTTATCTATACGCCTTTTTCTAAGAACCTCACAGTCAAGTTTCTAACACTTAATAGATGCGTCTCAGGAAGTGTTCATAACATCTGACCTACACAGCAGGTGTTTGTATCTCCGACCTTGAGTTGACAGCAAGATTTTTTTGAAGCAAAAGTGTTAAAGCAGATCTACTGCCCTGTCATGTAGTCTCACACCAGCACGGCATCATCTGCAATATCCTCATTTACATTTCTCATCATTATGAAAGAAAATCAACTGAAACTGGTTCTAGACATCTTAGATGTTTAAATCTGGTTAACGTGTGTTTCCAGAGCTCCCCATTCAGGTTATGTGACTGTTATCACACTTGTTTTCATCCTCTGCACGTGTGTCAAAGCACAAAAGTGACCGGAACACAAAAGCAGGTCTGCATGTAATACTGACCTGGGGGAAATGGGTATGGGCACGTGAGAGATGGAGAACGCACGATGGGTTAGGAGAATCTAAGTCGGAAAATTTCTCATCCACAGACCCAGCTTGAACTGCCAGAATCTGGACATCTGACTTTGCTGACCAGAAGCTGAATGGAACACATCTAACCAATGGGTGATCATGACTATTATCAGAACTCACCACCAATACCACTGGCTCCTTGTTAAAGATGGCGGAGATAGGTCTGGGTGCTTGGGTAGCAGAGTGAAGGGGTGAGAGCAGGAGGGAGGAGGGGATGGGACGGAAGGGGAGGAAAGGAAGGAGGGGCGGAGGGGCAGGAAGACGCAAAGGGGAGAGGAGGGGGGGTGGTGGTGGTGGAGGGAAGTCGGAGGACACAAATTCCCGCGCTATTCAGGATGGCGAATCCAAATCCTCTTAGTGAGCGGTAACCTTTCCAAAGTGCGACCACTCTGGAGCTGTAATCATTCTAAGGCCAGCCAGTCCCATTCCCGATGCTGTCGCTAGCTGTAAATCGTCCACTCGTCACAGTGTTCACTTGTTGACTCTCAGGCATGAATCAGAAGTGTCAACGTGTCGATCCGTCCCTCGCCACACAGCCGTTCAAGTCAATGCTGGCGCAGCCTGATGTAAAGATTCCTGCCAGCTCGGCGGCAATGGGTTAAAAGGTCTGCTACCAACTTGTTTTGAGAAACTCAGATTCTCTCTCTCTCTCTCTCTCTCTCTCTCTCTCTCTCTCTTCTCTCTCTCACTCTCTCTCTCTCTCTCTCTCTCTCTCTCTCTCTCTCTCTCTCTCTCTCTCTCTCTCTCTCTCTCTCTCTCTCTCTCCGTAAGTTGCGAAACCTTAAGCTTGTGAGATGCTCTGAAGTTTTTGCCACCCTCCCCACTTTCTGCACCTCTCCTACGTTTTCGCTGTTCGGGAGTCACACTGAGAAGTGGGTTGACAAAGACCCGCTCACCACAAATCACAGTGACTAAGCACTTCGAACAGTAGGAGAAGAAGAAAGAAGAAAAAGAACAGACGAAGAGAGCAATGTAAAAAAACAAATCTGGTGAGTTTTTTTCCCCTATAGCCTTAGTCTCATGCAAAGTACAAGACTAGAAGAAAACCATAAATCCAGTACTTTTAGCATCGGATGAGAGTGTGTGTATGTTCGAAAGAGAGAGAGAGAGAGAGAGAGAGAGAGGAGAGAGAGAGTGGGGGGGGGGGAGGGATGATGGTGACGGGTATGAGGAAAGAAAGAAAACTCGAAGGAGAGGGTCTCGCGGCAGTCCTCACTCTTTCACAATGATCTGGCGAGAGCTGCACTTGATCTCAATATTTGTGCATATAACGAAGTTTTTTCACAGTTCGAGCACATACCCACAACCCCATGCTGCAGTGAACGAAATCACACACACACACACACACACACACACACACACACACACACACACACACACACACACACACACACACACAACAAGAGGGGAGAGAGAGAGAGAGAACAACTTCAGGCCTTTATTCAGTAAGGACATCGGCCCATCTTGAGAGAGGGAGGGAGGGAGAGAATCATTGCCGTCCAAGTAACATACAAGATGTAATGTATGTGAGGTCTTTGAAAATAAATGTTGTTGACCAGTCACAGACTTATCGGAGAAAAACAAGAATATTGCCATGGGAAGCACTCGACAGAAATAAACAGGCAACAGAAAACGATCAGTGCCATAGATAGACGTCCACAAAAAATCACTTGAATGATCTGTGGTGGAACTTTTCAAATAACTACCCCAACACATCCTTCATGAAAAAGTCGTCGAAAGCAGAAGAGTCCACAGTTGGGAGAACTTTTGTTGAAAGGGCCTTTAAAAAGGGAGGGTATGTCTGCTAGGAGAAAACCATGAGAAATCACTCACAAAACAGAGGTTTTAAGTCGTAGGAATGTACATTGGGAGGCAACCTCTTGAAATCCTTTACAAAAATCGTCTTTAAAGGGAAGGAATTAATACAGAGAGGCAACTTACAGGGCTTACAACTTAATACAGAGAGCAACTTACAGACGTCTTTAAAGATAAAGAGAGGGAGACATTTGGAAAGAGATGGACTTCATGATGGGAGGTAACCGAGAGGAATGCTTTACACAAGTCATCTTTATAGCGAAATTGTCTACAATGAGATGCAACTTTCAGAAATCCTTTACACACAGAAAGAAGATCTTTAAAGGAAGGAAGTTTATTTTGAAGGTAATCTCCAACAATCCTGCTACGAAGAAGGAACTTTCAAGGGAGGCAGTATTTATTCGGAGGCAACTTCCAAAAAACTTGTTAACAAAAAATAAAGCCTACAATTTAAAGCCAGGGAGAGTATATTAAGAGGTAACTCTCAAAAATAGTTTATAGAAAAATCCTAAAATGCGCGAAGTTTATGTTGGGACGTTATCCTCAGACATACTTTATAGAGAAGGATCTTTAAGCGGAGGGAGTACGTATTGGGAGGTAATCCCCATAAATGTTTTGCAACACAGGATCTTTAAAGTGAGGGAGTGTATATTGGGTGGCAATCCCCAGACATGCTTCACCAAACCAAAGAGGATCTTTGAAGGAAGGGAGCCTATCTCGGGATGAAGTCCCGAGGAATGCTTTACAAAACAGGATCTTTAAAGAGAGGGAGGCTTTCTTGGGAGGTGCTCCCCATAAATTTTTTTTACAAAAGAGGATCTTTAAAGGAAAGGAGTCTATATCAGAGATATTCCCCAGAAACGCTTTATGAAAAAGGATCTTTAAAGAAAGTGCGTCTATACTGGGAGGTACTCTCCAGAAATACTTCACAAAAGAGATCTATAATGGGAGGGAGTCTGTATTGGTAGGTAACCCCTAGAAATACTTCACAAAACATGATATTTTCAAGAGATAGACTGTGCATTGGGAGGCACTCCCCCCAAAATGCTTCATAAATGAAGAAAAGACCCACGAGAGTAAAGAACCTGCTTTCGAGGGTGGGGGTGGGGGTAACATCTGGAAATCCTTTACAAAAATTATCTTGAAGAGAGGGGGTAGGGTGGGGTGGAGGGAGGTCTGTATTGAAAGGCATTTAACTTTTAAGGGAAGAAATCTGTGTTATGAGGTACCCCCCCCCCCCCCTCCCAATATCTAATTTTAAAAAATCACTAAAGGCAGCGATCCAGGAGTCTTTTCCGGGGGCAACCTCTACAAATCTATCACCACCCCGCATCTCACACCACACCCCCTCCCTGGTTCCCCCCCCCCCCCCCCCCCCCCCCCCCCACCCACCCCCCCCCCCCCAACGTGGAGTTCGTGTCCTCCCTCGCGAGAGACCCATCATGTTCATTCATGAACTTGGCACAGTTACGACGAACTTTGTTTTGAAACTCGCTACAGTGACGGTAGTGGGAGAATCAAATCTGAGGTCATCAATAGAGCAAGGTATAAAGGGCAAATGAATGTAAGAGGTTTGTGTGTGTGACGCGACGCGCGCGCGCGCGTGTGTGTGTGTGTGTGTGTGTGTGTGTGTGTGTGTGTGTGTGTGTGTGTGTGTGTGTGTGTGTGTGTTATAATGTAAGATAATCAGTGAGGATGAGGATGGTTAAGATAATGTTATGGGGTTCTGTTCGGGTCAGAGACTCTGTGACAGAGCTGTACTGTTGGGCTTCATGTCGTCAACCAGGCCCGAGAGAGACAGACCCCTTCAGCGTTTGTTGAAAAATGTTAATAAGCCTCTCGGAGACTATTTCATTAGGTAGATAAAAATTCAACTGCGAGATTAAGTAGAGTAGGGTGTTGAAAAGTAACGTAGTGTCGTAAAGAGCAGTGAAGTATAGTGTAGAAGTAGTCGTGTATCGGACAATGAAGTGTAGTGTAGTCGGGCGTAATTAAGTATTTTGAAGTTTAGGACAGTATGATTTAGTTCGAATAGTTTAGTAAAGAGCTCTTAAGTACTGAATAAGGTTTGACAGTTAATAAAACGTTGTGTCTGTAATGCAGTGTACTGTATGACGGAAAATGCAGGGCAGTACAGTGTACGGAAATGTAGAACAATGTATAGTGTTATGTAGGAGTGTAGTATACGGTGATACAATGCAATATATCGTGTAACGCAGGATAGTGTAATGCAGAGTAAAACGAGGCAGTGTGTACAGTCACGTGGGACAGAGTAGTGCCGTATGATATATAGTAGTGTAAGTGTAATGTAGGGCAGTGTTTTGTTGGGTAGTATAGTACAATGTATCGTGTCATATAGTGTACAGCAGAGAAGGGCAGAGTAATGTTGGGCGGTGTAGTATGGTAATACAGAGTAGAATGAAGTGTAACGTATGACAGCGTAGAGTAGGATAATATAGGGTGGTGTAAAGTGTAATGTAGGGCAGTTCAGTAGTAGTGGGAAGTGTAATGTAGGACAGTGTAGGGTAGGGTAATGTAGAACTTTTAAAGTGTAATGTGAGGGCAGTGTAGTGTTAAGATAATGTCGACCAGTATTTGGGGTGAAGTAAGAAAGTGTTGTGGAGGGTAATGTACGGCTAGGTATAGCGCAACGGAGGGCAGTATCCTGCAGGATAATATAATACAGCGGTGTACAGCGTAATGCAGGACAATAGAAAGAACGGCAATGTACGGCACTGTGTAGCGTTATGTAGGGCAGAGTATAGTGAAATATAGGGCAGTGTAGTGCAGTGCAGTGCAGTAGAATGTATAGTTTGCTGTAGAGTAGTGAGGTGTACGACTGTGTATATAGTATTCCACAGGGCTTTGTGTGGTGTAATTTGAGGCAGTGCGCAACAGGGTAATGTAGGATGTGATATGTTCAATGTAGGACAATGTAGATGTGATGTATAGCAATGTATATGGCATCGCAGCGTGATGTATATTGTAATGAAGGGTAGTCAACGGTGAAACATAGAACAGTGAATAGTGTAATACAGGTCAGTGTGGTGTATGTAGAATAACGTAAGGCAGTGAATAGTGTTACAAAACACTGTGTGGTGCGGTGAAACACAGTGTGTGGTGATCGGGCAGTGTATGTTGTAAGATCATAGGGCTTTTCCTCTTGGGTTTTTTTTTTCAGCAGACGTTGTGACATGCCCTTCTCACACACTTCATTCAACATTACTACCACTGTCTCATTTTGAGCACATAAGTGGCACAAAAAGGTTTATTGGTTACATCTATGTTTCCCTGTGTGTGTGTGTGTGTGTGTGTGTGTGTGTGTGTGTGTGTGTGTGTGTGTGTGTGTGTGTGTGTGTGTGTTGTGTGTGTGGGTGTGTGGGTGTGTATGGGTGTGTGTGGGTGTGTTTGTAAATGCGTTTTCCTTGCATTTAACATTTCTGCTGCTAACAGTTCAAGAAAGATTGATAATACTTTCCAGTGGATCGACCCTTAGAACATGGCTGCCGTTGTCTCTCTTCTCTCTCTCTCTCTCTCTCTCTCTCTCTCTCTCTCTCTCTCTCTCTTAGTTATATGTTTATCGTTCTTAACTCCCATGGAACACACCACACATCGTTTCCTCTTCCCTCAATCTCAACGTCAATGCCCGTATCTCCCGTTATTCATCAAAAGCAGATTGTATGGGAGTAGACTAGCGTCCTAAACAGAAGTTACTGCTTTCCCAAGGAAAACAGTTACTGTCCTATGAGAAAACCTCAATAATGTTGCCCCCCCCCCCCCCCTCCCATGGAAATCACTATGATTACTGTTTTTTCGAAGGATACGAACTGTTGTCATGAGATGAAACAGTAAAAGTAACTGATTTCCCAACTTAACTGTTTTATGTAAGGATTACAAATGCTTCCACAGGAAAACGGGGGAAAGCGTTCTAGCTTCATATTCTCATAAGAACTTAAGAAAACATTTACATAATCTTCAATTAAACAAACACAAGAAAAGACAAAAGCGAAAATTCCTGTTTTCCCCCAGGGAATCAATTTCTAACACCATCTTTTTTTTTTCTTTGGAAAACAGAAATTAAAAAAAAATGATTTCCAAATTATCGCAGTTTTGTTGAAGGATGATAACTTGTTTCGCTCAGGAAAAACTGAACTATTGAAGCTGGCAGGTTTCCATAACATTCTATTCATGATGACGCCTCTTCCGCTTCGCTCCTTCCTT
>CM065733.1:49267492-49272492 GCA_033310375.1 Conus canariensis | reverse complement strand
ATCCTCTTTCATGAAACAGTTCTGGAGAAATATCTCCAAATATAAACCCCATCTCTTTAAAGATCCTCTTTTGCAACAAAAAGAAATCTGGAGAGTACCTCCCAATACAGACTCCCTCTCTTTAAAGATCCTGTATTGTAACACACTTGTAGGAACTGCATCTCAACTGCTTTCCTTCAAAGATCCTCTTTGGTAAAGCATTTCTGGAGAATATCTCCAGCATCCACTCCATCCCTTTACAGACCCTCTTTTGTAAAGCATTTATGGAAATTAGCTCCCAATACACAGTCCCTCCGCTTAAAGATCCTCTTCTATAAAGCATATTTGGAGATAACATCCCAGGATAAACTCCCTGCATTTCAGAATTTTTTGTTAAAGTATTTTTGAGAGTTACCTCCTAATACACTCTCCCTGGCTTTAAAGACTGTATTCTTTTTTTGTTTGTTTTAAGAAGATTTTTGCAGGTTGCCTCCGAATATAGACTCCCTTCCCTTAAAGGTCCTTTTTTACACAGGATTTTGGAGGTTACTTTCAAAATAAACTTTCTACCGTTAAAGATCCTTTTTCTGTGTGTTAAGAATTTCTGAAAAATGCCTCTCAATCTAGACTACTTCCCATTAAAGATGACTTACGTAAAATATTCCTCTCGGTTGCCTTCCAACATTAATTCTCTCTCTTTTCAAATGTCTCTTTTTTTTTTTTTTTTTTTTTTTTCCTTTTGAAGACTCCTGTAAGTAGCCTCTCTGTATCAAGTCCTTCCCTTTGAAGAAGATTTTTGTAAAGGATTTGAAGAGTTTGCCTCCCAAAATAGAATCACACTATTTTAAACCTCTCTTTTGTAAGTGATTTCTAGAGGTTTTCTCCTAACAGAGATATCCCCCCCCCCCCTTTTTTTTTTTAAAGGCAATTTCAAAAACCAAACCTAACCAAACCAAAACAAAACAAGACAAAACGACAAAAAGGTTGTCTCCAACTGTTTACTGGTCTTCTTTTGACGACCCTTTCGTGAGGGACTTGTATGGGTAGCTATTCAAAAGTTCCACCGTAGATGATTGAAATGACGTGTTGTGGACATTTGCCTGTGGTACCGGTCATTTTCTGTTTCTTGTACATTTCTGTCGAGTGCTCTTTATTGCTGCCCTTACGGTCGTTGCAGTTGTGATGATGATATTCTTCTTCTTCTTCTGTAAGCCTGTGATTGGATTTCTAAGACCTCACATAATTAATACTTTGTATGTTTCATGCATCATAGTTTCTCTCTCTCCCCTCTCTCTCTCTCTCTCTCTCTCTCTCTCTCTCTCTCTCTCTCTCTCTCTCTCTAAATAAGCCAATGGCCGTACTGAATACAAGTCTGAACTCTCTCTCTCTCTCTCTCTCTCTCTCTCTCTCTCTCTCAAAATAAACCAATGGCCGTACTGAATACAAGTCTGAACTCTCTCTCTCTCCCTCCTCTCCCTCTCTCCTCTCTCTCTCTCTCTCTCTCTCTCTCTCTCTCTCTCTCTCTCTCTCTCTGTGCACACGCATGCTCACATTCGCGCCAACATGGGTTTGTAGATATGTGGACAACTGTACTCGAATTATAAAAAAAAAAAAGCAACAACGGTAAGTTACAAGCGCAAGTCTTGAGATAAAGTACAACTTTCGCCAGTTCATTGTGAAAAATTGACAGTTGCCGTGAGACCCTCTCGCTCGAGTTTCCTATCTGTCCTACCCCCCCCCCCCCATCATCCCCTTCTCACTCTCTCTCTCTCTCCTCTCTTCTCTCTCTCTCTCTCTCTCTCTCTCTCTCTCTCTCGCTCATCAGATTAAATGTACTGGATTTATGTTTTTTTCTGGTCTTGTACTCTGTATGAGACCACAGCGGTTCGAAAATACTTCACCTGCCTTTTTTTTTTTACATGGTTCTCTTCGTCTGTTCTTTTTGTCTTCCTCCTTATTCTGTTCGAAGTGCTCAGTCACTGGGAATTGTTGTAAGCGGGTCTTTGTCAACCGACTTCGCACCTTGACTCCCCCACAACGAAAATGCAGGATAGGGGTGGAAGTTGGGGAGGGTGGCGAAAAGTTCAGAGCGTCTTACAAGCTTAAGGTTTTGCAACTTATGGAGAGAGAGAGAGAGAGAGAGAGAGAGAGAGAGAGAGAGCAGAGAGAGACAGAGACAGAGACAGAGACAGACAGAGACAGACAGACAGACAGACAGACAGAGAGACAGACAGACAGGAAAACGGACAGACAGACAGACAGACAGACAGAGAATCTGAGTTTCTCAAAACAAGTTGGTAGCAGACCTTTTAACCCACTGCCGCCGAGCTGGCAGGAATCTTACATCAGGCTACTTCAGCATTGACTTGAACGGCTGTGTGGCGAGGGACGGATCGACACGTTGACACTTCTGATTCATGCCTGAGAATCAACAAGTGAACACTGTGACGAGAGGACGATTTACAGCTGTCGCTGGCATTGGAAATGGGACTGGCTGGCCAGGAACTACAACCTCAGAATGATTACAGCTCCAGAGTGGTCGCACTTTGGAAAGGTTACCGCTCACTAAGAGGATTTGGACTCGCCATCCTGAATAGCGCGGGAATTTGTGTCCTCCGACTTCCCTCCCCCAACCCCTGCCCCCCACCCACCCCCTTCCTCTCCCCTTTGTGACTCCCTTTCCCACCCCCTTCTCCTTCCCTTTTGTCCCTCCCACTCCTCCCTCCTACGCTCACCCTTTAACTCGGATACCCTAGCACCCAATCTTATCTTCGCCATCTTCAACGATGAGTCAGTGGTATTGGGAGTAAGTTCTGATGACAGGCGTGATCACCGATGGGTTGGATGTGTTTTTGTTCAACATCCGGTCACAACAGAATGGAGGTGTTTGGATTCTGGTAGTTCTTGCTGGTCTGGGGATGAGGAATTTTCCGACTTCGATTCTCCTGCCTCATTGTGCCATCTCCCTCTCCTCCCCCACCCCCTCTCATCTGCTCATACGCACCTCAGTCAGGTCAGCTTATATCCCGGTGTAACGTCCCATCTCGTGCCCCTCTCGCGCAGGTCACACCAACAGGTCCCCCGGGAGACCTGCGCGAGAGGGGGACGAGATGGGACGTTACACCGTCAACTCCCTGTCCAAAGAATGCGTGCACTAGGCTGTTCCTCTCCAGACATCGACGATCTTCAATGTCACGCTCCAAACATTCATTGGCCATGCGCCAGAAGAGACCCAGAGTGTCTGGCTCTGGAGATGAAGATCACTGCTTACAGACACGTCGAAAACTCATTATTTGTGGTATGTTTGTCAGTTTACTGGATTAATAAATAAGTTTTACCTGTTCTACTTATATACGACGAAAATTGAAAAAGGGAAGCTTTTTTTTTTTTTTAATGTGATCTCACTATACAATGAGCTGAACAATTCAAAACATTGCCTTTACAGAGAGAGAGAGAGAGAGAGAGAGAGAGAGAGAGAGAGAGAGAGAGAGAGAGAGAGAGAGAGAGAGAGAATGTATAAGTTATGATATCAGTATTATTTAACTCTCAATAAGATTTATATATGGAAGCTTTTTTTCTGCGAAAATCAGCCTACATCATTTTACGTGAATAAACATTATGTCTTAGATTGAAAAAAAATAGGGTGAGATAAGCATTCATATCTGCAGTGGTAGATAATTATGCCTAACAAACAGTATGTGCTTGAGTGGGTGAATGGGGAATATTAAATGCTTCTTAAAGTGAGCCTTCAGCAAGCTTATAGTCTCCAAGGCGGAGACCACCTCCAAAGGGAGAAAACACACTAACATATCATAACTCCTGGTCAGATACCGGTATTTCGAAACCTGATTGTTTCTCATCAGTGACCTCGGAAAGTCCTAACTATATATATATATATATATATATATATATATATATATATATATATATTCCAAGGATAAGTACCGAGCACCATTCCAGCAACTTACAGAGCAGCTTGGTGTTGCAATGACTGCAAGAAATATTCAATTATAAACAAAGCTTGCTCTTATGTCTTAGATTGAAGAAATAGGGGAGATAAGCATTCATATCTGCAGTGGTAGATAATTCTGCCTAACTAACAGTACGTGCTTGAGTGGATGAATGGGAATAATAAATGCTTCTCAAAATGAGCCTTCAGCAAGCTTATAGTCTCCAAGGCGGAGACCACCTCCAAAGGGGAGAAAACGCAGTTATATATATATATATATATATATATATATATATATATATTTTCGCTGGAAGAAAATCATAACAAACTCTTGACATATGTCTGAATGCTTTTGTTGTCAGGTAGTGTGTTATGCTATCTATTTTCATGTTTTGTTTCCTCTTTTTATGGACTGTAGGCATCCCATGTAATCCATGTAATTACTCTTAATTCTATACACAGGTAAACGGCTCATGTGATTCGAGAAGTGCCCCTTTTCCATCAACAACGCCTTTAACTAAAATGTATGTTTTCCATCAGTGTCTGTGGCAGGAAGTTAAGCTTTCTATATGGAATTTGCAGAAAATTTTGCTCAGTTAGAGCCTTTTATGATTGTTGTATTGTCACTTGCAAAACGAAGCTCAAGTAATATGACTTGAACACTACTTTAAAAAAATTAAGCATTTATTGCTGAGAAATGCACTGGAACCCTGTATATCTCCTGAATCAATTTCTGGACAGGCGGTGCGTAATGTGTTCTTCCGCTTTGAATGCCCTGGCCTTGAGCATACTTTCTTCATTTATGTCATTTTTAAAGCTTAAATGTATTTATTAATATTTGGTATTTCTAAGCTCTTTGTTCAGTATTACGTACTGATTGCGTCTTTCAATTTTACACGACTTTCCTTCCGATATGAAATCATAGTATTTAGTTGTAACTTTTAAAAAAAATCTGTATGTTTGGAGGGTTTGGCTGGTGTATCCGTCAGTATGAGGAACTTCAGCGTTGCGTATTTGCCTAAACATGTACAGCTTCGTTTTGAATATATCTTGAACACTTTGCTCCTTCAGT
>CM065733.1:49192492-49259992 GCA_033310375.1 Conus canariensis | reverse complement strand
AATGCAAAATAATTACATCCAGTCCTCGCCCTGAGTAGGGTCAACAATGCAAAATAATTACATCCAGTCCTCGCCCTCAGTAGGGTCAACAATGCAAAATAATGACATCCAGTCCTCGCCCTGAGTAGGGTCAACAATGCAAAATAATAGACATCAAGACAACGCAAAATAGGGTAAACAAAATAATGAACGGATTGAAAAAAAGAATAAAATGCAAAAGTAATGAGAGAAGCGTCGGCCTAAGAGAGAGATGCAGGACGAAGAGTGCAGAAGGACGGAATGAAAGACCCGAGCGCTGAGAGGGGTCAAGGAGGAGGAGGAGAGAAGAGAGGCAGAGAGAAAGAGGCAGAGGGTCGAAAAGAGCATGTAGAACAATGACAATTAAAAGATACAGGATCAAGATAGTAGATTGAAGCACAGTAAAAAAAAAGCACAATGAGAAAAAAAAGCATAAGATAGCCAGTCACACGGTACGGGAGGGGGGGTGTCAATAGAAGAAAATCAAGTCATTCAGGAACCGGGGAAGAGGGGGGGGTGAAGAGAGAGAGAGAGAGAGAGAGAGAGAGAGAGAGAGAGAGAGAGAGTCGCATAAGAATACAAGCATTACGACATAGTGACAAGAGGGCAAGAGGTAGTAGGAAAAACACACACACACACACACACACACACACACACACACACACCCCACACACACACACACACACACACACACACACTCACACTCACACACACGCACACACACACGCGGCGCGCTCGCGCATACTCACATAAGACATACTTATTATACAGAATAGCATGTGCATTTCAAGTACAAAACACTTTCTTAATAGTCAAGTTCATACATACGCAAAGAGGGTGGTAGTGGTTGGTGGTGGATTTATGGCGGAGTATGCAAGTATTGGCACATAGGATGGTTGAAATAATGGTGTTTGAAGGTTGATGTGCATTGGTGTTGTTTGGCTGACTCAGGGAGCGATTCCATTGACAGGAACCTGAATATGTTAAACTGGAGGAGAGAGAGAGAGAGAGAGAGAGAGAGAGAGAGAGAGAGAGAGAGAGAGAGAGAGAGAGAGAGAGAGAGAGAGAGAGAGAGAGATCAAATGAACACGTAAGTTGACAAATTATTATTCCAACGAATCCGATCTTCATATTTTTTACATACGTAGATGCTGTCTTTCGAAGGGAGATTATCGTGTACGACATTGCGTAGAGTGCTATCAGATAACTTCCCTTGGTAGCTTTGTCAATACGATTGCGTTCACTCCGTGTTATACTAGTGCCCATAAAAAAATGTTAACATTCTGTAAGTTCAATGTATCCAGGCTCCTTCAGACACTGACATCTTCAAGGCATTTTGTCCCCTTTAGTTGTCAAGATTTTCCTCTCAACAATTTCTCTGTTTTGCGCCCCCCTATGGATGCCATGGTGTGTGTGTGTGTGTGTGTGTGTGTGTGTGTGTGTGTGTGTGTGTGTGTGTGTGTGTGTGTGTGTGCCATACTATAACTACCATTCAGAAACACAAGGCCATCCATTGCTGATTTGCAAAAGAAAAAAAATAAACTAATAAATAAAAATAATAATATTCCCAAGACAGACTATTACGGAGCCCAAAGATTGTGCGAAGCATTCGGATAAGATACCCGCATTTCTCGCCCCGTCCATCGAACACAACCGCTTACCCTGTCAAACAAGTACAAGAGAGATAGGGGGTACGATAGATTTCAATGGGCTTTTATGTCCATGGGAGACGGGGAGGGGGAGGGAGTGGGGAACCGGGACTTGGGTGGAAACGAGTATGGCGATGGGAATAACCTGCAATTACGTCCCCTGTTGTTTGCCGGGGTGTGTTGATGCTTCGGGTTTCATAGAGTGGCTGCCCTTGGATTGTGTGTGTGTGTGTGTGTGTGTGTGTGTGTGTGTGTGTGTGTGTGTGTGTGTGTAGTGCTGCTGCGTGCAACGCCACCTATGCAAAATTGTCAAGTCGCTTTCATCGCTCTCTAACATTGTTGTAACCTATCTACTTTCTCCCCTTCCAGTGCGAGACAGACGAACGTAGAGCACAGACAAGGCAGACAATAAGACAAAGTCAGAGAGATGTGTGTATATGCGTGCGTGCGTGCGCGCGCGCTCGCCTATGTGTGTGTGTGTGTGTGTGTGTGTGTGTGTGTGTGTGTGTGTGTGTGTGTGTGTTTCCCTCAGTTCTACGTCCCTTATCTCCGTCATCCCCCCGGTGTCAGTACCTCGTAGGCTGATGCTGCCGGTCACTTTTGTGCGTTGACACACACACAGAGGATGAAAACAAGTGTGCTAAACATCACGTAACCTGAAAGAGGAGCTCTGGAAACACGAGTTAACAAGCTTTTAAAACATCTAGAACCAGCTTCATTGATTTTCTTTTACAATGATGAGAAATGTGAATAGCAACATTGGAGATGATGCTGTGGACTCCCATGCTGGTGGTCTAAGACTATATGACAGGACAGTAGATCTATTCTAATGCCTTAAAAAAAAAAAAAACGCATGCTGTCAACTCAAGGTCGGAAGATACAGCCACTTGCAATGTTGGTCAGGATTTAATGAGCAGCAATTTCCAAGACGCATCTGTTAAGTGAAGAAAACTGGACAATAACGTTCATAAAATTCAGGCATATAGATAAAGATCAGTGTCCGGAGTTCTGTGTGTGTGTATGTCGGGAGGGGGGGGGGGGGGTCTCGTTTGCCTTGTTTTGTTTTTCTTTATAAAAAAAAAGTGAAAAAGGACGACGAAAGCCTCACAGAAAGGGAAAAAAACCGAAAGTGGTAAAAAAAAAAAAAAAGGAAGCTGGAGCCCCCCACCCCCATCCCTCCACACACACACACACACACACACACACACACACACCACACCACACACACACACACACACACACACACACACACAACACACACACACCACACACACACACACACACACACACACACACACACACACACACACACACACTGAGATGAGAGATTCCAGTCTTCCCATTTGAACCTGCAGCACACCCTAGCTGTGTTGGATAGGACCGGAGCCCGCCGGGGCCGAAACCACCATCCCCCCCCCCCCCCTCCCCTCCCGAAATATATACCTCCAAGGTGATTTGAACTCACTACGATCCCCCAGGCTGCGCCCCTCCCCCTCCCCCTCCCCCCTCCCCCCCTTTCCCCCCCCCCCCCCCCCCCCCCCCCCCCCGACACACACATACACACACCCCGTGTCGCTAACTACTGCCCCAAGGCAAGGCGGCTTGATAGATGGAAACGCACGGTGTGGTCTGAAATGAAAGCAGCGGTCAAGACTCAAGGGTGCGCCTCTCGGAAGTGCATGGCCCTCTTAGCAATGCACAATGAATGAAAAAGTCGATTCTTTAGAGAGGTATATTTCAATCAGCAGGGACGAAATAAGTAAATAATCAAATAAATGAAGCGAGAAATAAACAAACAAATCATTCAGAATTAAACGAACATAAGCACATGAATAAATAAATATGTAAATAATAATCAATACATGTCAAGAGGGAAATGCTTCTGGAGCTCCGGTTTAAATTGTGGCAGCAGCTCGTTTAGGAATTGTTTCTCCTCTTTCTACCAGCTAAAACTTCACACAATTAAGGTAGCCACATTTTGTCTTCTGGGATAATAGCGAACTTGTTTCAAAGACAGATCTCGGGTAAGATTTCCGGACAGCGCACAAATCATTATTTCTATTACATTTTAAAAACAAATTTCTAATCGACATAGACAGGACGATTCGAAGAACATGTCTTGTGCCATTCGTAATATCTCTATACATTTTTGACAGACTAACTCTTCGTTTTCATTTCCTATGTTTGCTTTCCCCCTCCCCTCCCCTCCCCCCACCCTCACACACACACAAGTGTATGAGTGTGTATGCTTTTGTGGATGTGTTAAAAAATGTAGGAGTTCTTATCAGTTTGACGTAGAATGATCATCGTAAACGTGACCGTTATTGACATGTATGCACTAGTTTTCAGATGTACATGTTTTTTTGTTTTTTGTTGTTGTTTTTTTTTAAACTACAGGGAATTCAATCGTTTTACATCGTCTGATTATTTTCCTATGCCATCTTATAGTTGAAAATACGTGTAGCGCAAAATTGTGTACTTTGCATACCCAATGAACAACAATTGAAAAAAAAAATTCCGCAAACGCAAAAAATAAAAAGAAATAAAAAAAAAAACCATCCTCGAAGACATCAGCATTCGCCACTTTTTCAAGTCGTCCTTTTCCTTTGTGCCATTTTACCCCAGCCAAAGTTCCGGTGTTTGTTTGTTTAACCCCGAGTCGGGCATCCTCAATAATGAACTCCGTGTTCCTCGTCTCGTATGTCAAAGAAGATACCCCTTTACCCAGTCAGTGTCATAGCTGCAGTCTGCTGAAGACGTCACTCTCTCTCCACAGTCAAGCAAGAGTACAAATAAACACACAAAACAACGTACAAAATAACATTTATTTGGCAGTGGTGAATTTTAAACAAACATGCCATCTACACACGTCACAAATGAGAGAGATGAAACAAAAATCACAAAACAATTGTCATCAAATGGCTTCAGCATGACTGCTAGGCGGACAGCGCCAGAGTTATAATCTGTTAAAGAATATACCGCCCCCCCCCCCCTCCCTCCTACCAACCCCCCCTCCTCCCCCCCCCCCCCCCCCCCCCCCACACACACACACACGTACACAGCGCCAGAAACACAATCTGTTAAAGAAGACACCCTCCCCACACACTGTAACAGAGCTACAATCTGTTAACAAAGACACCCTCCCCACACACAGTGCCAGAGCTACAATCTGTTAAAGAAGACACCCTCCCTACACACTGTAACAGAGCTACAATCTGTTAACAAAGACACCCTCCCCACACACTGTGACAGAGGTACAATCTGCTAAAGAAGAGACCCACCCCACACACTGTGACAGAGCTACAATCTGCTAAAGAAGACACCCTCCCCATACACTGTGACAGAGGTACAATCTGCTAAAGAAGAGACCCTCCACACACACTGTGACAGAGCTACAATCTGCTAAAGAAGAGACCCACCCCACACACTGTGACAGAGCTACAATCTGCTAAAGAAGAGACCCACCCCACACACAGTGCTGGGAGTACAGTCTGTAAAAAGAGATTCCCTTCCACAGTCAGACAATCATAATCGAACTCAAAGTCTGTTCAAGAAGACTCAATTTTCGTAAACCATTGGAAGAAAAAGTCAAAATCTGTTATGTCACGATGAGACTTACTCATAAACAGACTTTTCAAAAATAAAATCGCTCCTCGGGGGAAAATACCTATAACTCAAATCAGTCGAAGGGGCATAATGACACTGTTCAATGCTGAGTTCATCTTGGATAGGGCGAATCGAACCTTCGGCCCTAATTCATCGGTTAATAATTATCACATATGGACCCTCGTCAAATGCATCATGACAGTTCAAAAGAGAAATTCCAAATCTTGTAACGATCACGACATCCTGGTGACAGAGTAATTTTGACTCTGAACATGAATGGTTCATTAGATATTTCTTCTTACTCCAGTCGTCTGGGCACACATTGTTTCATTTTGTTGTTGTTGTTGTTGTTGTTGTTCATATTGACAACATTCCTGCATTTCAACATTCAAAGGCTCTAACTATAGAGAGCAAACAAACATGCATGTTGCATATAACATTATAACACATACGTTTAAGTACAGGAAGAATCCCATTCTCCCCTTCACCCATCCCCTTCCTGCATACAGAAGCAAGCCCTTACTATCTCCATCAACTTAAAATACCGGAAAGAAACGGGAAATGGAAACTGTACAGCAATATCAGGAAGTATTTCACGAGTCTGTTGCTTTTAGCTGTTCAGTGTGTTGTTATATGTATGCATTTATATATATATATATATGCATATATGTGTCTAGATAGATAGATAGATATAGATAGATATATAAGGTCTAGATATTGGAAATATCTATTCACAGAGAGAGAGAGAGAGAGAGAAGAGAGAGAGAAGAGAGAGAGAGAGAGAGAGAGAGAGAGAGAGAGAGAGATATGAAGTAAAATGAAATTAAATGGAAATGGTTTATAAATTTACATAGGTCATAGCCCCAGTAGGAGAGAGAAGAGAAGGGGGGGGGGGGGGAGAGAGAGAGAGAGAGAGGCAGATGTGTGTGTGTATTTGTGGGTGCGTGTGAGTGTGTGTGTTGTGTGGTGTGTGTGGTGTGTGTGTGTGTGGTGTGTGTGAGTGTCTGTGGTGTGTGTGTGTGTGGTGTGTGTGTGGGTTGTGTTTGTGTGCGTGCGCGCGCGCGTGCATACGTCCATGCGTGCGTGTGTACATTGTGTGTGTGTGTGCGTGCGCGTGCGCGCCCATGAACGCGTGCGCGCACGCATTTGTGTGTGTGTGCGTGGTGCGTGCGTACGTGCGTGTGTATGTGTGTTGTGTGTGTGTGTGTGTGTGTGTGCGCGCGCGTGGACGCACGCATGCATGTGTGTGTGCGTGTGTGGTGTGTTGTGTGTGTGTGTGTGTGTGTGTGTGTGTGTGTGAGCGTGTGTGTGTGTGTGAGCGGTGTGTGTGTGTGTGTTGGTGTGTGTGGTGTGTGTGGAGAGAGAGAGAGAGAGAGAGAGAGAGAAGAGAGAGAGAGAGAGAGAGAATGTCACTCTTTCCATATAATAACAGATCTTTTATGGTCCTAACTGTGGCGTGTGACCGCGGACAAAGGTTGCAACTACCTTCCGAGTTCTGGTCTCCCCCGATGACTCAGGGGGTCCGCGTGCAGCCAAGGAAGACATGCGCGTAGCTCAATGAAAAGTGGCAGGGCGGCTTTACCCCCCTCCTCCCCGGCCCCCGGGCGCAGAACTCATTGTGTCTGGCAAAGGTCATGTCCCTGGACAGAGCTCGGGCAACACGGGGCCCCGTGGGACAGGGGCACTCCGTCAGCCTTTGCATACCAAGTGTTCGTGTTCGCTGATTGTTCATGGAAACGGGTGACCTGGGTTCTCGTTCTCCGATTGGGAGGGTTTCCGGTGGTGGTGGTGGTGGTGTTTGTGTGTGAGGGGGGGGGGGGGGGGGGGGGGGGGGGGGGGGGGGGGGGGGGGGTGGTGTGTGTGAGGGTGGTGGGGGGCGGTTGCGTGCGTGCGTGTGTGTGGAGGAGGAGAGAGAGATAGGTAGTGAGAGTGTGTGTGTGTGCGTGTGTGTGTGTGTGTGTGTGTGTGTGTGTGTGTTGTGTGTGTGTGTGGTGTGTGTGTGTGTGTAGTGTAGTGTAGTGTATGTACTGACCTAACCTATCAAGTTGCTTGCCGACTGGCCAAAAAAAATCTGGAAAATAGGATCTTTTTTTCTTCCACTCCCCCTCCCTCTTTTTGTTCCCCCTGTGGACGCATGTTACATCGAAATCCAATTTGTTTTCGCATAGCTTCCAGCTTATTCTTATTGTGGAACTATGTCTTTAAAATAATTCAGACCCTTTTAATTCTTTGTTTGTGAACATAAAGCACAGTGTTACAGATGGACTGGGTTAAAGAAACACATTCTTAAATGTCGAAAACAGTTTTAAGAGTTCTCGTAGGACATCCAACTCTCGCTTCAATGAAGGGTTTTCATTTCAAAACGGCATGAATAAACTTTGCGTTCTTTCTGTAAGTAACAATGTCCTTCAAATTGCATTTAAAGTTCAATAAACCAAATTTGGGATTGTGTACGTATGTAACGTGTGTGTGTGTGTGTGTGTGTGTGTGTGTGTGTGTGTGTGTGTGTGTGTGTGTGTGGGTGTGTGATGTGTGAGTGAGTGTGTGTGTGTGTGTGTGTGTGTGGCGCGCGCGCGCGCGCGCGCGCGTGCATGAGTGGGTGTGTGTGTGTGTGTGTGTGTGTGTGTGTGTGTGTGTGTGTGTGTGCGTGTATGTGTGGTGTATGTGTGTGTGTGTTGTGTGTGGTGTGTGTGTGTGTGTGTGTGTGTGGTGTGTGTGTGTGTGTGCGCGAGAGAGAGAGAGAGAGAGAGAGAGAGAGAGAGAGAGAGAGGGAGAGAGAGAGCTCTTTATTTACGAGGGGAGAGAGAGAGAGAGAAGGGGGGGGGAGGGAGAGAGAGTTCTTTATTTACGAGGATAATGTAATAAGCATTAATGTGCTTTCTCGCATTACTCTGTCTGTCTGTCTGTCTCTATCTCTCTCTCACTCTCTCTCTCTATCTCTCTTTGTGTTCGCTCACGTGTGTGTGTGTGTGTGTGTGTGTGTGTGTGTGTGTGTGTGTGTGTGTGTGTGTGTGTGTGTGTGTGTATGTCGGTGTGTGTGTGTATGTGTGTGTGTGTGTGTGTGTGTGTGTGTGGTGTGTGTGTGTGTGTGTGTGTTTGAGAGAGAGAGAGAGGGGGGGGGGGGAGGGAGACAGAGAGTCAACCTTCAACAAGCCAGTCCACACATCTTTTGCGTTCTCCACTCATCCGATATGTTCGAAGTGTTGTTATCCAGCCGTCCCCTCCCACGTAGTTTCACGACGTGGCTTGTTTATTGCATGATAGTATCGGGAGGGGGGGGGGGGCTACCTTTATTTGTACACGATCCTGATTATATCGCTGTATTGTTGTATGAGTTTCATGACCTGTCTTGTTTATTGCATGATAGTATCGGGAGGGGGGGGGGGGCTACCTTTATTTGTACATGATCCTGATTATATCGCTGTATTGTTGTATGAGTTTCATGACCTGTCTTGTTTATTGCATGATAGTTTGGGGGGCTGTCTTTATTTGTACACAATCCTGATTATATCGCTGTATAATTCAGGAGCTTGAAACCATCACAGAGCTCCAGCCCCTTGAGGACCGCAGAGACGCCAAACTCCTGACCCAGGCTGCCAAGTTCAGAGGCTGCAAGGCCACCCCATGAAAGACAGACTGTCCCAGCCAACAAAAGGACGGCTGAAGAGAGGGAGCTTCGTACACCAGAGCAGGATCCTAGAACGGCAACATCAAGATATCCTTGACCATGACCCCAAAGTGATACCCCGGTGTCTTGCCGTCCCAACCTGGAGCGAAGGAACCCCTCCCCTCATCCAGTACAGCATCCCTGGTGTTGGCCCCAAAGATTCCCAAAGCGGCCCTGAAAGAAAGTCCCTCATCCTTGAACACCTCCATACCCGGTTCCCCAAAGAGTCCTGGACGCATGTCTATACTGACGGCTCTGCAGCAGATGCCATTCGAAATGGAGGGGCAGGAGTCTATGTCCAATATCCAGGAGGCAGAGAAGAAAAGATCTGCCTCGCTACCGGCCTGTACTCCACAAATTACAGAGCTGAAGCAGAAGCCCTGAAAACAGCAGCAGCTCACATCGAGGTCAGCCCTTACGCCAGCCACAACGTTGTCTTCCTGACCGACGCCCTGTCCATCTTGCAGGCCCTTCAGTCCAACAGAGATCCAGAGCTCAACGATCTGTCCTCATCTCTCGCCTCCCTCTGCACAAGTCACACAGTCACCCTGCAGTGGATTCCCTCCCACTGCAACGTGCTCGGCAATGAGACTGCTGACTCCCTGGCAAAGGAGGGCACTACAAAGGAGCAGATGGACGGATCTACCAGCTACACCGAATCCAGGACCATTATCAAGGTCAAGCTGCAGAAAAAGTGGAAGCAGCAGCATCCACGCCACAACAGAGCAGACCCGTACTACCTGCTGACTCGACGAGAGCAGGTAGTCATCTTCAGGCTCAGGACAGGCCACAACCGCCTGAAACACCACCTATTCTTTAAACTCCGCATCGGCAACACAGAGCAGTGCCCCTGCAGAACAGGCAGCCAGACAACAGAACATCTGCTGCAGTCCTGCCCGCTCCACCAAGCGCTTCGAGAGAAAACCTGGCCCGACCCAATACCAGTGGCCCAGAAGCTCTACGGAGGACTGGAGGACCTGCGACGTACTGCCACCTTTGTCGAGGAGACGAGGGAATCCATCTGAAGAAATGACGAACGAGATAACATATCGCTGTATTGTTGTACGGCGACTCACATCGGCTGAACTGCAGTTGACGTGCACTGTTCCGGTCATCTTTTTTCGTCTGTCCTCAGGTCAAGTCGTCCAGTGTGTTTTCTGAACTTTTTCCTCTTCTTTTGGTTGTATGTGTGTGTGTGTGTGTGTGTGTGTGTGTGTGTGTGTGTGTGTGTGTGTGTGTGTGTGTGTGTGTGTGTGTGTGTGTGTGTGTTTGTGTTGTCAAAGAAGCATCTGTGGAATCACGCCTGCTTCTTTACATAATATCTAGTGATGCTTACGAAAGCGAACACAGAGATACACTTCTCTATCTATTTATCTATCTGTTTTCCTTGCTATCTCTCTCTCTATCTATCTATCCATATGTCTGTCTGTCTGCCTATCTATCTCTCTATCCATTTATCTATCTATCTATCTATCTATTTTTCTATCGATCAATCTAACTATGTAATTACCTATCTAGATGTCCGTCTGTCTGTCTATCTACCTGTCTACTTATCAATCCATCCATCCATGAGGCATGAAGTTTGTGCCCCTCAGACCGTCCACCAACAGGGCCTGCACGCTCTTTCACTGCTAGCGGTTTTTCCGACGCCTGCGCCTTGCTGCTCATTTTGGTGAAGCATCCTTATCTGCATCTGACCCAGCAGTTGATGATGACATTGCTGCGCTTTTCCACAAGCCTCCCAGCACTTGGACTCCCAGCCCTGGAGCTTTCCAGCCTTGGACTACTACATTGACGTCTGCACCCGGCAGATCACCCAGCTGCGGCCCAAGCCTCTTCGCCACTCCAATCTTTCCAGAGAGGAACAGAAGGCCTTACAAGATCTTAAGGACAGGAGAGACATCGTTGTGAAGCCTGCAGATAAGGGTGGTGCTGTTGTGGTGTGGCGCAAGGATCTTTACATTCAAGAGGCCCGGTCGCAGCTCTCCAACTCTGCCTTCTATTGTAGCATTTCCAAGCCCACTACCAAGCCGGACAATGCCCTGATTAGACGAACCATCAAGAATGCCATTGACAGTGGTCATCTTCCTCCACAAGCCATTTATGCAGTGATGAGGGAGCCGCGGGAATCCTTGTTCTACCTACTGCCAAAGATCCACAAGGCCAACAATCCGGCCGCCCGATAGTGTCCGCCTGTTCTTGCCCTACCACGTTGATCTCTGATTTTCTGGATGAAGTGTTCCAGCCCCTAGTTTCTCAACTACCTACCTATGTGAAGGACACTAACCACACCCTCACCCTCCTTAATGATTTCTCTTTTCCCGATGACGGTGCTGATAGGCATATCTTCACCATGGACATTGTGTCGTTGTACACTAACATCCCCACAACGACGGCCTGCTTGCGGTCCACCATTTCCTTCAGAGGAGCCACCTTAGGCTGCACATCCCCACCATCATGCGTCTTACAGAGTTGGTCCTCACTTTGAGCTCATTTGCTTTTTATGATAAACACTTTCAACAGCAAAGTGGGGTGGCCATGGGCACCAAGATGGGGCCTAGCTTTGCTTGCCTTTTTGTTGGTCATGTAGAAGAACAGGCGTTTAGTCAGTACACAGGTGAAACACCAGCATTCTACAGGCGCTTCATTGATGACTGTTTGGGCGTGTCTACCTGCAAGAAGGAATCTCTCCAGGACTTCATTTCCTTCATGTCTACCTTTCATCCAGCTCTACAGTATACCTGCAACATCTCTGACTCCTCTGTGTCCTTCCTCGACATTGCCATTTCCATCTTACCTTACTCCAATAGCCTTGCCACTAGTGTCTTCTATAAGCCTACCGATTCTCACAGCTACCTTTTCTACACTTCCAACCATCCCCGTGCCTGCAGAGACAGCATCCTCTACTCACAGTTCCTGCGACTGAGACGGATCTGCAGTGATAAGCAGGACTTTGAACTTCAAGCGAAGAGAATGCTTGGATTCTTCCTTGCCCGGAAGTATCCAGGGGACCTGGTTCGTGGTGCACTTGAGCGAGCTCGTGCTGTCTCTCGTGCCCAGGCTCTTGTTCCTAGAGTCAGTCCTGATAATGAAGACCGTACAGTGGCAGTCCTCACCTACCACCCCCACAACCTCCCAGTCCGTAGTATCCTCCTCCGGAACTTCCACTTAGTTCAGCAAGACCCACATCTGAGGGAGATCTTTCCTAAGCCACCCCTCATCGCTTTCAGGAGGGATACCATCCTGAAAGACCATCTTGTGCGAGCTTCTATCCGCCCCTATGGTCCCCCCACCCCTCCCCCCTGGCACTACACCATGCGGCCGCAAGGGTTGTAAGACCTGCCCTTTCATCGATGGTTCCACTGTCATCACAGGACCTGCTGGCCAGTTTGCCGTAAGGACCAGTTTTAATTGTCAGTCAAAAGACCTTGTCTACGTCATCTCCTGCTCCCTGTGTACCAAGAAATACACAGGTGAGACCTATCGCAGCCTTGATGAACGGTTCAGCGAGCACCTGCGTTCCATGCGGCTTGATTATGACAACCCTGTGGGCTCCCACTTCAACCAGCAGCACCATTGCGTTGTCCACGCCAAAGTAGCAGCAGTGTGGCAGAACCAGTCGACAGGACTCTACAGACTCTTTATGGAGTCTTCAGTGATTGCCCGTCTTGGCACTCGCACCCCATATGGCATGAACACAAGGGACTGAACTCGGCAGCTCGACTTGCACCCCCGTTCCTTTCCCCCCGCCTTTTTTTTTTTCCCTCCCCCCCCTTCTTCCCCCTTTTTCTTTCCCCCCCCTTCCCCCCCCCCCCCTGTGTGTATTTTTCCCTCCCTGTCTCCCTTCTCCCTTTCCCTCTTCCCCTTTACTGTTTACCACTTACACTAGCACTCACACGCAGGCACATGCATATGCGTGCGCATACGCTCACACACACACACACACACACACACACACACACACACACACACACACATTCTCTTCATCTCCCTCCTCCCCTTCTCCACCCTCCCCCTTTCCCTTTATTGTTTAACCCCCCTTCCCCCCCCCCCCCCCTTTTCTTTTCTTTCTTTTTTTTTTTTTTTTTTTTTTTTTTCCCTTCCAATTTCCCAATCCTCCCTTCCACACTTTCCCTCCACCATCTTACAACCATGCGAGCACACAGACAGACAGGCGCACGCATGCACGCGACCCCACGCGCGCACACACTCACGCACATACGGGCGGACATGTGCACATGCTTCCGTGGGCGCTCATACACACACACATACACTTTCCCCTTTTTCCTTACCCCCCCCCCCCCCCACCCCCTCCCACTTTAAGTTTTCCTTTCACTGTTTAACTCTACTCACTCCAACCACTGATTGCTTTCTTTTTCTGTGAGTAGCAGTCAGCCTTTTATTCTTACTTCTTGCCCCCTTCCCTGTACAGTTGAGAAAGGGTCTATGACCTGAAACGTACTGTTTTAGCATCTTTGTCTTCTTAATCGACGAATTTTACCCTGAGGTGAAAAAGTTTTTTTACCTTTGTTTTCTCTTCATCCATCCATCGTCTCTCTCGTCTCCAGTGGATTGTCTTAGTTCCTTACCCATCTCCAACAAATGTAACATGCTCCGTGCCATATTTCTGGTTTCAGAAACAGAGTGTCTGTTTTTCTGATCTTGCTCTTCATTCTCTGGTGAGCTGTCTGATAAAGGGACATAATTCTCTGTACTTGAAACGCTTGAAAGATTATATCAGATGTAATGATAATAATGATAATGATACTGATAATGATGATGATGATGATGATGATGATGATGATGATGATGATGATGATGATCCAAGGAGCAACATTACTTCAGTTGCACGGCTCTTTTAGTAACTTGTATTTCAACATACATTTGTTACCCAGGTGACGGGTTTATTATTGATTTTTCTAAAGCATTATGAATCATATTTTTCAATAGAACGAAGAAGCAGATTCATTGATCCTTGTGATGAAGTCATCATCGTCTGGATACATCACTCGGAAAAGAAATCACACTGACATTTTCCCTCTGCACTTACGACTGGATGTCTCTGTCCCTGCAAATGATGTCGTCATGGCCAGTTTGAAGGAAACTGTGGCTCGTTCCTCTCATTTACAAATCAGTTTGTATTGTTACTGTAAGCTGTTTAATAAACGAGCAAGCCGCTTTGGCGAACGTTTACTTAAGGTCTGGGGCAGATCCTCTGACATTGCTTCAGACTTCGCCCAGATATGCAAAGCCTCTAAATTTACTATCGATGTCATGAAGAATTCGTATAGATCCACCCATCTGAATTACTTTAAGTTTTTTTTTTTTTTTTTTTTTTTTTTTAATAAGAGTGAAACACCTCAAAAATTACCCACTGGTTTCTGGAACTGTTCTGTAGGCCATTATCCCAGCTTCCACCATCCTCTGGCAGGTAACCTGAAAACAGAGTGTGAGGATGGACGGGGTGAAGGGGGTCACTGTGCGTTCACCAGTCTTCAGTGCCAGCGTCTGGTGGCATTATGTCATCATTGCTACAACATTTTCGAGAACATCGAGAACAGTAATATAAATGTTAATCAAAGTGGTAGTCAAAAGTGTAATTTGCGGGGGGTGGGGGGTGGGTGGGGTGGGGGTGGGGGGGCTTGTAAATCAAGCTTTCCAGAACGTTTCATTGACTGGCATAGAACGTTACAAAGAATAACACAGATACACAGGAACAGGCTGCAAGACCTTTCAATTGGTGTCTATACTAATGACATGTCATTGCCTAATATGTATCAATATGAATGAGCTGGTAGAGGACAGAAATGCATATTATCATTATATTTTTCTTAGCTCTTATTATCTTTCTCACGATGGGCTCGCATTCTGCCATTAAAATGATCAAAAGTTTGCCTTGTCCAAGTCTTCATGTGGCGACAAGGTTATTGGAGGAGCGCTCTGTGAATTCAGGAATAATGACAAGTCTGCAATGACTTTGTATTTATTCTAGGCCATTTTCTTTGTCCAGGACATTTCCTGTGAAGCCCATATGTCATCCATTCTTAACAAAATGTGTTGACGGCCAGATGACACTGACATTTCTTTTGTGTGGCTGCAATCGTTATAAAACATGTGACCAAGACTGTACACTCTCTTACACTTCTGATGATCCATTTTTTCAAACTCATAAACTAAATGCAGTCCCCATGTTTGCATGTTATGATGAAATCACGACACTCCCATCCAGCCTTACACGTGATTTTATCACTGACTGCAAGGATGGAGTGATGAAACCTTTTGTGAACATCAGTCTTTGTGTCTCCATGTTCACATGCAAGGAACGTCAGTGCTTGTCGTATTCCAGGTGTGTGATCAAATATCCCATTGTGGGGATGGATCAGATGAAGAGAACTGTCATCGATTCAAAGTTAAACTGGTTTTGAAAAAGCACCACCCATTTCCTGTCAGAGTCGATTTCAGTGGCATCGACCGTTTCATTTTTGTCCCAATGGAAGCCAACGAGTCATGTCCTTAAGGCCATTATCGCTGTCCTGGTGACTTCAGAGACTGTCTCTGCCTGTCTACACACGATGCAATGGAATGTATGACTGTATTGAACATCAGGACGAGGAGGCATGTGAGCAAATGACGTGTCCCGGGTTCTTCAAATGCAGAGCGTCAGCAGTCTGTCTCCTCCGTGACCACCTGTGTGATGGCTGGCCTCACTGCCCCATGTTTGATGATGAATTAACATGTAACATCACCTGTCCCCCACAATGTCTGAGTCAAGGACATAGTTTTCTATGTCTTCAGCCTTTCTCTGCAGCACTCTTCCCTCAGCTTCGGTCTTTGGATGCCACAGGTTCTGGCATGACACTGTCTGACGTGTCACACAACCACTACCTTCTTCATCTGGTTCTTGCCCAGTGCTCACTGGCCCTCCTTCCTCCCACGAAGATGCCCAATTTGAGGTTCCTCGATCTCAGTGGCAACAACCTGAAATATATCAACATGATGTCTTTTCATGAGCTGATAAAATCTGCAAGAACTGTCCCTATCCCATAATCCTCTAGCCTCACTTCACCCTAACGTGTCATCTTTTATGAAACAAACTGCAATGACGATGATAGCTTTGTCATACACCACACTGACGGAATTTAACGTTGAAGCCTTTTCACTGTTTCCCCGAGTACAGAAACTGAACTTGTTTACTACCATTGATCGTACAATTACCCCAAGTGGGTTTCAGTCAATGCCAATGCTCACTGAATTACACATATATAGCAGTCCAGTGGAAACTTTTCAGTCTGACATATTCAACAGTCTACTTCAACTACGTGTTGTATCAGCACAGAACTATAGACCATGCTGCCGTGAAATACTGCCCGGTACATCGGATGATCTGTCGTGCTACGTCCCAAAAGACGAAATTTCATCTGTGAAGATCTACTGCAATCATTCGTGTACCGTGTATTTTTGTGGTTGATGACCTGTCTGTCTATGAGTGGTAACGTCATCTGTTTCTGTGCTCCTTTATTTGCAAGAAGTATAGCGCTTTCAACCGGAGTCAGTGTGTTTGTCCTCAATCTGACCATAGCTGACGTTCTGATGGGTGTCTACATGACAATTATTGAGGTGGGTGATGAACGGTACCATGGCAGCTACCTCCATCATGATGACTCGTGGAAAAGCAGTGTGACCTGTAAGGTGGCTGGTTTTCTGTCTCTCCTGTCCAGTGAGGTGTCAGCTCTCATCATTTGGCTCATCACACATTTGGCTCAACACTGGATCGGTTTATTGTCCTACGGTTTCCATTCAACACCCTTCGATTGAAGAGAACGCCAGCCACAGTGGTTTGTATGTTGGTATGGTTTGTCGGTTGATTTCTGGCCTTGCTGCCTGTCACGTCTCACTGGGAATTCTATAACCAGACAGGCACCTGTATTACTTTGCCAATGACAGGGACAGACTAAAAAGGGGAAAATGTATTTGTTCACTATAATGATTGTTCTCAACTTTGTCCTGTTCTTATTCTTGTCAAATTCTTGTCAACTGGCCAGGCGTTCATCTATTCGACAGTGCAGAACAATGCTTTTAAAAACTAGTTCTAAAAGAATGTCAAAAGATGTGACCATTGCCCGGCGGTTAATGAGTGTTGCAGTAGCCGATTTCACGTGCTGGTTTCCGATTGGAATGTGTGGAGTTCTGGCTATAACTGGCATCTCTATACCCGGAGAAGTGAATGTGACACTAGCTATATTTGTGTTACCTTTGAATTCTGCCAGCAATCCTTTCATCTATACGTTTAATAAAGTGACAGAAAATAAGAGAAAATCCAGTAAAGTTGAATTTCTAAAATGGCCGGCTGGAATCCCACGTCGACAAAATCTGACATACCTAATGATACATGACTCGTCCATCCAATACCCAGTCTAAAAGGAAGCTCGTCAAATCAAGAAAAGGAAACATCAGTGTAACTAAGCATACTACCTTGATTACAAAGTTTAAATTTTTCAAACGCTGATTAAAAAAAAAAAGTATTCCACAGGAAATTGCCACATTTCTGTCCACACACACACACACACACACACACACACACACACACACACCACGCACGCACGCACGCACGCACTCACACACACACACACACACACACACACACACACACACACACACACAACACACACACACACACACACATACACATCGTTGCAATCCCAATACGCGAGCACGTGCGCACGTACATTTCAAGAGGCGGGCACCTTTCAGTTATCTTCCCAGTGATCCTCGCTGTTGGTGGTATCAGGTCGTGGTGCGGAGAATTCATCTTGTTCAGACAGGACAGTTCACATGGGTACATCCAGATCATTTCTTAATTGACCGCAGCTCTGTCTCAGTGGGACAGGACGGACATAGAGGTGGAGACGGGTTGCGAGAGGGAGGACGGAGGGGAGGGGAGGAGATGTTGAATTACGGAAAGGGGGCGGGGGGGGGGGGGGTTGTAGACGGGTGTGGGGATGAGGAATGGAGAGGGAAGTGTGGGCAGGGCTTGGAGTGATGAGAAGAGGGCAGGGAAAGGAAGGGAGGAAGGGAGGAAGGGTCAACACTAAAAGAATCTTACCGGAGCCTATCAGCTTCAATAGTTCAGTTCCCCCCCCCCCCCCCCCCCCCCCCTGAGCGAAACACGTTATCATCCTTCAACAAACCTGCGATGATTGGGAAATCAGTTTTTATTTCTGTTTTCCAAAGGAAAAAGAAGATGGTGTCAAAAATTAATTGCCTGAGAAAACAGGAATAATCGCTTTCTGTGTGTGTGTGTGTTGTGTGTGTGTGTGTGTGCGTGCGTGCGTGCGTGCGTGCGTGCGTGCGTGCGTGTGTGTGTGTGTGTGTGTGTGTGTGCGTGCGCGCATGCGTGCGTGCGTGCGTGCGTGCGTGTGTGTGTGTGTGTGTGTGTATGTGTGTTTTATTGAAGATTATGTGAATGTTTTCTAAAGAAAACAGTTATTATGGGATTTTAAAGCTAGAACGCTTCCCCTTCTTTTTCAACAGAAACGTTTAAAATCCTTACAGAAAACAGTGATTCTGTGAAATAAGTTACTTCCACTGATTACGTCTCAGGAGAACAGTTCACATTCTTCGAGGAAACAGTAATTATAAGCAATCTCCATGGAGGGGGAAACCGTATTATTGCGGTTTTCTCACAGGGCAATGACTGTTTTCCCCGGGAAAAGTTATTTATGACGCTAGTATTCTCCCATACAATCCGCTGTTGATGAATGGCGGAAGGTAACGAGCGTCGACCTTGAATTTGATAGAAGAGGAAAGGATATGTGTTCCATGGGAGCTAAAAATGATAAACATGTATGTAAGAGAGAGAGAGAGAGAGAGAGAGGAGAGAGAGAGAGAGAGAGAGAGACAGACAGACAGACAGACAGACAGACACACAGACACACACAGACCGACAGACTTCTGTGTGTACACAACATAACTTTTGTCCTTCAATCTGCAGACACTCATAATGGAAGATATATTCAAACGGTGTTGAAGGTGTGAGACAGTCTATTTACTATTTCATGCCCACTTCAAATGAAATGAAAATAATGAACATTCAAATGTTAACACACACACACACACACACACACACACACACAATTTTTTTGTAGAAAAATCACATGGATAAATTCTGCAGAATAGTTCGTGCCACTTTACACAGTTTGCACAGTCCTGCTACCAAGTTGCCAGATAATAATAATAACAACAACAACAACAACGGAAACCGGTTTGTTACAAACTGTAACATGACGTTTAAAAGTCTGGAGAAGAAACCGGGTGAAAAGGTTGAGAGAGGCTGAAGGGAAGAATTGGAGAGAGGCAGGGTGGGATGGAGTGGGCAGAGAGAGAGAGAGAGAGAGAGGGAGAGGAGACAGACAACAGACAAACAGTGATGAAGACAGTGAGAAATATACACAGATTTAGAGCTAGGAAGATGTAAAGGTCTAGACTGACAGAGACGGTGGGGAAATCAGACAGAAGCCAGAACCAGAAGCCAGACAATGAGAGAGTGAAAGAGAAGATAGTGATAAGGCAATTTGTCAGAAGAAAAGAGAGCAATAGATGATAAACGGATATCTCACACACACGCACACACACACACCACACACACCCCACCACACACACACGCACACACACACTTTTGTGGGGGGTGGGGTGGGGATCTCAGCCCCCTTCCCCTCTCTTTTGTGTTTGAAAAGACAAAAACTGAAGAACAAATGAATAAACACCAACAACATGATGCTGAATAATATCACATAAGCCACACACACACATCCACATCACAAGGTCAAACGACGGAACATTTTCTTTTCTTCTTTTTATTTTCATTTTCAACATAAACAGTATTCATCACCATTATCCTTGAAATGTGATTGTGACAGTTAAACATCTCTCATTCTGCCCCCCTTTCTCTCTGTGGTCTTTTTCTTTTTTCTATACAAGTTCTGCAGCCCGAAAACAAACACCATCAACAACAAAACAAAACAAAAAAAACAAAACCTACATACACAAAACCTGGATAAAAAAAAAAAAAAAACCAATACACAGTTACACACAGACTGCACCACAAGTATTCCTCATTCTTGCACTCAGCTGATAAAATTCAATACATGTGACACTCTGTACTTGGTGACCGTTTCCTCATGTTTGCACAAATGACTGAAAGCATTGAAAATTCATTCCCTCCTCCAAGATGGCCCAAAAGCTCAATGACATCATCCATTAAGTGAACCAAAATCAGGTGAAATAAGCTGTGAATTACTGGTGTTCATGAGGATGTTTACAGAATTTGAAGAACCAATAACCAAACAGATATACTACGTAAAAGAGATCAGAAACTGAAACAGTTTTGGAACAACTTCTGCTCTGAACTGACTTTCTACTGTTCAAAATCCACTTCACCTTCAACACAAACACACATAACAGCCCTGTTTACCCAAACACTGCTGTTGGTGTACTTTTCAACTAAAACAAGCATATTTTTTACAACGTGTGAGTGGACTATCCAGCAATGAACAGTGCTGTAGACAGATAAATGTAACGATACACTAAAACAAAAAAGAAAAAGAAAGGACCACAGGAAAGACAGATGTGCTAACAGAATAATACACAACATGATGTAGTAAACAGTACCAATACAGAAGGAAATTGTGACACCTGGAAGACTGACACATATATACAAGATGTCCTACTAAAAAAAAAAAGGGTCAGTACAAATAGTGTTGGAAGAATAATTCAGTGTAACAACAACAAAAAAAGCCATCAATAGAAAACAGAGTGGGCAAAAGGAATTCCTGGCATTCCATGTCTGCATTTCCACAAGAGTGCTCAGACTTGCAACTGCCCTAACGGTTAACCTGCTCGAAATTAACTGAACTCGACTGTAGGTGAGGCAGATCAAAAAATTTTGGTCCGAGTCTTTTTTTTCTGTTCTAGTTTTAAGACCGAGCCTCATGTTAGTGCTGACACAAGTGCATCTAACGATCAGGCATGATTTTACTTCTGTCCCCCCCCCCCCCAAAAAAAAAAATGAAATAAAAAAGACAGGGGCTTTACTTCTTACAAGTTCAAAAATGGGTTCTGAAAAAAAAAAGAAGAGAAAACCCACCTTAGGCTTATCTTAAGTTTAAACGAAACAGAAAAGAAAAGGAAAAAACCACTTGGGCTTTACTTCAGATACATTCAATTGGGAAAGAATTACACATTGGCTCTACTTCCGACCAGTTAAATGGGAAAGAAAAACACATGAGCTTTTTAAAAAGCTCCAAAGTTCAAACAGGAAAGGAAAACACTAGCTTTAATGCCCACAAATTCAAACGGGAAAGAATAACACACAGGCTTTCCACTTCATCAACACACTGGAAAGAAAAATATATGGGCTGTACTTCACACAACTTCCAATGGGGAAAAATCCCACAGAGTTTACTTCCCACAAGTTTAAGCAGGACAGAAAAACACACAGTTTTCCTTCTTTAAGTTCATGTGGGAAAGAAAAAGAATCAGACTATACTCTCATCACAATGACTAACTTGACACAGATGATCACAGACCGAGACATGGATGCTCTGGGATCGTTTTCAATTTTCATTATTTTCTTTTTACAACATTAAAAGTCACTTCGTTCATTGATTAGTATTGCACCAACACCGAACACAAGTCTATTTCGTTTCAGCAGATCTAACTGCGTGCACATACACACACACACACACGTGAACATATGCACACGCCACACACACACACACACTTTCCTAAATGATGATCATAAGCTCAACTGATCTGGTTTCTCTAAAAGCTACCTCAGTAAGTTTTTTGTGTTTGTTTTTGAAAAGGGGAGCGATTGCTGTTTTTCAATAAAATATTACACAAACATACAGTACGAACTGGACTTAACAGTTTCCATAATTCTTCGAATTTTCTGAAATTTAATTCATGCTGTACTCGCAAGCAAACAATGCAAAACAATGTTAATGCCTGCATTGTATGGCCTGTAGCTGGACTTTCTTAGATACATCAGTCATTAATATATGCTAAGCCAGCATCTAAATGTAAACAGAAAAAGACAGAAAAAAAAAAAGTTTGATGAAATTTATGTTTCTATATTTGTTAAGAGTGACAAAAAATTCTAACGGTATTTCTGTTTCCCTCTCATCTCTCACATTTGTGATTCATATGGGTACATGAACAGTTTGGCCGTTAATTCCTTTAGAATTGTATTAATCCATGACATGTTCTAATGTTTTGTTCTGTTTGAGTTTTACATTACATAGTGTTTATAATGGGCCTGTGTAACCATAAATAAATTTCCATCTGGATGAATAAAGTATTACTGAATCCAATTGAAATGAATGCTTCACTGAAACCAACTCCTCTCTAAATGTCTTGGTGTATGATAGAGTCTCCATCACCTACCAAATACCGACACGGATTACCAAAGTTTTGATAAGTGCATGTGATTTAGTGCATGTGTATATGCACAAACACAAGAACAGAGGGAACTAGTAGGTCCAAACATATTATACCCCTTTGAAAATTTGACTGAAAGCAGACTGTGCCAGTACAGTTAACTGCACTCTTAACACTTTTGCATCTTCTGATGCTTAAGACCAGGATCTCTTCCAGTACTTGTTTTGTAGACCAAAAAAAAGTGTGCACAAAGATCTGCAGTGTTAAGTCTGTTACTACCTTTCCATTTGTAAACTGATACAGTGGAGTTTTCAGAGTGAAAAAAAAAAAAAAAAAAAAAAAGAGATAGAGAAGAAAACACTCTCTCTTACCATATTGAAGATTTTTTGCATTCTGACTTTTTTTCTTTTTTTTTTTTGATAGCCAGGAACCATTACATCTTTATTTTCAACCTCTTCTCTTTCTTCCCCCTCAAAATCGGAAGCATTTTAAACAAAATACCCATTCCATCCTTTTGTGTTAATGCTGTCTTTGTTAACAGCAACACTTTTTTGTGATATGCAACAATTTTTTTTCAGTGCATGCTGCCCCCCTCCCCCCCCCCCCCCCAAAAAAAAAAAATCATTAATTCCCATATGACAAGAACCTCTGGAAGATTACTACAAAAAGTCTTAAGTAAAGTCCACGCACACAAGACCTGGAAATCCAAAGTGAAGTCCATGCACACAAGACTAGGTGTGCACATGGCTGTAAGAAAAAAAAAAAAAACAAGCAAAAAAATAAACAAACCCCCCCCCCCCCCCTTTAAAATTTTCAACTTTACATACCAGAAGCATGCATTGACCAAGTAGTCTCATATCCTGTTTTTTGTTTCTCAAGCTGCTTTCAGAATCCTGTTCATGAAATAACATTATGCCAAGTATGTTCATTCAAGTTCATTCACAATACTTGGGTTTTTTTCATGGCTCATACGAGTACAACTGTGGAATGGTAGTGGCCATTGTGGTAACTTCTTGTGGCTGGACTAGTGTTTCCATTGTCAACCATAATCTGAGACATATCTTTCATTATCATCAACATCCTCATTTCATGTGAATGTGGCACTGTTGGAGAACCTTTGGTGAAAAATGGCAAGAAATTATCTGTCAGGAATATGCCAGGCTGATTTTAGTTCAACAGTGTCTAGGAACCCACTTTATGTTTCATCTAAATAAAACATGCATCTAAATGAGTCTGAGTTTCTTCCAGTTGCGAAAGACAAAAAAAAAACAGTTTGTTATGGTGTAAAGTTGTGTACAGTCAAGCTTATTCACTTCAATTATATTCCCTTCATCGACCATAAATTTTGGAGAATTAAAAGTATGTATTCAGGAAAGTGAAACAGCAAGTTAAGATAGAAACCACAAAACAGTGGAATGGAAAAATCTGTGGTACATATTCTATCATTTTTCATCCACCTGAGAAAATGTGTACCAGTCATACAATTTCCTTTCATAACAAGTAAAAATACAACTCTCCATCTCTCTTCCTTAATGTGGGAATAAGCTGAAAAGACTCCGAAACATGACTTACTACGGTGAATATTCCTTTCTTTGACACACACTGCTAGAATTTGATTTCTTTTCTTTTTTCTTCTTTTTTAATATATACACGGAACTCACAGAAGAGAGTTTCCAGGAAAAAGAAAGGGCAATGGTCCACGAAGAGAGAAGTAACATAGGGAATAAAGCATACTTTTTCATTAAAAAAATGCATAACACATATATACCAAAAGTTTATGGTTGCAAAGGTGTAAGTACTGTAAACAGCCAGCCTCTCTTCTCCGTCAGCTTTCATAAATCTACGAAAGCAAAAACAAACACAAAAAAACAGATGTGGAAGGTAAGGTAAGGTAATGTTGCTTATAGCCCAGCCGACCGCAAAGGGCCATATCATGGCTGTCACCGAGAGGACAACAAACATGATGATGACAAAGAAGAAGAACTAGACAAAGAAGCAGAAGCATTGGAAAGATGTGCCTGATATAACCAGTAAGGAAAAGGAAACAGAGTGTTACTGAAAACAAGGCAAAATCAAAATAAATGAACACACAGAAGGCGCTTAAACAAGCTTTCATAATACCTCAATAGTGCACAGATGTGCATTTTCAACAAAAATATGTCTTCCAGTAACAACAAACATCAAAAATGCACATGACAATACTACCCGCATCGCAGCCAGCATGAAGTGTTTCAAAAGCTTGTCAGATGATTGAAAATGCAACAGGCGAACACCAGGAATTGAACTGACACAACCAAGTTTTTCTGTATCACTTTTCAAAAACACAAAAAAAGAAGAAGAGTATGAAAAAATAGAGAAGGAAATTGTGACGGAAACAACTCTTTTGCGCATTTTAGTGCATGCAGGGTGTGTGTGTGTGTGTGTGTGTGTGTGTGTGTGTGTGTGTGTGTGTGTGTGTGTGTGTGTGTCTGAGTGTGAGTGAGTGAGTGCCCATGATTTATGCATCCATGCATGTGTGTATGTAAGTGTGTGTGTGTGTGTGTGTGTGTGTGTGTGTGTGTGTGTGTGTGTGTGTGTATGAGTGTGCCTGTGTAAGTGTGTGTGTGTGCGTGTGTGTGTGCGTGTGTGTGTGTGTGTGTGGTGTGTGTGTGTGTGTGTGTGTGTGTGTGTGTGTGTGTGTGTGTGTGTGTGTGTGCGCGCGCGCGAAACCTTTGCACATGATCACGAACATGTTTATGAGCCAATATAAATGTGCTTTAATTAGAATCATGTAGACTGGTAAAATTAAAGTCACCTTAACTTTTCCTCTGAAAATGGTCCAGGTTTTTGTTTGTTCAATTGTTGTCTGAGACCCAGTTGAAGCTTCTCTACTTAGGATCTGCAAAGACTTTACCACAGCCCCTACTTATAGGAAGACAGAGAATAAACACTAAAAAGCTTAAGTATTTGATCCGCAACCAAACATCAAATTACACCAACTAAACATCACCTACAAGCATTTATCTGATAAGCCTCCCTCATCATAACAGACTTTGTAAGTAGTTTATATAAAATGCATAATCTCAATAACAGTTGAAAAAAAAACCCCTGTGGGTTTATGAAGAAGATATCATAAAAAATTACACTTAACTGTAAACATTGTTAGACTAAACATAAAAAAAATCAACAGCGACAAACATTTGCTCATGATCATAACCTTCCTTTGAGATGTCTTTCATTGATACACAAACACACACACACACACACGCACACACACACACACACACGCGCACACACACACACACACGCACACACACACATACTGATGAACTGATGGCATTATATGGACACACACATTTATCCACACTTTCAACCGTATGAAGTTTTTGCAGCAGGTTAATTATTCCATATAACCCTGCGTGTAATGCATAATCATAAACTTCATAAACAAAAGCAAACTTCCACAAGATGTACACTAATCTGTAATATTTACATGAAAGACAAGTATATCATACACTCATTTAAATAATTATACATGTGCACTTCCTTTTTTTTTTTCTCCAGAAAAGTAGGTAGGAAGGTTGGGGGGGGGGGGGGGGGGGCGGGTTTAGTTGATAGGCATTGTTCATTACAAGAACTCAGTTTACTGGAATATTTTGCTCAAGACTGAACTGATTACAGTACACTCAATTTCTCTGAAGATTGCAATGAGTCATCTGCAGAGTTCTACCTCACGTACTTTTGAGTGTGTCCATGGCATTACTGATCACTTGCACTGCTTAGCTTAAACATGAAACTCCAATACATGTACAACAAAAATGCTTTCATGGACATAGTGCATGATGTGCGACATTTGACAGAAAAGAACATGAATGTTTGGTGATTTTTTAAGGTTGAAGGTCTGCTCCCAAGCGTGATTTTCTGAAGGCAGCAATAAACTTGTTATCTTCATTAACTGCGGAATGATACGCACAAGAATTGAAAATTTAGTCACAATGTATTCCTGCACGTAGTCTGCCGACCCGCAGTAAATTTATGTGAAAATTAAAACCATTCAGCTCCAGCGCAGTGTCCTGTATCTATCTTCATCTTCACTTCTACAAAAACATTTATATACTTACTTGTAAGATCATCAAGCATGGATAGGCACTATGACATGAGTGTGTTACATGAAACATCCAAAAAATTTTCCAAATTATAAATATTCTTAAACTGTAATTAAAGAAAAAAAAATTTCCATTTCCATGTATCTATTGTGAATTGTATTATCTGTTTGCAGTGTCCAAAAGAATGTGATTTAGAAAAGAATATGAAAAGTGTCACAAAACAGAGTCACAAAAAGCACACAAGTTTTATTTCGTAATGAATGCAAACACTTAGCAAACTTGTAATGAGAGTATAACAACTGGAACTTTATGATGCAACAAAAGTTACTTGTATTGTGTTGTTTTTTTTCTTCATTACTGAGGTTTCAGTCACATTTACAGTATGTTACATCGTACATTTCACCAAACCCAGTTAATTTCGGTTTGCTATAAAGGAGAAATCAATATCTTTCACAGTAAAATCAACAAAGTGACAAAGACCCAAAAACATCAGTTTTGTTTCGTTTTAGACTTTCACTTAGTGAAATATTTGTTTATTTCCAACTTGCAGTACATTATATTTCACATAAAAACATTGGCATAAAGTAACAGTCTTTGTGAAATGTACTGCAAGTCCAAAGTAACAAAATATATTGTTGAACCCTTTTTAGAGAAAAAAAACAGTCACTATTAGGTCTTGGAAACTCAAATGTTTTGTGTCCAAAACACATACTCCACACTAAACATTAAGCATTCTAGTTTTTACCCAACTATTAAGAAAAAGCCACCCAGAGAACTTTGGCACAGAGTCAGATTTCTGACTTATTCGTTAAAAAAAAATTGTTCATGTGAAATCAATGTGTTATATTTGGCACTACATTATATATAAATAGATAGATGAGAGAGAGAGAAATGTATGTGTGTGTGTGTGTGTGTGCGTGCGTGCATGTGTGTGCGCGTGCATGCGTGCGTGCGTGCATGCATGCGCGTGTGTGTGCATGCGTGCGCTCACACTTGTGTGTAATAAAACTATGCTATGATACATTAAACCACAATTCACATCGTTCTGACAGAAAATTTACAAGACAACTATGGCTTAAATTCTGATATTTTATCTTTGCACAAGGTTCCCTTCAGGTGTTGATTTCCTGATCTCAGGTAAAAACTGTAGCTAGCCAAGTCATATATAAGATGTACTGCACCAATTTTGAACTGTTGAACCTAGTGCTACTATCTAAAATATTCAGCACTAAATTGGGAGTTACCAGTGCTAACTTTGCTCCAGAAATCTCTGCATCATATAATCAAACTTCATTATTTCCTAAAGTCATCTGCTAATTGAGAAGAACAGCTTATTATAAAATACATCTGCAGAAAATAGAGCCTTCCGTCACTAATTACTGCATTCTGATTTCTAGTATTAATTTACGCTTCTGAATATGCAAATAAAAGGATTTTGCAACTGTTCTCTGTCCATTTTCATCAAAGTATCTGATAATTTGATGTTTGTAATCAATGTTCAAAGCACAGGAGGGGTCTAAAACACTCAACACATCTTGCCAAAGGTAACACACCTCAACTCTGACCAAAATTTATGAAACCCGATAAGCTTTCAGTAGGTAAAAATTTAGGTGATGGAAGGTATGTAAACTGTGAGTTAAAACAAACCATTATCTACTTATTTGAATTTGATAGGTGTGTGAGCAGATTTATCAAAAGCAGAGAGCTGTTCATTTTCAATCAAGTGAAAAACATGTCTAAATGTTAGCCCTAAAAATGGATTAAAACTGCTGATGGTTTTCCACTTGTGTTTTATGGGTTAACGAATATCTCGCTAACCAGCAGAACGTAATCTTCACTGATTTGTTTATGAATCCATAGTAATTCAAAATATATGCTGCTGATATTTTAAGCATACAACTGCTTCAGTCAACCTAGGATGCAGTTTGATGCCATATCTGAGCAGCAGCTTTACATACTTGTGAAACAATCAAGTTGAATCCAGGCCAAACATCCTACATTCAACTTTTAAGAACGACAGATTCAATTCTAAATTCTTCTCTTCAAAAGCCATCTTTTTTAATCATTTAAAGCATACCTCAGTGAATTCCATTTCCTGTTTGCAGGTCAATTACATTAAAAAAAAATTACATACAAATTCAAGGGGAAAAAAAAAAAAGGGGGGGGGGGGGGGAGGTTCATTTTTCACCAAGTCTTCCACATAATACAACAATCAGTGAATCAGGCATGATAAATCTGTAGAGTTGAATCAGGGTTAACTTACAGCTGGATTTCCATGACATGGTAAACATGCTGACAATCACATGACAGGGCTAAACCTCCCCCAAACATGAAGTGGGAAATACTTCAAGAACACATACAGATTTACCCCTGATCAACTCGCTGACTGGAGTCTCCCTGTACATTGTGTACCCATCAAACTTGGATTTCGGCACCAGAGTGTATCACTGCACTGGTTTAAAACACATTTTTTCTTTCTCTTTTCCTCTGCACCCCCTCCCCTTTTCCCACTATTCTCCACCCCTTCCCTTCTCCAGTCCCAATCAGAATTGTTGCTTGGAATCAAGAGTCACTGAATTGTCAAATTCAGTGTATTCTATGTGAAGGTACTCAGGTTTTCATCTCCGTGGTTCCTCTGTTTTTTCTTCTTTTTTTTTTTTTTTTAACTGTAAAAGTCTTGAAAACGGAATCGAACTAGGGACTTTGACCTGGTGTGTTTGGCACAATATCATCATTTGACTGCCATAATGGCTCTGCAGATAAATAAGGGTTGTGCCTGTTAATTTGAAAACAAATTTTGTTGGGTTTTTTTGTTCATAAATAATTTCTGTATTGTCCTCTGAATTTTAGGTCAAGACAAACTTCACTACAGTAGGTCAATTAAAAATTTTTTGTTAAAAACCCACACATCATTCATATTGTTTCTTTGACTATGCAAACTTGAACAAATAACAAGGTCACTGTATCTGACCTTCACCAGCGTGGAGCTACAGCTTGAATTCTTCCCGCGATTTATAAGAAATCGCTGTCCAATCTCACAGCACACTCTTTCTCTCCTTTCCATTCCTTGTTTCCCCTACACAAAAACACACACACACACACACACACACACACACACACACACACACACACACATATCATCATCATCATCATCATCATCATCATCTCAATCTTCATTGTCAATGTAAATGATTCTCTGTCGTTCTGACATGTTCTTCTTATCCGATTCCTGCTGCAGAGAATGCCCTGTTTCCATGGTGGCAGCAAGGTACTCGTCCAAAGTCCTCTCTGTACACTCCGCAATGAAACGGATGAAGGGACGAATATCCCCATTATTGGCCAGTTCCAAAGTCTCGTAATACCTCAGACGGTCCTCAACCTTAATTGCAACTGGCGGGAAACCAGCCTGCATTAGTATCAAGTTCATCAACAGGCGGGAAGTCCTTCCATTTCCGTCATAAAAAGGGTGAATCACCACCAGCTTATAATGCGCTATGGCTGCAAACTCGATTGGGTGCATGGCAAAGGCTTCTTCTGAGTTCAACCACGTGACAAATTCATCCATCAGCAGTGGAACGTCCACCGGAGGTGGCGGAGTGAACTCCCCTACGAAGACCTGCGTGGATCGGAAACGGCCGGCCTGGGAAGGGTCCACAAAGCCCAAGACACGCAGATGGATGTCCAGCAAATCCTGCAGTGACAGGCGACCCACCTGCCAGCAAAAACATGCATATGATTATCATATATAAACATCTGTTTACCATGTCATTAACTGCTAAGACTGTCACACATTATGACTGAGTTATTTCCTGATTTCTTTTGTGTGTGCGTGCGTGTGTGAGTGTGTGTGTGTCTGCATGTGCGCGCTTGCATGTTTATGAGTGGGGAGGACTGCTTACAATATGCCATTGGGATGTTTATTTTTCAACACTTGTATACTAGTGGTCGTCTTTTCTCTTCTCTGTTCTCAACACTTAGTGTAATTCATAGGACAACTACACTGCAAAATCTGTCACATGGTCACTGATTCTGATATCACAGCTCGGATATGAATGGGAAGGGTCACAATATAATTTGAATATGTGTGCCACTAAGAAATGTGTTAGTCAGAAAATGCTAAAGACTCCTTTTATCACGATTTGCTTTGTTGTTTCACAGCAATATTATTAGTATAAAATCTGAAAACATGATTAAGTAATACTAACAGACTAAAACACTTAATAACTACCAAATCAGGACAGAAGATACTGTCTTTAACAATAAATTAACATTCAATCTGTCTCAGTTTAACCTCACATTTTCTTTCAAATGCCTATATAATTGATCACTTCATTATTACAGAACACACAATAGATGGTGCTATAATATAGTATAAAGTGTAATCACAACGCAGATGAGTTAACTGATTTTTGAAGTGAAGAAACAAAGCAACAACAAAAGTGTATGAGGGAAAAAAATGCACAAGTCTGCAAAACAGCACCATTGAAATAGATTAATTAAAACAAACTTCAAACATGTCACAAAATACAAACATATATAGAACAGGAGACTGTTCTTACCCTGCCAACAAGCGTGCTGTTCATGTAACTAAGAGCGGCATCCAGTCCAAGCACTTCGTTCTGCTCCAGCAGACTCTTGCCCCCCACTGCCACCCTCGTCTCTATGATGGACCGCGTCTGCATCAGCGTCAGGGTGTTACCCTCGATGGCGTTGCTGTGGTAAATGTGCGCAAAGTAGGCTTCCTTCTTTGCGCGCCGAAGGGCAGGGTGGGTGCCAGGAACCGTGTAGAACAGCGTGCGTTTCTGATCGATGCGGTTGAACCTCTTCTGGTCAATCTCTTCCACAACGGGACTGGTTCGCTGGATGTTGGTCAGAGCTTTCCGGTGCTTGGGGCTGATTTCCAGCGCGATTTTGTAGTAATGGTCGGCTCGCATCACGTCATTCATGTGCAGCTCCAGGAACTCACCATATGCTGTGAGGATGTCAGCATGCAATGGGTCCAGGGCAAGAGCGTGCTGGAAGATTTTCATGGCACGATCTTTCTTGCCCTGCTCCTGAAGATCCAGGGCCACGTTCAGTGCTGCTGCGGCTTCCTTTTTCACATCTAGAAATACATATTACATCATGTGCATATGCTCAAGAATTCAGAAAATGCCCAGTCATATCTTTCTGCAGTAGCAGTGAAATTTTCAAGGTATTGTTCAGTCTGTGTGTGTGTGTGTGTGTGTGTGTGTGTGTGTGTGTGTGTGTGTGTGCGTGTGCATGTGCACGCACATGTGTATGTGTGCAGTATATAACATTTTTGGCTGTAAAGACTTAAATTTGGTTAAAACTTAAAAGCTTTTTCTGTGAGGTAGCCTGGCTGGCTACTGTAAAAAAAAAAAAATTCATGTCATCACCTCTGCAGACAGATAAAGAATACTTTCTTCTTTATAAAGACAGCAAATGTTAGTTTCCTGTCCAATGACTATGTTAGCAAGGGCAGCAAATACTGGAAAAGTTTTACATTCACTCTATATATGCCCCTGTCACAAGCATATGATAAAGGCATGCAAGACTATTTGCTGGTCACATTTAACTCAAATTCAATGAGCTGATATGGAAGGACAGTGTGTACGAGAGACAGCAAATGCATGCAGCAAAGACTGAATGGGAAAGAGATTGATGGACAGACTTAGAAAAAGAAAGACAGAACACACGTGCATGCACTCATGCGTTCAAGCAAGAGAGACTGACAGACAGACTGAGAGAGAGGAGAGAGAGAGAGAGAGAGAGAGAGAGAGAGAGAGAGAGAGAGAGAACGATTTGTTGTTTACACCCAAACCGATAATCATATGAGAGAGAGAGAGAGAGAGAGAGGAGAGAGAGAGAAGAGAGAGAGAGATGGCCATTATCTTTCTGCCAACACATACCAGGATTGATCGGTAACTTTTGTCGGACACGCAGTATAACAGACGTTTCGTGATGTATCATGTCTGTGTCACTGGCGACCAGCCATTTATGTGAAACAGGAAACATTAGAAAAATCAGTTTTGGCATGTACGTCACCAGACATGCCAGGCAAATACCCGTTGATAGAAACAACAGCAACAGCGTCCTCATACTTGGGCTGTTAGAAGCAACATACAGCCACAAAATTCTGTGTTTCAGCTGCTGGGTCGAAGTAGACGTCAAACAATCCGCCATGTTGAGTTCGACGGAAGTTACGGTTTAGGTGATGTAACACGTAGGCATTCCTGAAACAAAATGAAAGTATTAACACATGCTTCCTGCGGATTTAACTATACAGAATATAGGTTCTGATTCTATAAATAATTTAATCAATGCACGATGTGTACGTCTTCCTCAATTTCATAGACTCAATGGTCTGATATGCTCTAATTTTGATCTATGACATTGCTGAAGATGTACTGGGCGTTGTTTCATTGGCTGACAAAATAAGAACATCGGGAATTCCCATGCAAGGCTGGCTCTGTTTTCCCTTCAATAATCCATGTGGAAATGTGAACAAAATCAAAGCGGAAGGTAACCTCGGAGACAATTAAGACACTGGCCTTTCTACATGGATAGACAGCAGTTACAGTGCACACTGATATGTCAGTAATTCAGACCCTGTAGGATAAACGTGTGTAAATGGATTTTATTGCTTTATCTCATCATTCATGGACAGTACTACATGAAAATAAACGGGTTCCAATTTTACGACCTGTCTACCCCCACCCCACCCCCCTCCTCTGTAACGACGCCCGGCGGTACTGGCGCCATTTCTCAGCATCTTACTCAAGCACCTATTTTGGTATCTAGGGGTCTTTCTAGAGGTTTCTGGGTCTTTCTACAGGTTTCTGGGGACGCTGAATTCATCTATGATATTGTTATGTTGATCAGACACCAAAGACCTACCAGTAATGCACATCAGTTCAAAGATTAACTTTCACAGGCTTGCAATCTTCAAGATTTCAACACACTAAATGCACATGTTTCAGTTCAGATGGAAAAAAAGGTGAAAACAAAGTCATATGATGTGACAACGAGATGCAGATTACAAATCAGTTTAAAACAACATGTCAAAAACTGCAGCCACTGCAAAGTCACTGAAAACGGATACATGTATCATAACACTGTGTTCACAGCGTTCTACTCTCAAGATGCCCACAACGTTTCCTGTTACTCATCGTCTTCTGCATTAGGTCCAGGCGCTTTGTTCGGATTTGCACACATCCAATCCATAATACTTGCACAGAGGAGTGCATGGGAGACCATGCTTTGTACAGCTGCACGCATTTGTCACACATCCAGTCTTGCACGTCTTGCACCTGATCAGCTCAATGACTGCAAGTGGAGCTGGAAGAGCGAGACACCTCACGGGCATGTACACACCATTTTCGACCCTCCACCCATTCTCTTCAATAGCAGGAAGTACAGGATGGTTGAGAGGGTACGATTTATCACGCATGGCCACATAATTTGCACGTCTGATATGTGGCAGCAAGGCAGACCGTGTAGGGGGCAACATCTCTCCTTCCAAGTTCTTGGAGCGGAAGAGTTCCCATCTGAGTGCAGGCAAGGTTGTTGGACCTGCCGAGCTGTACACCTGACAAACTGCTCCAATGCCTGAACCTGGGGTGGTAGCTCCCCATTCACCAGTTCCTCTGGAACATGCTGGCCTTGGCCAAGCTGCTTGAAACATGGAACAGCTGGGTCGTCCTCGTTGAGCCTCAGGTAAGCATCAACCCAGGTCTTCTTGCTTAACCAACAAACTTGCCACCCCAGTCGGCGCCAGAGAAGTTGTGGAATCCAATCAGTTTCAGGCATTTCTGACACCCAATTGTTTGGACATCGATTCCTCGAAATATAGTGCCCCTTCCTGTCAATAATTTCAGGCGTGTCTGACTGCCAAGGTGACATGATACAACAAGGTGCAGGAGAAGGATGAGGACGTCAGTGTCGGGTGACCAGACGAAGACTTCTCTCCAAGCATCTTCAGACACCGCAGCCAGGACTTGATGGGGAATCAGGGTGTCAGCTTCCCCATGCGAGTGATCTTCTTCAAAGTTGAGCCCTTTGATCTTGTTGCCGTATATAAGGACCACTTTCACAGCTGTGTTGCTGCAAAAGTAATCGAGCAAACCTTGAGCAAGCATGCAAGTTAGATCTCTCTTTGTCTTGAATGCAGACAGAAGCTCTTTGAAAGACATTGTCAGGTTCATTTCTGGGCGGATCTCAAAAACTGTTGATGTTGCTGCTCTCTTCTGTCTGGTCTTGTTTTTCAGCAATTCATCCAAGTATCGGTCAAAGATGATGCGACCTTCTGTGTAGCCCAGCATCATGGACTCGATGCGCTTGATGAAAGCTTGCTGCAGATCAGAGAGGTTCTTCATAGATGGCGTTTTCGTCATGCTCTGGAGTACAGCCTTAGCATCAACAGTGAGAACTTGAGGTATGCCGGGGTCTGTGCCAAGGGGAAGGGAGTCGTCTGGTTTTGTGCCAAGGGAAAGAGAGTCATCTGAGGGGGACTTTAACTCTTCAATGCCATGCGTGAGACTGGCCTTGTCTGCAGGTACGTACAGTGATCCATCCGCTGCACAGAGGGAGCGTGGCACCACCGACATTTCAAAGTCCCCTATAGTGTCTTCCAGCTGTGGCACCAGCTGAGGTCTGCACTGCAGGATGATCAGGAATCTTCCAAGCAGTTCACGCTCCTCGTGCAACTTGATCACCTGTTGACCGACCAGAACCTTGGTTTTCTCCATCAGCTTTGAGAAAGCTTTCAGATCAGCTTCATCTTCTTCAGTGAGTCCCAAACACTCACTTTTGAGGTATTGAGCAGTCTTTCCTGGACAAACTCCTGAAACCGCTTTTCACCTTTCTGTGCATAATGCAAAATGTCTCCTTTGGCATTTTCTTGCACAAGAGCTGAGGGGTCTTGTCTGCAAAGGGGTTGCTGGCACAGTGCTTTTCGATTGAGTGGCGGAGTTTCAGCGCGTTTGTGACAATCCTCACAGCCATGTCTCTATACAGCTGGCAGTGTTCGCATCGCGTGGAAGACTGAGGAAATCGGGGAAAGTCACTGAGGAACTGTTTCACCATGTGCGTGAGGCAAGGGGCTGTGGTGACTAGTCGATCAAGAGCTGTATTATCTTGACTGAGGTCAACAATCCCGCCATGACGCTTCAAATCTTTGATCTCTTGTTCCAGGGCCGGGTCAATGAACAGTGCAGTGAATGGGACTTTTGATTTTGCCACAACAAAATCTCCTGACTTAAGTGCTTGCCATGTGGCTGGATCATCTTTTTCCAAGGCATTCATCTGAGCTAGGTGGTCTGGCATAGTTCAGGAAGCCATGTGCAAAAAAGTACTTGATGAGGTTCTCCAATGCAACCAAGTAGCCTTCAAAGTCACCAGCGCGGCAGGAACTGATGAGATGCAAGATACTTTCGACCTGCTCCAGGTACTGTGTGAGGAACTGGGACATCTCTCCATTGCCTTCACTGGCTTCTAGTGGTTTCAGATTCTCTGAGTACCAAGACTGAATGTCGTCATAAATCTTGACCATGTCTGGGCTGCGTGCATGCAAGGCTTTTTTGAAGGTATCACATTGTGCACGAAGAGGTTTAAGTGAAATGACAGGAGAAATGGAATCAAGTTTCATCATCATAATAGCAACGTTCATCGTCAAATGGAACTCCACTCCTCGCTTGTAGGCTTTGCCACCGGAAACCCCACGCAATGAAAAAAGAGTGGAGAAGTTAGACACATGGGTTAAGGTCCATACGGTCGTCATTCTGACACATCCCATACATGCAGGATGCAGGTGGAAATCAGTGATGTCCATTTTGGATTGACCTGAAAATGTCACAGTTCAACTCAGCACCATCAAAAACCCCTAGAATGACTCCAAGGTCATGAAAATAGATAAACCATGAAAAAAAAAAAAAAAAAAAAATGACGTTTAAGGTCGGTGCCATCACGGGTCGTTTCCCGAGAGGGGTACGTAGGTGGGAAAATTGGAACGCACTGATTTCTAGGAACATGCTCATACTCTCTTCCTGTCTCTCTCTCTGTCTGTGGACATTTCATCCAACACACACACACACACACACACACACACACACACACACACACACACACACACACACACACACACACACAATACTCTCTCTCTCTCTCTCTCTCTCTCTCTCTATCTCTCTCTCTCAGTTTCAGTTTCATCAAGGAGGCATCACTGCATGCGGACTAGTCCATATACGCTATACCACATCCGCTAAGTTTTGTGACCACACTACGCATGATTTGAAGCTGATATAAATAAATTAACAACAAGATGAGACAATTATTGAAGAAGAGGGTCTTGTGACTACGACTCAGCGGATGTCTGACCTACGCATTAGCCCAGCGCGCTCGTCAGACCTTGAGTGCCTACCTACCATTTCTCTCTCTCTCTCTCTCTCTCTCTCTCTCTCTCTCTCCTCTCTCTCTCTCTCTCTCTCTCTCTGTGTAGTGGATATACTCGTGTGTATATTATGAGTGTGTGGGCATGGGCTCATGTGTGTGCGTGGGCGCATGTGTGTGTGTGTGTTGTCTGTTGTGTGTGTGTGTGTGTGTGTGTGTGTGTGTGTGTGTAATTATTTTCCCTACAAAGATGCAGGGGAGAAGGAGAGATAGAATGAAAGGGATGACGTTAAAGTTTAAGTATCAAATCTTTCACAAGGGCCACAGCTGAATCAAGGATCAGGGGAATGGAGTGGGCTGGTGCTATTGATGGCCTGGACTGTATAGTCAAGCTCGTCAAGCAGCCTTGCTGGGTGAAGTTTCAGAAGAATCCAGTTCCAGTACTCAGGAAAAGAAACTGACTGAAGAGAGGACACTGATTGAGGAGGGGGTGCTGGATGAGGAAAAAGAACTGTCTGAAACAGAAAAATGAGGCAGGTGACCGTATACATTAGCAACAAACAAAAACGTAAGTAGGGCAGCTATTGCTTCCGTGATGAAATAAATGCACGCCCATAACTCCGAACGAATGTTGCTTACGGCAACGAATCGCCTAGTAGAAATGAAATGTCGGAAGCAACATTCGTTTGGAGTTATGAGCATGTAGTTTATTTCATCATTTTCTAAAACAGGTCGATTTCCATTCCTACGTTTGTATCGATAGTTTACGCATGCGTGAATGGTGGATATAGGTTGAGGATTGGTTCAATAAAATAGCCAAAATTCTTCGCCATATATCAATAATGATAACGGATTTATGCTTTACGTGAGGATTTCTGCGGTATTGTTGGAGCGCAAGGATTTGGGAATGGAACAGAATTCTGTATCTCTTGACAGGAACCTTAGGGCGGCGCCACCAAGGGGCATTACTCTATAAGTTTTATGAAAAATGAACAACAGTAGCGCACCTTTGGCTTTTGTTTTGCCGAAGATGGCCACCCATACGTGATGTTTCTGAATCACCAGACAAAGACTTTATTTTAGAACAATCTGATTTTAAAATGTCCAAAATGCAGGCGCTGGTGTTACTGACACCTTTATTGTGTTTGATCCCTGGAGCTGCGCCGAATGGAGGTTAGTTTGAATGAAACTTTCTCAGCTTTGAGTGAATGAAACAGTTTTGTTTTACTGCTTTTAGCCTTCATAGTTACAGCCCTAGTCCTCCCATCCTCCCCCCCCCCCCCCCCCCCCCTATTCATGTCGATCTCAACGAAGAGAGATCATTAAACTTGTAAGCCACACAGTAGTTGTTATGTAGACCTTCTTACCTAGATTACGAGCACTGCGACCTCATGAAGAGAGTTTTATCCCATTGGCTTTTGTTTTCAGTGATGATATGGTGATAATCAACTAGGTCAGCATGTGGATTGTTCAAGTGCAAGGTCATTTGGCCGGAGATTCTTTAGTTTTAAAATGCACATGCACATTTGTAGAAATAGAATTTATGCAAATGCATTCATTCTCTGTCACTTGTGCACAAGCACACACACACACACGCACACCACAGACGACACAACACAGCACAACACAACACAACACAACACAACACAACACAACACACACATACACACACACACACACACACACACACACACACACACACACACACACTATGCATGCTCAGCGTCAGACTGAAATGCACACATGATCAATTACCAACCACAGACACACACACACACACACACACACACACACACACAATGTGTGTGTGTGCACATAAGCATTCTCTCTCTCTCTCTCTCTCTCTCTCTCTCTCTCTCTCTCTCTCAGCTGTGCAGGGTTTTCCAAAAGTATTTATAAGGAAATGAGTTCAATTACCTTCTTTAAAATTTTTGATGTAAAGATTCAGCCAATACTATTATACTCATCAGAAGTGTGGGGGTTAAATAGATTGGATCATAATGTAAATGTTCTTTTGAAAACAACAAATATGAATCATAGGCACAATGTTTCAAGATATGTGTTCCATGCGATTAACAAGCGAAATAAGGTTATATTTTAGATGAAAATGACTGGCTGATTATAACGGCTCAACAACTTTGAGATTTAATCTTGTGCTGCATGCTATACAGATCTTCATCATTCACTCCTGTAGCGTAGCTTTGTTTGCTAAGAAAAGTTCATTTAGAATTCCTGCTACACATTTATATTTAGAAGAGATTGTCAAGATTGTGAAGTGTGAAACTGTGGAATATATTTATCTTTTTCACCTCCTCCCTTCACCCCCCCCCCCCCTCCTCATTCCTGGCTCGCCCCCATCTCCTTGACTCCCTTCCCCAGCCCCAACACTCCCAATTTCCATTTGGTACCTCCATGTATTGTGGCCAAAGGCCGACGTACATTAAAATTCTGAGTTCTGAGTTCTCTCTCTCTCTCTCTCTCTCTCTCTCTCTCTCTCTCTCTCTCTGTCACTCTCTCTCTTTCTTTCTCTCTCTCTTCTCTCTCTTTCTGGAGTTCTCTCCCTCTCGTCTCTGGGTCTCCCTCTCTCTCTGATCTCCCTCACACACAGTGACACACACACATATCACCAACACAAACACACACACACACACACACACACACACACACACACACACACACACAACACAGAGTTTTAGTTTCAGTTTCATCAAGGAAGTGTCAAAGTGCTGCAGGCGGACAAGTCCATACATATATTTAAGGCAACTCCACATCTACTGAGCTATGAGACAGCACAGCACAAGATTTACAGCTGATAGATAAACGACCAATGAGTAAAAAAGGAATGAAAGGATTTATGACGAGGGTCTTAAGGATATGAGATAAAAAGTTAAAAGAGCTCAGCAGATCTGTGCATTAGCCTTGTGCACTGGTCAGACTTTGGGTACCTCCTTAACATTGTCTGTGCCACTGTACTGATTTTCGATGTGTGTCTACCTGTGTGTGCGTGTGTGTGTGTGTGTGTGTGTGTGTGTGTGTGTGTGACTATCAGCAGGCTTGTGTTAGCATGTACCTGCCTGTGAGTGTGTCAGTGTGTGCATGAGCATACATTTTTGTGTGCTTGTGTGTGTGTGTCTTTCTCTCTCTCTCTGTCTCTCTTTATATGTATGTGTGTGTGTGGTGTGTGTGTGTATACATGTGTGCGTGTGTGTGTGGGTGTGGGTGCATGTCTGCATGCATGCGTGTGTTCTTGCGTATGTGTGTGTTTTTGTCACTTTGTGTGTATGTGTGTGTGCGTGGTGTGTGTGTGTGTGTGTGTGTGTGTGTGTGTGTGTGTGTGTGTGTGTGTGTGTGTGTGGTGCCAAGAGTGTGTATGCATGTGTGTGTGTGTTTTGTGTGTGTGTGTGTGTGTGTGTGTGTGTGTGTGTGTGTGTGTATGCATTTGATTATTTTTTGGGGAAAAATATTCAAAGGATGTTTGATCATCAGTAACAATAATGACAGCAACAACAATGGTAATGATGATTAAGATGATTGTGGTGAAAATCGCAATTATAATAGAACATATGAATATAATACCTACTGGGATGAAAATGCTAATGAAAGTAATTATGATAATGAAATAATGATGTTGCTGCAAATAATGATAACGATAATAATAAGAATATGGTGATAATGATAATAATGATGATAATCATCATCATCATAACAATATCAGTAATGATAATGATAATGATGCTGATAATGATACTACTACTACGACTATCACTACTGCTACTGCTACTACTAGTAATGATAACAGAAATGTAATAGCAGCGGAAAAGAAGTAAATAAGCAGAAATAAGTAGTAAGATAATCAGTGGATGAGCAGCATGTAACAGTTCGTTGCCCCCACCTACGCTCCACCCCAGCACCTTCCGTCCACCACAGCACATCAGCACATAGAACTCATGATGCACACATCCACACATACCATATCTACTAGTACTACCACCACACTACCCCCACTGCATGAACATGCATGCCTATGGATCATGTAGAACCACCTCATTTTCTTCATCCATGCACATCTTACACCTTCATGAATCAAAAGCCCAAGGTTACCAAGCTATGGTCCGCATGAATCTGTGATGTACTGCAATATACTTCTTTCATGGCATATCACCTCTGCGTCACCTGATATATACGTAGGGTGGGGTGGTGTTGGGTTGAGGTGCACAATGGCAAGCATATATGTGCCAAGTAGATAAACAGCTGCCTCTGATTATAGATAGTTTGATAAATAAGAGTTAAGACCTTGGCTTTCTAAAAAAGAAAAAGAAAAAATCAAGCAATGGCAAGCTGTATTAGAGGTGCAGTTTAACTCTCTCTTTGTCTCCACAGACACAGTTTGTCCTGTTTAAGTCAAGACTGAAAAAGGATCATATATATGCACTTAACTCTCTGATGCTATCACACTGGCAGTGGGGTCGCGGAATGAGGAAGAAAAAAGTTGGTTGTCAAATTTTTGACAGTCTCGCTTCTAAAGATAAATTCAGAATGAACATCACCTGCATGACAAGGCAATGCACTTGCCCTGTGTGATGGGGCAATGGTTAAAGTTAACCTCTAGACAGAGGCAGAGAGAGAGAGAGAGAGAGAGAGAGAGAGAGGAGAAGGAGACGTATAGCATGCACCCAGATAGTGCTATCTTAATAAACATGATACACAAATTGTTTCACTAACACACCCAGTGTCACACACAAACACACACACACACACACACACACACACACACCACACAAATGGTTGCACGCACGCATACATGCAGGCATACAATCAAACACACACACTGATAAAAGTGATATGCACACACCACTGTAGAGGATGAACAGGTAATTTTAATTCAGTGGAAACAAATACTAATTTTCTTTTAGCATCCTGTAATGTTTGCGATGATTTCAGCAGGTGTGGGCAATGTCGCTGCACACCAGCTGTCCCCTGGCAAGCCCCGTGTGTTCTCCATCACGCCTGGTGACACCACAACCCTGACGCTCAGTGCTCTCTCTCCCTTTTCAAGCTTTGTCATCGTTCAGGTGCACACCCAGCACGCCAGCCTCCTTTTGACTCAGACAGTGCCGCCCTCTGGTGGCGTTATCAGTGGCAACAGCGTGGGCATGGTTTATATGCTGGCTGCAGGCACCGGGGAGTGGACGGTGGCGGTGGAGGAGGGAAGCTTGGGGCCTGAAGGCAATGTGTCGGTCCCTGTGCTGGCTGTGGTGCAGGAGTATTCAGACAAGGGTGAGACCAGCACACTGGGCTGCACAGCGAACAGTGTATGTCTGTTGGGGCAGCCACAGTGTACGGATGTGTGTATGTGGGGAAGAGGGGGGGGGGGGGGGTGTCACAATGTGTGTGTGAGAAAAGTTTGTTAAGGCAGGTGAATGCATTCTTTGTTAGCATTATTAACTTCTTTCTAGGACTGGTTCAGCCCTTGTGGTCAGAAAAGGAAGTTTACAGACTTGCTGTTTGAGAATGACAGTGTGTGTTTGTAGACAGTTTCCCTTTAGGTATGACTGTGTGTGTGTGTGTGTGTGTGTGTGTGTGTGTGTGTGTGTGTGTGTGTGTGTGTGCATGTATGTGTAGTAGTTGTAGTACTTCAGTTTTATGTCTTTTCACATATGTGATATTAGATGAGGGTGTGTGTGGTGTGTGTGTGTGTGTGTGTGTGTGTGTGTGTGTGTGTGTGTGTGTGTTTGATAGATAAGTCTGTTTTCCTGAATTTATGGATCTGATCTTTTCTTATAATGGAGCTGTGAAGGGGGGGGGGGGGGGGGGGGGGGGAGGGGGGGGGTCCCACAGTCAAATACTGAAATAGTGTGTTTGTTTGTGGAGATGATGATAGTTTTTTTTTTTTTCAGCTTTAAAACCTGGTCTGTCCAACCAGCAGTAAATGAGTGTGCCTGTGTTATGTCAGGGAAGGTCAAGATATCACCAACAGAGGGCTGGGCACCCTTCCATCGTGCCACGCCCCAGACATGGTGATCCTCTCACAGTTCACTGCCCCTGCCGACATCTCTCTCAGAGACTTCACATTTCATTAGTTGCAAAGTGAGGTGACTGCTGGGGAAAACTGAAACGAATTTTAAAAATTTGGAATTTTAAATAACTCTGCCAGTTAACATGGACAAACAAATTACAGGACAAAACACGACGTGTTTCAACCTCTTAGGTCTTCTTCAGGCAAGATAAACAACACTCAGGAGAACAAAAATGAAGAATGAGCAATTGCTTCTCAAATTCGGTGCAAGATAAGATAGGTGATTGGTCGTTCTTCATTTTCGTTGTCCTGAGTGTTGTTTATCTTGCCTGAAGAAGATCTGAGAGGTCGGGTGTTGTTTTTTGTTTTGTTATTTGTTTGTCCATGTTAACTTGCGGAGTTATTTCAAATTCCTTTTGAAATTTGTTCACATACTTTATTGCCCTGTAATTTCATCATCCAGGAGTAGGAGACTAAAAATGGTAGACTCTGCATGGTAGTCTGACAGTTGGTGTCCAAGCAACCGACTTGAAAAGGACTGCATCCACATTGCCACAAAATACCTGCTCCTTTTTGCAGTTCCGGTTCCGGGTGCCTGCAACCAGGTGTTCACCCTGGAGACAGACCCTAACATCATTGTGACCCCGGGCAACTTCTACAGCCAGGTGTGGTTTCAGTGGGCCAACGTGGCCAGTCCCGCAGGAACCGAACCCCCGGCCTGCGAGGCCAAGGGCGACATGAGGCGGCTGAAGTATGAAGTGTATGTGGCGTACACAGGTGAAGTGGACGACAGCGTGGATGGTCTGTTCAAGAGGATTCGAGCCTTGATGACAGTGCAGCATATGCAGAGTAATGCTATGAAGGTGAGCCAGAAAGCAGCGGGAAGGTTCTGTCAGAGCTGTCCTTATGTCTGTGTAGATGACTTAGGTCCCGTGAGACATTTCTAATGTCTGTAGATGACTTAGAGACATTGTTGATTTCTGTGTAGATGACTTAGGGCCCATGAAGTGAGGTGACAGACATTGCTGATGTCAGTGTAGATGACTTAGGGCCCATGAAGTGAGGTGACAGAGACATTGCTGATGTCAGTGTAGATGACTTAGGGCCCATGAAGTGAGGTGACAGAGACATTGCTGATGTCAGTGTCGATGACTTAGGGCCCATGAAGTGAGGTGACAGACATTGCTGATGTCAGTGTCGATGACTTAGGGCCCATGAAGTGAGGTGACAGACATTGCTGATGTCAGTGTCGATGACTTAGGGCCCATGAAGTGAGGTGACAGAGACATTGCTGCTGTCAGTGTAGATGACTTAGGGCCCATGAAGTGAGGTGAGAGACATTGCTGATGTCAGTGTAGATGACTTAGGGCCCATGAAGTGAGGTGAGAGACATTGCTGATGTCAGTGTAGATGACTTAGGGCCCATGAAGTGAGGTGACGACATTGCTGATGTCAGTGTAGATGACTTAGGGCCCATGAAGTGAGGTGACAGAGACATTGCTGATGTCAGTGTAGATGACTTAGGGCCCATGAAGTGAGGTGACAGAGACATTGCTGATGTCAGTGTAGATGACTTAGGGCCCATGAAGTGAGGTGACAGAGACATTGCTGATGTCAGTGTCGATGACTTAGGGCCCATGAAGTGAGGTGACAGAGACATTGCTGATATCAGTGTCGATGACTTAGGGCCCATGAAGTGAGGTGAGAGACATTGCTGATGTCAGTGTCAAAGACTTAGGGCCCATGAAGTGAGGTGACAGAGACATTGCTGATGTCAGTGTCGATGACTTAGGGCCCATGAAGTGAGGTGACAGAGACATTGCTGATGTCAGTGTCGATGACTTAGGGCCCATGAAGTGAGGTGACAGAGACATTGCTGATGTCAGTGTAGATGACTTAGGGCCCATGAAGTGAGGTGACAGAGACATTGCTGATGTCAGTGTAGATGACTTAGGGCCCATGAAGTGAGGTGACAGAGATATTGCTGATGTCAGTGTAGATGACTTAGGGCCCATGAAGTGAGATGACAGACATTGCTGATGTCAGTGTAGATGACTTAGGGCCCATGAAGTGAGGTGACTGACATTGCTGATGTCAGTGTCGATGACTTAGGGCCCATGAAGTGAGGTGACAGATATTGCTGATGTCAGTGTCGATGACTTAGGGCCCATGAAGTGAGGTGACAGAGACATTGCTGATGTCAGTGTCAATGACTTAGGGCCCATGAAGTGAGGTGACAGACGTTGCTGATGTCAGTGTCGATGACTTAGGGCCCATGAAGTGAGGTGACAGAGACATTGCTGATGTCAGTGTCAATGACTTAGGGCCCATGAAGTGAGGTGACAGACGTTGCTGATGTCAGTGTCGATGACTTAGGGCCCATGAAGTGAGGTGACAGAGACATTGCTGATGTCAGTGTCAGTGACTTAGGGCCCATGAAGTGAGGTGACAGAGACATTGCTGATGTCAGTGTAGATGACTTAGGGCCATGAAGTGAGGTGACCGAGTTGCTGATGTCAGTGTAGATGACTTAGGGCCCATGAAGTGAGGTGAGAGAGACATTGCTGCTGTCAGTGTAGATGACTTAGGGCCCATGAAGTGAGGTGACAGAGACATTGCTGATGTCAGTGTAGATGACTTAGGGCCCATGAAGTGAGGTGAAAGAGACATTGCTGATGTCAGTGTCAATGACTTAGGGCCCATGAAGTGAGGTGACAGACATTGCTGATGTCATGTCGATGACTTAGGGCCCATGAAGTGAGGTGACAGAGACATTGCTGATGTCAGTGTAGATGACTTAGGCCCATGAAGTAGGTGAGAGACATTGCTGATGTCAGTATCGATGACTTAGGTGCCATGAAGTGAAGTGAGAGACATTGTGATGTCATGTAGATGACTTAGGGCCCATGAAGTGAGGTGACGACATTGCTGATGTCATGTGTAGATGACTTAGGGCCATGAAGTGAGTTGACAGAGTCATTGCTGATGTCAGTGTAGATGACTTAGGCCCATGAAAGTGAGGTACAGAACATGCTGATGTCAGTGTAGATGACTTAGGCCCATGAAGTGAGGTGACAGAGACATTGCTGATGTCAGTGTCGATGACTTAAGGGCCCATGAAGTGAGGTGACAGAGACATTGCTGATACATGTCCCATGACTTAGGGCCCATGAAAGTGAGGTGAGAACATTGCTGATGTCAGTGTCAATGACTTAGGGTCCATGAAGTGAGGTGACAGAGACATTGCTGATGTCAGTGTCGATGACTTAGGCTCATGAGTGTGTGACCATGTTGCATGGATGTACAGTGTAGATGACTTATGGGCCCATGAAGTGAGGTGACAGAGACATTGCTGCTGTCAGTGTAGATGACTTAATTGCCCATGAAGTGAGGTGACAGAGCATTGCTGATGTCAGTGTAGATGACTTATTGCCCATGAAGTGAGGTGAAAGAGACATTGCTGATGTCAGTGTCGATGACTTAGGGCCCATGAAGTGAGGTGACAGAGACATTGCTGATGTCAGTGTCGATGACTTAGGGCCCATGAAGTGAGGTGACAGACATTGCTGATGTCAGTGTCGATGACTTAGGGCCCATGAAGTGAGGTGACAGACGTTGCTGATGTCAGTGTAGATGACTTAGGGCCCATGAAGTGAGGTGACAGAGACATTGCTGATATCAGTGTTGATGACTTAGGGCCCATGAAGTGAGGTGAGAGACATTGCTGATGTCAGTGTCAATGACTTAGGGCCCATGAAGTGAGGTGACAGAGATATTGCTGATGTCAGTGTAGATGACTTAGGGCCCATGAAGTGAGGTGACAGACATTGCTGATGTCAGTGTAGATGACTTAGGGCCCATGAAGTGGGGTGACCGACATTGCTGATGTCAGTGTCGATGACTTAGGGCCCATGAAGTGAGGTGACAGATATTGCTGATGTCAGTGTAGATGGCTTAGGGCCCATGAAGTGAGGTGACAGAGACATTGCTGATGTCAGTGTCAATGACTTAGGGCCCATGAAGTGAGGTGACAGACGTTGCTGATGTCAGTGTCGATGACTTAGGGCCCATGAAGTGAGGTGACAGAGACATTGCTGATGTCAGTGTCAATGACTTAGGGCCCATGAAGTGAGGTGACAGAGACATTGCTGATGTCAGTGTAGATGACTTAGGGCCCATGAAGTTAGGTGACTGACATTGCTGATGTCAGTGTAGATGACTTAGGGCCCATGAAGTGAGGTGACCGACGTTGCTGATGTCAGTGTAGATGACTTAGGGCCCATGAAGTGAGGTGACCGACGTTGCTGATGTCAGTGTAGATGACTTAGGGCCCATGAAGTGAGGTGACAGAGACATTGCTGATGTCAGTGTCGATGACTTAGGGCCCATGAAGTGAGGTGACAGAGACATTGCTGATTTCAGTGTAGATGACTTAGGGCCCATGAAGTGAGGTGACACAGACATTGCTGATGTCAGTGTCGATGACTTAGGGCCCATGAAGTGAGGTGACAGACATTGCTGATGTCAGTGTAGATGACTTAGGGCCCATGAAGTGAGGTGAGAGTGACATTGCTGATGTCAGTGTAGATGACTTAGGGCCATGAAGTGAGGTGACACAGACATTGCTGATGTCAGTGTCGATGACTTAGGGCCCATGAAGTGAGGTGACAGACATTGCTGATGTCAGTGTCAATGACTTAGGGCCCATGAAGTGAGGTGACAGACGTTGCTGATGTCAGTGTAGATGACTTAGGGCCCATGAAGTGAGGTGACAGAGACATTGCTGATATCAGTGTCGATGACTTAGGGCCCATGAAGTGAGGTGAGAGACATTGCTGATGTCAGTGTCAATGACTTAGGGCCCATGAAGTGAGGTGACAGAGACATTGCTGATGTCAGTGTCGATGACTTAGGGCCCATGAAGTGAGGTGACAGACGTTGCTGATGTCAGTGTAGATGACTTAGGGCCCATGAAGTGAGGTCTTTGAAGATATCCTGATGTTTTAAAGCAGTGAGAAGATTCTCTCAGTAATGTCCTTGGTTGTCTTCAGAGTTTTTGGTGACATTAGATTAGGCCTTCAGATTTGTCTGTTTTTAGATTCCTATAGTGAGTAGAACAGTGTCTCATGCAGAAATGTGTTTATTTTTTGTCGGTGAACAAGTAGAAACGCATACAAACCTGCTGTGCATGATATAATATGTATCATTGTTTCTTTTTTTATGCTCTCTTTCAATTTACTCTCAATATCTGTCACTCTCTGTCTGTCTGTCTCTTTCTCTTTGTCTCTGTCTGTCTCCGTTTCTGTCTGTCTGTCTGACTGTCTCTTTCTCTCCCTTTTACTCTCTTGCTCTCTCCCTTACACACTTATACACACATACACACACACACACACACACACACACACACACACACACACACACACACACAAAACACACGAACACACGCACGGGCGCGCACACACACACACACACACACACACACACACACACACACACACACACACACACACACACACACACAGAGTTGTGCATGCATACATGCATATTCAGCACACACATGCACACAGAGACTCACATGTGCTCAGATATACACACATAGTGACATACACCACTCCCCCCCCCCCCCCCCCCCCCCCCCCCCTTTCTCTCTATCACCGTACTGTGCTCTGTAAACACATATTTCTCTTCATGCAAATGGAAGTGTGACACTGTGCATCTTATGTAGTTCATCCTTGTTTATTATGTCAGCAACAAGACACGATTTCTGCATCATGTAGATGGATGTTGACAGGTCAGCACCATTGAGAATGATGGGGCTCAAAAGTCGTTGGTGAAGGTGACCTCTCAGCGGGGTCAGGGGGCGGTGTACGGGGTCGTCGTCACAGATACCCATTCGGGACTGGCCGCCAGTTATGTGGCTGCAGTGTCCTATGCCTGTAACTATACTGCCGGCGACTGTGGTTTACAGCGTGAGTGTCTGGACTGGGATGACATGAAATGTATGTATATGTGTGTGTGTGTGTGTGTGTGTGTGTGTGTGTGCACGCATGCTTGTGCGTGTTAAATATTACAAGATGTTGCTAAATTTAGATGAAAATGATAAGGGGACGACTGTTAAGCTCTGTTCTGTCAATGTCATTTCAATCAAACATGGCGACACATCCATCCCTCTCTCCACCTCGGTCAAGAACTTTCATGTTATCTTTGATAACACATTGTCTGTGTAAAAATGTAGTACTGAAACTTGTGAGCCCTTCTACTGTCAATTACAAAGTGTCAGTTCCAATCAGAAGTACTTGTCTGGTTTGCCTGCACCGTCCATCCACTCTCACCAATGAGCACAAAATGTTTTCTCTCATCAGCAGGAAATTCTACCTAAAAGTCAAACTTGTTGTTGTTAACAAGCTCACTAAGCTGGTTGTGCTGATTTGTCCGTGACACCTTCTGTCTCATAGTTATCTGAATTGTGTGAACCCTGTTCCTGTCTTTGCTCTCTTCAGTGATAAACCCACCTGGTAGTGCCAATTTGTCCATGAAACCTTCTGTCTCATAGATACCTGAACCCTGTGAACCGAGTCCTGTCTTTGCTCAGATCAATGAAAAACCCACCTCAGCTGTGCTGATTTGTCCATGAAACTTTCCGCCTCACAGCAATCTGAACAGCAAGCTTTAGGCTATTTTGTAAAATTCAGTGTGATTCACTGAGGGAGGATGCTTAGTTACATCCCAATGATGTGTTTATGTGGTGTGCAGAGGATCCATTACAGTGGGTGATTCTGGTGGCCTGTGGGGCGGCAGGACTGGTGCTGCTGATACTGGGTCATAACTTCCTGAAAACAGGTAGCCATCTGTAGCCCTGCCGTGTGTGTGTGTGTGTGTGTGTGTGTGTGTGTGTGTGTGTGTGTGTGTGTGTGTGTGTGTGTGTGTGTGTGTGTTTACATCATGTCTGTGCATGTGTGTGTGTCCATGATTTAACTTGGATGTGTGTGTCCATGAAGTGACCTGGATGTGTCCATGAAGTGACCTGGATGTGTGTGTGTCCATAATGTGACCCAGATGTTTGTGTGTCCATGATGTGACCTGGTTGTGTGTGTCCATGATGTGACCTGGATGAGTGTGTCCATGATGTGACCTGGATGTGTGTGTGTGTGTGTGTGTGTCTATGATGTGACCTGGGTGTGTGTGTCCATGATGTGACCTAGATGTGTGTGTGTCCATGATGTGACCTAGATGTGTGTGTGTGTGTCCATGATGTGACCTAGATGTGTGTGTGTCCATGATGTGACTTGGATGTGTGTGTCCATGATGTGACCTAGATGTGTGTGTCCATGATGTGACCTAGATGTGTGTGTGTCCATGATGTGACCTAGATATGTGTGTGTGTGTGTGTCCATGATGTGACTTGGATGTGTGTGTCCATGATATGACCCAGATGTGTGAGTGTGTCCATGATGTGACCTAGATGTGTGTGTGTCCATGATGTGACTTGGATGTGTGTGTGTCCATGATGTGACCTAGATGTGTGTGTGTCATGATGGACTAGATGTGTGTGTGTCCATGATGTGACTTGGATGTGTGTGTGTCCATGATGTGACCTAGATGTGTGTGTGTGTGTCCATGATGTGACCTAGATGTGTGTGTGTGTGTCCATGATGTGACCTAGATGTGTGTGTCCATGATGTGACCTAGATTGTGTGTGTCCATGATGTAACCTAGATGTGTGTGTGTGTCCATGATTTGACCTAGATGTGTGAGTGTGTCCATGATGTGACTGGGTGTGTGTGTCCATGATGTGACCTAGATGTGTAAGTGTGTCCATGATGTGACCTAGATGTGTGTGTGTCCATGATGTGACTGGATGTGTGTGTGTCCATGATGTGACCTAGATGTGTGTGTGTGTCCATGATGTGACCTAGATGTGTGAGTGTGTCCATGATGTGACCTAGATGTGTGTGTGTGTCCATGATGTGACCTAGATGTGTGGTGTGTCCATGATGTGACTTGATTGTGTGTGTGTCCATGATGTGACCTAGATGTGTGTGTGTCCATGATGTGACCTAGATGTGTGTTTGTGTCCATGATGTGACCTAGTGGTGTGTGTGTCCATGATGTGACCTGGGTGTGTGTGTCCATGATGTGACTAGATGTGTGTGTGTCCTGATGTGACTAGATGTGTGTGTGTCCATGATGTGACTTGGATGTGTGTGTGTGTGTCCATGATGTGACCTAGTGTGTGTGTGTGTCCATGATGTGACCTGATTGGTGCGCCCATGAGGTGATCTGGATGTGTGTGCCCATGACGTGACGTGGATGTGTCTGTGTCCATGATGTGACCTGGATATGTCTGTTTCCATGATGTGACCTGGATGTGTGTGTTTCAGAGCTGGCTGTGATGGGGTTCATTGCTGTCACAGTGGTCAGTTTCACCCTCCTCTCTATGGCGCCCACACTGTCTGACCCAGGTCAGTCTTCTGTGTCCACTTTCCTGGCTCACCTGACTTTGTCAGCCTTGGTTTCACTGTGAGATGACTGCAGGCGGAAATTCAAACGAACTTTAAAAGGAAATTAAAACAGATGTCCAGAGAACGTGGACAAACAAATTACAATACAAAACACGACACGTTTCTATCTCTTAGGTCTCCATCAAGCAAGAGAAACTACATTCAGGACAATGAAAACAAAGAACAAACAGTCACTTATCTTCTCAAATTCGGCCTCATTTTACCCATCTTTTGCCAAATTTGAGCACATAAGCAATTGGTCATTCTTCGTTTTCATTGTCCTGAATGTTGTTTATCTCGCCTGAAGAAGACCGAAGAGGTCAAAATGCGTCGTGTTTTGTCTTGTAATTTTTTGTCCCTGTTATCTGGCGGATTTACTTTAAATCCCTTTCAAAATTTGTCAGCCTTTCAACACAGTGGCATATTTGTCTGTTGTACACCTGTATGTCTGCCTTGGTAGGAACTGTGTCACAGTCAGGCTAAAGCATGGTTCTAGTGGACTCTGTAGGTCCATGGTTGCTGACATTCACCAGGACATGGTTTCTGTTGACCTTGTGATTCATATTGCCCCATCTTCCACATGTCTCCCATACTCTGTGTAGCTATCCACTTTATTCCACCCTTCAAGGGCGGCTGTGGGCCCCTTCTGTTAACAGTGGTCTGTAAGTTGACGCCAGATGTACACTCCACGCCAGATGTATTCATCCTCACCCAGGACATCTTCTCTTCCTTGTTCCCCTCTGCTGGCAGTAAATGTACAACAGCACTGGAAAATGACATCACCAAAAACAAAAAAGGTGCAGCTTCAGTCTATAAAATGGATCTGACCAGGGATAGTGCATAGAGCGGCACTGACCCAATGCTTATAAAGCGCGCTAAGTAGACAGTGCCATGGCATGCTTTCATTCATTTGGCAGGGGAGGATACGTTACTAGGTTTCATTGTAGAGGACATACTTTGAAAAATAATCTTAACGTTCAATTCTGTACTCATTGCATGAATTACAGTACACAGTGTTCTTCATTCATTATTCTTTTCATTGTCCTGAATGTTGTTCATCTCGCCTGAAAAAGACCTAAGAGGCCGAAATGTTGTTGCGTTTTGTCTTGTAATTAGTTTGTCACCTTTGCCAGGCAGATTTATTATAATTTTCCATAAAGAAATTTGTTACTATTTACATGTTTGTGATATATAGACCAAGATGCTGAGAATGAAGGCAAACTGCTTTACCTGGAGTGCTGTGAGGATAGTGCACTGCTGTTAGTGTAAGGGACTGACAGGTGACCAGGCATGGTGTTCCCCAAAGGGTTGTGTGAGAAGCTGTTGGTGAAGACAGCGGTGATGGCAAAAGTTGCCCCCACCTCCCTCCATTCACCCCTCAAAAGATTGCTGTTTTTTGTTTTGTTTTGTTTGTTTGTTTTAAAATAATTTTCATGTCATGTTGAGTGTTGAGTGTGACTGCAAGTGACGTCAGTTGTTCACTGTCCCTTCAACAAAACTGTAGCCAGTTTATCAGCCTAAGCATTGTTAGAATCCATGATGATGGCTTTAGAAAGCCATGTAAACTGTATCCTCTTCACTTTCAGTGAGACTTTGAGACATGAGTAGGAACTGGGGGTTTGGTTTTAAGATTAGTGATGGATGCTGGATTATTAGAATGATGGTCAGCAACCAGAGCAGGGTGAGTCGTAACCATGATCAGCATAAAAAACAACGCAAACACAGCAAACTGTGTCAGCAACCAGATGTGTGTACAAGTGTTGATTTTCTCTCTAATGGTTTAACTTTGGCGGTATTCATCAAGACCAAGCATCTGAACCCAAAGAAAAATCATTTAGACCCAGAATTTTCATGAATGATAGTTACTGCACATTGTTCTCTTTTTGGAATTCCTATCCCCTGTCTGTATGTGTGTCTGCGAGTTTCAGTCCGTGTTGATGGTGATGTTGTGTGCTGTGCAGTGCGGCTGGGTCTGGCGGCGGGCATGGGGATGGTGGGGGGAGCAGGCTGGCTGCTGGTGTGGGTGGTCCTCACCTTCCCCTCCATCTCTGTTCTGCTGCCTGGACTGTGCGCCGGCTTCCTGGTGGCTGGTGCCCTGTTCTTCACTCCCTTTGGTGAGTGCCCTTAGGTGCCATTTTCTTCACCCCCTTTGGTGAGTGCCCTCACTGTGCCCTGCTCTTCACCCCTTTTGGTGAGTGCCCTCACTGTGCCCTGTTCTTCACCCCCTTTGATGAGTGCCCTCACTGTGCCCTGGTCTTCACCCCCTTTGGTGAGTGCCCTCACTGTGCCCTGTTCTTCACCCTCTTTGATGAGTGCCCTTAGGTGCCATTTTCACCCCCCTTGGAGAGTGCCCTCACTGTGCCCTGTTCTTCACCCCCTTTGGTGAGTGCCCTCACTTTGCCCTGTTCTTCACCCCCTTCGGTGAGTGCCCTTAGGTGCCCTGTTCTTCACCCCCCTCGGTGTGTGCCCTTAGGTGCCCTGTTCTTCACCCCCTTTGGTGAGTGCCCTCACTGTGCCCTGTTCTTCACCCTCTTTGGTGAGTGCCCTCACTGGTGCCCTGTTCTTCACCCTCTTTGATGAGTGCCCTCACTGGTGCCCTGTTCTTCACCCTCTTTGGTGAGTGCCCTTAGGTACCCTTTTCTTCACCCTCTTTGGTGAGTTCCCTTAGGTACCCTGTTCTTCACCCCCTTTGGTGAGTGCCCTCACTGTGCCCTGTTCTTCACCCCCTTTGGTGAGTGTCCTTAGGTGCCCTGTTCTTCACCCCCTTTGGTGTAGTGATCCTCAGTGCTAACATTGAGGTTGCAACTTTGTCCTGAAGGAAGAGGATCTGTTATGTTGACATTGAGGATGGGATTTTGACCTGTAGAAAGGGGATCTGTTATGTTGACATTGAGGATGGGATTTTGTCCTGTAGAAAGGGGATCTGTTATGTTGACATTGAGGATGGGATTTTGACCTGTAGAAAGGGGATCTGTTATGTTGACATTGAGGATGGGATTTTGTTCTGAAGGAAGGGGATCTGTAGACATGGACATTGAGGATGGGATTTTGTCCTGTAGAAAGGGGATCTGTTATGTTGACATTGAGGATGGGATTTTGTTCTGAAGGAAGGGGATCTGTAGACATGGACATTGAGGATGGGATTTTGTCCTGTAGAAAGGGGATCTGTTATGTTGACATTGAGGATGGGATTTTGTGCTGTAGAAAGGGATCTGTTATGTTGACATTGAGGATGGGATTTTGTTCTGTAGAAAAGGGATCTTTTATGTTGAAATTGAGGTTGGGATTTTGTCCTGTAGAAAGGGGACCTGTAGATATGGACATTGAGGATGGGATTTTGTCCTAAAGGAAGGGGATCTGTAGATATGGACATTGAGGATGGGATTTTGTCCTGAAAGAAGGGATCTGTAGATGTGGACATTGAGGATGGGATTTTGTTCTGAAGGAAGGGGATCTGTTGATGTGGACATTGAGGATGGTATTTTGTCCTGAAGGAAGGGGATCTGTTGATGTAGACATTGAGGATGGGATTTTGTCCTGAAGGAAGGGGATCTGTAGATATGGACATTGATGATGGGATTTTGTCCTGAAAGAAGGGGATCTGTAGATGTGGACATTGAGGATGGTATTTTGTCCTGAAGGAAGGGGATCTGTAGATGTGGACATTGAGGATGGTATTTTGTCCTGAAGGAAGGGGATCTGTAGATGTGGACATTGAGGATGGGATTTTGTCCTGAAAGAAGGGGATCTGTAGATGTGGACATTGAGGATGGGATTTTGTCCTGAAAGAAGGGGATCTGTAGACGTGGACATTGAGGATGGGATTTTGTCCTGAAGGAAGGGGATCTGTAGATATGGACATTGAGGATGGGATTTTGTCCTGAAGGAAGGGGATCTGTAGATGTGGACATTGAGGATGGTATTTTGTCATGAAGGAAGGGGATCTGTAGATGTGGACATTGAGGATGGTATTTTGTCCTGAAAGAAGGGGATCTGTTGATGTAGACATTGAGGCTGGGATTTTGTCCTGAAGGAAGGGGATCTGTTGATGTGTACATTGAGGATGGGATTTTGTCCTGAAAGAAGGGGATCTGTAGATGTGGACATTTATGTTGGGATTTTGTCCTGAAGGAAGGGGATCTGTAGATGTGGACATTGAGGATGGGATTTTGTCCTGAAAGAAGGGGATCTGTAGATGTGGACATTGAGGATGGGATTTTGTTCTGAAGGAAGGGAATCTGTAGATGATCATGTGGACATTGAGGCTGGGATTTTGTCCTGAAGGAAGGGGATCTGTTCTGTTGACATTGAGGTAGGGATTTTCTTCTGAAGGAAGGGAATCTGTAGATGTGGACATTGAAGTTGGGATTTGTCCTGAAGGAAGGGGATCTGTTCTGTTGACATTGAGGTTGGGATTTCCTTCTGAAGCAAGGGAATCTGTAGATGTGGACATTGAAGTTGGGATTTGTCCTGAAGGAAGCGGATCTGTTCTGTTGACATTGAGGTTGGCATGGCATTTTGTCCTGAAGGAAGGGGATCTGTAGATGTAGACATTGAGGATGGGATTTTGTCCTGAAGGAAGGGGATGTTCTGTTGACATTGAGGATGAGGTTTTGTCCTGAAGGAAGGGGATCTGTAGATGTGGACATTGAGGATGGGATTTTGTCCTGAAGACATCTTTAGGGCTTGATAAACCTTACAGTTATACTTTTTTCCTTTTTTTTTTGCTGTCCCAACCTCTACGCCACCTCAGAGGCAGTGCACCCACGCCGCTCATTCCGACACCCCGTCCACAGCCACAGCCCGGTCGGCCCCGCCGCAACCCTGGCACCGGCAATCCACAGGGAGCAGTCAATGTCAAGTCATCAAGAGGCAACCCACCGGAGAAGACACTGCACTGCTGCCGAGTCACTTCGGTGGTGTTCAGTGGTGCCTGTTCTGATCTAACTTATGCAGGACACCACCTACTAAGCCCCCTACTGACGACAATAATTGCTTAGCCGCGGAGCCGGCATGAGTGAGCTCTCCCTCCGGAGGGTGCCACCATGTCCGTCCAACGACAGCCCCCATGAACTCGCCGATACCGGTGACCCCGACGGAACCAAACCAAGGCCACAGACGTGGAGAGGACATCGAAATTGAGGTCACCATGAGAGCAGGGCATGAAGGGCCACAGAATTTGAGACTTTTGTTTTTAATGCTGATCGATGAGAATGAGGATGATTAAGATGATGCTACAGATTTCCATTTTGGTCTGAGACTACATGACAGGGCTGTACTCTACGCTTCCTTTCATGATATATCCCGGCGTCAACCAGGCCCGAGAGATAAGGCACCTGCAGTGTTGATCAGGAAATTTGAGCAACACTCTCAGAAACGCATCCATTAAGTGGATGAAACTCGACTGTGTGGTCCCAGTCTTCCCAACTGAGTCCGCAGCAACTCAACTCTGGGTAGGAGCCGGTCGGGGCAGAAAACCCCACATGACTACTGATGGGATTCGAGCCCACGACCTCCCAGCCAGGAATCTGCGATGCTAACCACTTCGCCACGGCGGCTGGTCCCTTACAGTTATACTTAGTGTTAAGAAATTGTCATCTGATTTAGACCATTGTGATATATGGAGGCCAAATAGTAATTAGATCTTTGGCACCCAAATTCCACAGTGATGATGACGATGATGATAATGATGATGATGGTGATGATGATAATGATTATGGTATGATGATGATGATTAGCACAACATTTCATGGTGAATGAACACAGTGTCAACTATGGACTGGTGTATGTCTGTGTCACTGATGACGATGATGATGATGATGATGATGATTACAGCCAACATTTCATGGTGGATGAACAGTGTCAACTATGGACTGGTGTATGTCTGTGTCACTCTGCTGTTCGGAGTCCTCTTCCTCTGCAGCCCTCGCACTGTGAGTCACAGGGGTGTGGTGTGGTGTGGTGTGTATGGTGTGGTGTGGTGTGGTGTGTATGGTGTGGTGTGATGTGGTGTGTATAGTGTGGTGTGTATGGTTTGGTGTGAAGCGTATGGTGTGATGTGGTGTGGTGTGGTGTGTGTATGGTGTGGTGTGTATAGTGTGGTGTGTTGTGTTGGTGTGAAGTGTATGGTGTTGGTGTGGTGTGGTGTGTATGGTGTGGTGTGTGGTGTGTTGATGGCTTGTGTGGTGTTTATGGTGTGATGTGGTATGTATGGTGTGGTGTGGTGTGTATGGTGTGGTGTGGTATAGTGTGGTGTGGTGTGTATAGTGTGGTGTGTTATTGTGTGGTGTGTATATTGTGTGGTATGTATGGTGTGGTGTGTATGGTGTGTGTATGGAGTGTTGTGTATTATGTGGTGTGTTTGGAGTGGTGTGGTATGTATGGTGTGGGTATGTTCTGTAGTATGGTGTGTTGTGTAGTGGTATATTGTTCTTGTATGCACTTTATTGTGTTATGTTGTAATACAGAGTGATGTGTTGTATTGCATCATTACAGTTTACTGCATTGCTTTGAGTTGTAATGAATCGCATTTTTAAATTGTGCTTCACTGTTTTGCATTGGAATCCTTTGCATTGGAATCCTTTGCATTGGAATCCTTTGCATTGGAATCCTTTGCATTGGAATCCTTTGCATTGGAATCCTTTGCATTGGAATCCTTTGCATTGCAAATTTTTTTGCATGTGGACCTTTCCATTACTTTGTGTATTCATCACATTTGGTCCTTGTGTATGTAAGACAGCCATGAGTTGATCGCATGTAGATAAAGTATAAACACAAGTAGAGTAGAAAGAAACTCGTGGAGAGCGTGGCAGCAGAGAGTCCTCAGAAGAGAAGCCCCCTTCAAGCAAGTGTTTCGGCCCTTATCTCCTGACACTCTAGGGGGGTTGGGCCACACCCGGTTCATGACTCCGGATGTCCCTCTGCTGCCCCTTTTTTTTTCCCATCTTGGGACGAGCCATGGCTGGGATTCGAACCCATGACCCTCTGGACATGCTCATTTTCCACTTAATGACTCGCGCTTTAACCACTGAGCCACAGGGACACCTGATATTTGTAGGGAAATTAAGCCTTATGAAGTTCACTTTTGTTCCTCCTTGACCAGATCCAGCTTGAACACCTCTCTGCCGCTTCTGCCATTGCTTTCAGGGCTCTGGTTTTTTCCTTCCCTGCAACTGAGAGCTGTTTCATGAGGCTGTATGCAGACGTTCCTACAAACCCCCTAGCTCCAATTTCTGCAGTGAGGACTTTGACCTGATAGCAACCAAACAATTCACCATGTTTTATTTGATCACAGACCTCTATGAAGCGGTCACAGTGATAACTATTTCCTAAAAATTAGGAGATCAAACTCGTGCGAAAATCTTGTATCCAAATTTTCATGGTGGTGGTCACAGAAATGTTAAGGGTGGGGAGGGGGTGGGGGGGTGGGGGGGGGAGGGGAGGGGGGTGTCAAACTTTATAAATGCTAGAAAATGTACTGAAAACAACAGACACACACACACACACACACACACACACACACACACACACACACACACACACACACACACATTAACGTGCTGTGACTGGCTCACACACATGAATACACAGGGAAAAAGAATGAGACACGAATGGATAGAAAAAGGAGGTGCTTGTAACAAAGTTGATAAATCTTTCCAGATTATGCTAAACATTATTCAGTCAGATTCGAGTTCCAATTTTCGTAAAGTGGTATTAGCTAAAGTGAATAAAATGTGAGCACCTACACTTTCAGTATTTTCACAGTGAAACTTGGTATGTGGGATGTTCTCTTTGATTATCATCACAGAACTTCCACTGCTTGAGCCATTTCCATCACAGTTGATGTACTTTATTGCTTGACCATATTCCAGCATATTCTAGTTGCCATGTAATGATCATTGAAAGCCCGGTGACAAACAAGAGGCGAGTGATGAATATTTGTGGAACCTTTTGACGATGCCATGTAGGCTGGCCACTTGTGCACTGTGTGTAACAATTCGTACCTCCATAACAGAGCGATTTTAATTGTCCAGACTGGTCATGTTGCATAGTCTGCTCAACTTTTGTTCCATCCGCTAGATTATCACCCACAAGCCACGACTGAATTGTTGATTTTGATACTGAAAAACCAAATTTCACTTGGTGTGCCATACTTTTTTTGTGCTTTACAGATTTACATGATCTTATGGTCCAGTGATAGACTAGGTGATGACTCTTGTTGGCTTTCAGTAGAGAACAGTTCTCAGGCAGAAGTTGTTTGAAAATTCAGAATGTTCTAAAACATTGAGGAAGGTTACGTTTTTATCAACTTCGATCACAGTGGATTGGACGAAAGTGCTTTTATGGGATGCACAGCTCAGAGCTGTAAGCCATTCAGGAGAAACTCACTGCACTACAGTAAATTTTGGTATGTTTAATGATGCGGTGGCCTGAATTTCAGTGTGTCAGACGGAAATTTCATGAGACAGAGCAGCACATTTGTGCACAAGAATTTTCACTGGGTCATATGTGCTGTTTTTGACCAGAGTCTCTTTTCAAAGAATTCTTCCCATCTTACAATATTTTCTTTTTTCCAAGTGGGTTATTTTTCTTTAAACTAAGTCTGGCTTAGGTTTATATCGTGTTATTCGTTCAGTTCTCATGCTGAATTGAATAACTTCTCATGCTGACTGCTATCTTTGGATTATTGTTCAGTGTATTTTTTATATGTTTGTAATGTCTGTTTGTCAAAAGTTCAGTCATCTGTTTTGTACTGTGTATTGAATAAGTATTACTTTGCCCCTGTGTTTTGTGTGTCTGTTTGTATTTTGGCTGTTTGTATATCTATTTATTTTGTGTTCACATCTGTCATGATTTATTTCATTTATGAAATGTCTGTCTGTAGTTTGGCTGTTTTTTTACAATTGCTTATTGTTCGTTCACATCTGCCGTGATTTATTTCAGGTATAAAATGTTTGTATTTTGGCTGTTTGTACTTTTTTTTCCTGTTTACTACATGTTCATATTTGCTATGATTTATTTCATGTATAAAATGTTTGCTTATACTTTCACTGTTCGTACATCTGTTTATTGTTTGTTCACATATGCCATGGTTTATTTTTGTGTTTAAAATGTTTTTGTTTGGGTTGTTTATACTTCTGTTTATTATTCATCTACATGTGCTGTGATTTATTTCATGTATAAAATGTTCGTTTAAATTTAGGTGTCAGTATATGTGTTTATTGTTTATTTACATCTGCCATGATTTATTTCATGTATAGAGTATTTGTACAGTGATTTGCAGGTATGTGCTTATCTGATTTTTTATTTTGTCTGGGAGATTGAGTTTCAATTTTTTGTTTCGAAAATACTTTTTAATATACTACCTTGATTTTTTTTTTAATCTTTGTTTGTTATTCTGACATGTCAGTGTATTTCTTACATTGAATTCCAGGTGAGTACACACATGTTTTCAAGTCCCACAGGTCTGTATTAAATGAGTGTCTGAACGATGTGATGTACAGATGAACATTGTGTCATGTTCGCTGGTTGGGGGTTACTGTCTGATAATGGTGGTCAGCATTCCACTGAGATCCAGTTTGAGGCTGATAGTGCTGAATGTTATCCGCCATGCCTCTGTGTCTGACTACACTTCCGTTGTTGTCATTTCTCCCTTTCTTGTTGCTGGTGAGTGAAGGACTCTGTGTGTGTGTGAGTGTGTGTGCATGTGTGTGTGTGTGTGTGTGTGTGTGTGTGTGTGTGTGTGTGTGTGTGTGCTTGCATGCGTGTGTGCGTGTGTGCACGTGTGAGTGTGTGTGCGTATATATGTGTGTGTGTGTGTATGTGTGTGTGTGTGTGTGTGTGTGTGTGTGTATGTGTGTGTGTGTGTGTGTGTGTGTGTATGTGTGTGTGTGTGTGTGTGTGTGTGTGTGTGTGTGTTCATGGAATCAGTCTTTCTAAAGACAGCCCTAGCGGCCTTGTAGCATGTGTCTACAAATAATCATTCTGAGGGGATAGGGATACATGTAGGTGTCATTCTAAGATCTTTTAGAATGGCATTGTAGCATTGGTCTACAGATATTCATTCAGTGTTGAAGGAATGCATTTACTGTCATCCAGACACTTTTTAAGTGGCATTGAAGCATTTGTCTACAGATGTACATTCAGTGTGGATAGGGATACACTGAAGTGTCATAGTGAGACTTTTTTTTTGGTGGTATTGAAACATTGGTCTACAGGTACCTTCAGTGGATATAGCAATACATTTGGTTGTCCTAAACATTGCTGATAGCAGTTAGTGGGATCAGGCTATAAACATAGGAGGTCAGTGCCAGGCATCTTACTGGACGAGGGAAAGTGGTTTATTCTCTGAAGGGGGGATCGATGTTTCAGACGTGGTGCTGACCGTGACGTGGGTCGTCCTGGCAGCCGCTGCCATCTACTGGCAGTTTCACCGTGCCAGAGGGAAACCGCACTTTCCTGACCAGCAGCGTCAGCGTCAGCGTCGCAGTCCTGGGCGTGCCCACGTGCAGGGCAGGGGTCAGCAAAGGTTGCCCAGCCCTGAGGAAGAGGACGACATAAGAACGCCGCTGATTGGCAGCCAGGCCCCGCCTCCCTGCTACGTCCAGTCTGCTAGCCAGGCCCCGCCTCCCTCCTACAGCCAGTCAGCTAGCCAGGCCTCGCCTCCCTCCTGCAGCCAGTCTGCCAGCCAGGTGGTGCCCGCACCGCAAGTCAGTCGCCCTCTGTGAGAGTGGAGTGAATCAGTTACCTGCTGTGAAGAAGGGGGTAGTCTGATGCAAAGTCATATATGCAATACACACATCTCTCCTCAGCCAGACATTGATGGTGTGAAAGTGTCAGGTTCTTTTTCTGAGAGTTTGCAGGTGTTTCAGGCATACATGAAAAAGTGTGAAAGGGAGTATCTTTGTGGACAAGGTTTGAGCTAGGATGGCTTTAAGAGGTTTCAGTGTGATACGATTCAGCTGATCCAGGTGACAATGTGGAGTGGCTTGATTTTTAATAAAGAGTAAAAGATCAAGCTAGGTAACCAAATTTTTATAGACATGAATAGCTTGAAAGAAGCATGAAGATTATTGGGTTTTTTTTTGTGTGTGTGTGTGTGGTTTTATGTAATGTTGTGATAGATGAGAGAACGTCAAGAAAAACGTGTTCCCACACCACCACCATTTTTTTAAATTTACAACCCCCCCCCCCCCCAATCTTCCCCACACACCCAACACATCTTTGATTAGTCATTATGATTATGATAGAGAAATTGTTTGCTTCCACTTGTTTCCCCTTCAGATTTGATTTATAGACAAACATGCAGATTGCAGATGGCTTAGTGTGTTGGTGATCTCTGTGATGTCAATCCTGGCTGTGTCAGATTTAGTGTGGAATCCAGTAGTTCCTAGCAACACTCATCGTGCAGTCACCTTTTTTTTTTTTGCCTGTCACATGGTCATCTCAGATCCTTCTTTTTTTGCATGATGAAGAAACTTTTTTTTTAATCTTCAATGTTGGCAATATATTTTTGAAATTCCATTTCTTTTTGTATGATAAAATAAAATGTGTGTATCTTCAAATACTGCGATATATATTTTCTTCTATTTCTTTTCATATGAGGAAAAATGTGTATCCGTATAGTCTGCAAAGTATTTCTTCTCCCGTTTCTTTCTGTGGGATAAAGAAAATGAATGTTTCAAAAGCCTGCATGTTTTTTTTTTCTCCCATTACTTTTCAAATGATAATGAAAACATGTGTTTCTTCGAAGCCTGCAGTGCTTTATTGTCTCTTCTTTCCATGAGAAGGAACAAACATCCAAAACCCATGTCCTATTAGACAGGTCAGTCCCTCACATTTTGATTCTTGTGTTGACACTTAACGGCTGTGACCATCTGGTGAAGTGAACAAACACAAATTAACATTAATTTAAGGCTGGCACAGCCTTTTTTTTTTCTTATCTTGAATAGAGGAAAGAGAGAACAAGAGTTACCCTACTTGTTTTTCAATCACTGTTTGCTGTTCTCCGCCTCATTTAAGATTTCCTTTCCTACCAATCAAACAGAGGTTACCTGTATTTGTGACTGTTCAGTGTGTTAACTGGACTCAGGTCAAGATTGAAAAGGCTGTGCCAGTCTTGAATAAATGTTAATTTGTCTTTGTTCATTTCTCCAGTTGTTGCTGTGTAGATGTGTCAGGTACAGGTATGTGGGCAAGCTTAGAACATTTTTTTTTTGGGGGGTGGGGGGTTGGGGGGGGGATGTCTCCTTGTTTGTTCTGTGTGCTCCCACTTGTCATTTCTGCTAGGTGATTGAGTGTCATAGGCAGCGTTCAGTCAAAGTTATTGGCTTCTACTTATTTTATCAAAGGAGCAAGAGTTACCCTAATTGTTCTTTAATTTTCACTGTCTTGTTTTCATTCGAACACAATTGCAACCATGATCGCAAACTTGTACCATTTCAAAAATCTGTGTCAAACATGATTCAGGATGTAATTTAATATTCCTGCATCACAGACCTCCACCAAAAGGACTGGAGCAAACGCATGGATAACAAACCTTTTCAGATCCATTCACCAGAGTTCGTTTACCATCTGCTACAAGTAGTCATTGAGAAGAAAACAAGTCTTTGCTGATTACACAAAGGGACACTCTTTTCACACCCACTTGTATCTTTTAAAAAGCGAGGAAACTCTGTGATGCATTGCGTGTGATGGACCACTCGCTATGAAATATGTCATCCAAGACTTGCATAATGTCAGACATAATCAGTTTGCAGCAGACTGCATGAGAACCCTGTTCAGAGATATTCCACCTGATGCGAGGTTTGAGTTCCTGAATGAGATTAGCAATTTTTACCAGATCGAAGAGTTTATAGCAGAAAGATTTTTAAGCAGATTTTTTTGCATGCTGAAAGTCTGGTTTGCTGACACCTTTTATCATTTGATTTTTCTTCTTTTAAATTCTCTTTTTAACCATGACCTAATGATTGACTTTGGCGACGTTACAGCCCTGACATGCCCCTCGTGCCTGGCTGGGTGATAAATAAGATTGATGATCTAGTACTTGTTGCTGTGGTGAGGAAGTCAGAACGCATCAACATGTACAGAATAAACAACTTGAAGTGAACCGCCAAGGGAATGAATGAGTTCCACATGTGAGTCATTGGACTGAAAGATCTGCATTCTGGTTCCCTGTGACATTGCCTGCTGGGACCTCCAGACAGTGAAAGAGCAAGATCAGGGACAGACTCCCATCCTTGACCTTGACACTGGCAATATGACAAAGGCTGTACAGTGGCCGCCCTGTTGCCAAGATCTCAGTGGTGCAGGTGGTCTTCTGGACTCAGAACTGTGGATTGGAAAGGCTCACAGGCGTGGTACGCCTTCGTGTTTGATGAGAAGATACTGTACGGTATGTTTAAAGGGTATGCTGAAATTAACCTGTCACCTGTGTCTGATTTTATGGCTTTGTTCGGGTGTATATGAAGGGAGGGGAAGGGGGGAAATCAAATACTTAAAGCAGTGTGAAAAAGATTTGGTTTTGATGCATGTTGAATCAGTGGTTTGTTCCTGTTTCTTGTGAGTGAGTATGGAACATCGTGTGACTTGATGTAATGGGCCATTCCTCATTAACATATCATTTCAGTCTCTTTGTTGTCGTCATGAAATGATGGACTGTCTGTGGTTAGCATGTGGACCATTTGTGGTTACCCTTATATAATGGACCATGTGTAACTTCAACTATGAAGACTATCAGTGGTTAGTGTAAACATATAAGGATCATTTGTAGGTAACATGAAATAATGGACCATCCATAGGTGGCTTTAACAATGGACTATTTATGTGTATATTAAAATAATGGAATATTTGTACTTTTGTAGGCAGCAGGAAATAATGGATCATTTTGAGGAAGCTTTATATAATGGACCACTTATAGGTAGATTGCAAAATGGAATATTTGTAGGTAGATGAAATGAAGGACCATCTGTAGGTAACTTGAAATGATGGACCATTTATAGGTAGATTGAAATAGTGGATCATTTGTAGGTGGCTTGATATAATTGACCATTCGTGGGTTACTTGAGATAATGGACCATTTGTAGGTAGATTGAGATAATGGAACATTTGTAGATACCATGAAAAAACGGGCCATTTCTAGGTAGCCTGAAATAATGGGCCATTTGTTGATAGCCTGAAATAATGGGTCATTTGTTGATAGCCTGAAATAATGGGCCATTTGTTGATAGCCTGAAATAATGGGCTATTTGTTGATGGCATGAAATAATGAGCCATTTGTTGATGGCATGAAATAATGGGCCATTTGTTGATAGCCTGAAATATGGGCCATTTGTTGGTAGCATGAAATAATGGGCCATTTGTTGGTACCATGAAGTGATGGATCATTTGTGGTGTCAGTGTGTCATCATTGTGTCAGCCATGCACGGCAGTGGCCAGACGCTGTATGTGGAAGATGACGAGCACACCGGTTTGAGACACCTGACCAGACATCCCCCTATGTTTATTGGTACCACTGCAGTCACTGCTCACACATCAGCTACAGGCACGGGGCATTTCTGCGTAAAGGACTGAAAAAGGAAGAAAGAAAACATGGAAACAAAAACAAGCACAGTGATGGACTGAATTGATCCTTTCTGTTGGCATTGGTCAGTTTGCCTCCCACCTCTCACCTGCCAAAAGCTACTCATCACAACAAAACTATTGTGACATTAAATATTTCTGTCCACCATTAGCATGAGTGCATGGAAATATGACCGAACAGGCATACCAATTGTTCTCTCTTTTTTTTTTTTCTTTTTTTGGGGGCTGATTTCTGCTTTTTTCCCCAACTGATTTCCTTCAATGAAATCAAAGAACGAGCAATTATAATCATAACTTCTCTTCTAAATTTGATTTATCTGTTGCTTGCCTCTGAAACAGCTTGACACCATGGGGACCATGTTCAAATGCATGATGAATTTCTCACCCATCCTTCATCTTTTAATCGACAGTGTTCCTTTTGCATATGGGAAAAGAGATGCAATTCAAAATATGTATCCCCCTCCCTTCACCCCATTCTTTTGAATCAGAGAGGAACACTTGGTGAAATGGGAACAGAAACTGGAACAAATTAATGGACCAAAATTTTTCTTCATATCCAAAGATGGAAATCTGAAAAGACATTGATTTTGGTTTGGGGACAAATGGATAGGAGTTGGATGGGACATGGATGGGAGAGAGGGTGGTGGGGGAGGGGGCAGTGAGGAACTGGTCAGAAGGGATGAAAATCCATTTGGAATAAAAGAGAGAGAAAAAAAAAGAAATCCATTAGGAGTAAGAGAGTGTGAGTAAAAATCCACAAGCAGTTAAAGAGTATGGGTAGAAATCCATCAGGAGTAGAACAGTGTGAATAAAATCCACACATGGAGTTCATCTGGCTGACGGGGAGAGTCAGGGAACTTTAAAAAAAAAGAATGAGAATGAATCCAGCTAGGCTGTAATGCCTAGAATCTCCCCGTCCCCGCCCAAGCCCAACCTCCCCTCGCCCCCCTCCCCACCCCTCCCCCCAAAGAAAAAAAGAAGAGGAAAAAAGGAAACAAACAAAAGGCTAGCATCGAATCACTCCTGCTGTAAGTTTCTCTACTGCCTCGATGGACTGATGTGAGACAAGAGGAAAGTAGAAAGAATTTTTTTCTCCAGCAAGGGCTTGGGTCTCAGGTAGTCCATCTAAGGTGAGAATGTTAATCATATATTTTCACAGCGAACACGGTCAAGGTGCATGTTGTTGACCTCCTGGTCACATTATTGTCCATGACAATATTCCTGGACTTTTTTTTTTTTTTGGGGGGGGGGGGGGGGGGGGGGGGGGGGGGGGGTCTTAACTAAGTGTGTTTTTAAATTTTTTTTTTTCCCAGTGGGGATGTTTTTCTTCCTGTGGGGATAGGCTGAGTGCGGCTTTGTGTGGTCAGCTGGGTTGGATGCGGTGGCAGATCCATTGACTGATTATTTTCTCTGTGTGTGTTTCTGTGTCTGTCGTATCAGAGTGAAGTACCGCAATGCTCATGATTTACACCAGTAATAATAATCTGTCACTTACAGAGATAGATGATTTGTTTTCATTGAGTTGTAACCTGCTTATTGAGTTTTTGATCGA
>CM065733.1:49184992-49189992 GCA_033310375.1 Conus canariensis | reverse complement strand
GTCTGTCTGTCTGTCTCTCTCTCTCTCTCTCTCTCTCTCTCTCTCTTCTCTCACTATTTTTCTCCCTCTATCTCCCTCTCTATCTCGTTCTGTGACATCTAGCCCTTAGAAGCAGATACAGAGGATGACTGAGAGTGCACAGCAGTACAGTCTGTGACAGGACAGTTCTGTGTGGTGGTGTATAGGATGGGGCTGTGACAGAAAAATCCTGAGTGGTGGTGTATAGGATGGGGCTGTGACAGGACAGTCATGTGTGGTGGTGTATAGGATGGGGCTGTGACAGAACAGTCCTGTGTGGTGGTGTATAGGATGGGGCTGTGACAGAACAGTCCTGTGTGGTGGTGTATAGGATGGGGCTGTGACAGAACAGTCCTGTGTGGTGGTGTATAGGATGGGGCTGTGACAGAACAGTCCTGAGTGGTGTATAGGATGGGGCTGTGACAGAACAGTCCTGAGTGGTGTATAGGATGGGGCTGTGACAGAACAGTCCTGAGTGGTGTATAGGATGGGGCTGTGACAGAACAGTCCTGAGTGGTGGTGTATAGGATGGGGCTGTGACAGAACAGTCCTGAGTGGTGTATAGGATGGGGCTGTGACAGAACAGTCCTGTGTGGTGGTGTATAGGATGGGGCTGTGACCGAACAGTCCTGAGTGGTGTTATAGGATGGGGCTGTTGACAGAACAGTCCTGAGTGTGGTGTATAGGATGGGGCTGTTGACGAACAGTCCTGAGTGGTGTGTATAGGATGGGGCTGTGACAGAACAGTCCTGAGTGAGTGTATAGGATGGGGCTGTGACAGAACAGTCCTGAGTGGTGTGTATAGGATGGGGCTGTGACAGAACAGTCCTGAGTGGTGTATAGGATGGGGCTGTGACCAACAGTCCTATGGTGGTGTATAGGATGGGGCTGTGACAGAACAGTCCTGAGTGGGTGGTGTATAGGATGGGGCTGTGACAGAACAGTCCTGAGTGGTGTATAGGATGGGGCTGTGACAGAACAGTCCTATGTGATAGATGGCTGTGACGTCAGTGTATAGGATGGGGCTGTGACAGAACAGTCCTGAGTGGTGTGTATAGGATGGGGCTGTGACAGAACAGTCCTGAGTTGGTGTATAGGATGGGGCTGTGACAGAACAGTCCTGAGTGGTGTATAGGATGGGGCTGTGACAGAACAGTCCTGAGTGGTGTATAGGATGGGGCTGTGACAGAACAGTCCTGATGGTGGTGTGTATAGGATGGGGCTGTGACAGACAGTCCTAGTGGAGGTGTATAGGATGGGGCTGTGACAGAACAGTCCTGAGTGGTGTATAGGATGGGGCTGTGACAGAACAGTCCTGAGTGGTGTTATAGGATGGGCTGTGACAGAACAGTCCTGAGTGGTTGTATAGGATGGGGCTGTGACAGAACAGTCCTGAGTTGGTGTATAGGATGGGGCTGTGACAGAACAGTCCTGAGTGGTGTATAGGATGGGGCTGTGACGAACAGTCCTGAGTGGTGTATAGGATGGGGCTGAAGAACCAGTCCTGTGGTTGGTGTATAGGATGGGCGCTGTGACAGAACAGTCCTGAGTGGTGGTGTATAGGATGGGGCTGTGACAGAACAGTCCTGAGTGGTGTGTATAGGATGGGCTGTGACAGAAACAGTCCTGAGTGTGTTATAGGATGGGGCTGTGACAGAACAGTCCTGAGTGGTGTATAGGATGGGCTGTGACAGAACAGTCCTGAGTGGTGTATAGGATGGGGCTGTGACAGAACAGTCCTGAGTGGTGTATAGATGGGGCTGTGACAGAACAGTCCTGAGTTGGTGTATAGGATGGGGCTGTGACAGAACAGTCCTGATGTGGTGGTGTATAGGATGGGGCTGTGACAGAACAGTCCTGGTGTTAGGATGGGCTGTGACAGAGTCTGGGTGTATAGGATGGGCTTGACAGAACAGTCCTGATGTGGTGTATAGGATGGGCTGTGACAGAACAGTCCTGAGTGTGAGTGTATAGGATGGGGCTGTGACAGAACAGTCCTGAGTGGTGTATAGGATGGGGCTGTGACAGAACAGTCCTGAGTGGTGTATAGGATGGGCTGTGACAGAACAGTCCTGAGTGGTGTATAGATGGGCTGTGACAGAACAGTCCTGTGGTGGTGTATAGGATGGGGCTGTGACAGAACAGTCCTGAGTGGTGTATAGGATGGGGCTGTGACAGAACAGTCCTGAGTGGTGGTGTATAGGATGGGGCTGTGACAGAACAGTCCTGAGTGGTGTATAGATGGGGCTGTGACAGAACAGTCCTGTGGTGGTGTATAGGATGGGCTGTGACAGAACAGTCCTGAGTGGTGTATAGGATGGGGCTGTGACAGAACAGTCCTGAGGTGGTGTATAGGATGGGCTGTGACAGAACAGTCCTGAGTGGTGGGTATAGGATGGGCTGTGACAGAACAGTCCTGTGTTGTGTATAGGATGGGGCTGTGACAGAACAGTCCTGAGTGTGGTGTATAGGATGGGGCTGTGACAGAACAGTCCTGATGTGGTGTATAGGATGGGCTGTGACAGAACAGTCCTTGGTGGTGTATAGGATGGGGTGTGACAGAACAGTCCTGATGTGGTGTATAGGATGGGGCTGTGACAGAACAGTCCTGTGTGGTGTATAGGATGGGCTGTGACAGAACAGTCCTGAGTGGTGGTGTATAGGATGGGGCTGTGACAGAACAGTCCTGAGTGTGGTGTATAGATGGGCGATAGGATGGGGCTGTGACAGAACAGTCCTGAGTGGTGTATAGGATGGGGCTGTGACAGAACAGTCCTGAGTGGTGTATAGGATGGGCTGTGACAGAACAGTCCTGAGTGGTGTGTTATAGGATGGGGCTGTGACAGAACAGTCCTGAGTGGTGGTGTATAGGATGGGGCTGTGACAGAACAGTCCTGAGTGGTGGTGTATAGGATGGGGCTGTGACAGAACAGTCCTGAGTGGTTGGTGGTAAAAATATGGTATAGGGGCTGTGACAGAACAGTCCTGTGTGTGTGTATAGGATGGGGCTGTGACAGAACAGTCCTGAGTGGTGTATAGGATGGGGCTGTGACAGAACAGTCCTGGTGGTGGTGTATAGGATGGGGCTGTGACAGAACAGTCCTGAGTGGTGTATAGGATGGGGCTGTGACAGAACAGTCCTGATGTGGTGTATAGGATGGGGCTGTGACAAACAGTCCTGAGTGGTGGTGTATAGGATGGGGCTGTGACAGAACAGTCCTGAGTGGTGTATAGGATGGGGCTGTGACAGAACAGTCCTGAGTGGTGTATAGGATGGGGCTGTGACAGAACAATCCTGAGTGGTGTGTATAGTATGGGCTGTGACAGAACAGTCCTGAGTGGTGGTGTATAGGATGGGCTGTGGCAGAACAGTCCTGAGTGGTGTATAGGATGGGGCTGTGACAGAACAGTCCTGAGTGGTGTATAGGATGGGGCTGTGACAGAACAGTTCTGAGTGGTGGTGTATAGGATGGGGCTGTGACAGAACAGTCCTGAGCGGTGTATAGGATGGGCTGTGACAGAACAGTCCTGAGTGGTGTATAGGATGGGGCTGTGATAGAACAGTCCTGAGTGGTGTATAGGATGGGGTTGTGATAGAACAGTCCTGTGTAGTAGTGTATAGGATGGGGTTGTGACAGAACAGTCCTGAGTGGTGGTGTATAGGATGGGGCTGTGACAGAACAGTCCTGAGTGGTGTATAGGATGGGGCTGTGACAGAACAGTCCTGTGTGGTGGTGTATAGGATGGGCTGTGACAGAACGGTCCTGAGTGGTGTATAGGATAGGGCTGTGATAGAACAGTCCTGTGTAGTAGTGTATAGGATGGGGCTGTGACAGAACAGTCCTGAGTGGTGTATAGGATGGGGCTGTGACAGAACAGTCCTGTGTGGTGGTGTATAGGATGGGGCTGTGACAGAACAATCCTGAGTGGTGTATAGGATGGGGCTGTGACAGAACAGTCCTGAGTGGTGTATAGGATGGCGCTGTGACAGAACAGTCCCGTGTTGTGGTGTTTAGGATGAGGCTTTGACATGACAGTCCGAAGTGGTGTGGAATATAAAAAGCCCGACGTTTTCAAATTTTTGAAGTCCACCCCCCCCCCCCCTCCCCCCCCCCTTTTTTTTTTTTAACCGGATTCCCGTTGTTTCGTGATGAGTTTTGAAATAGTGAAATTCTCAAAAAAAAATTGGGCGGTTTTGTTACTATTGATCCATTCTCCCACTTTCAATTCATTTCCTTATGACACACCAAAAACAGAGTAATACTTATTCAGTCATAGGTTTATTGCTCACACGGTTTTTTTTTTTTTTCGATTTTACTTTCAGCTGAATGACACTTCCTGCGAGAAAAACAAACAAACAAACAGTCAGTCATTGGTAGCTGGCAGTCCCAAGACTTAACGCATTATCCATTAGGAATCAAGAGCAACAACTAGCTACCCAACAAAGAGATGGCATCACTAACTAACCAGTCAACAAGAGCCGTACGACCACACGTCGTTATGTTCCGGATGACTGGCTGGACTGGAGTCCACGTAGTCAACCACCTTGGAGACGTAATCGACCTTGAAAGAATCGTACAGCAGTTGGAGACTATCACGTGCTTCAGCGTTTTTGGGCACGTTGGACTTGGACAGGTCTCGGGTTTCGGAGGGGTCCTTTCGGATATTGAACAGCAGGAAGGGTTTGCGGTTCCAGTTCATCTCGGGTTCCTGCAGGTCTGTGGCGTTGAAGCCGATCGGGGGAGAGTACCAGCCGCTGATAGGAAAGATGACATTGTCAGGGAGTGGTTTGAGAGGTACAGCACGTTACTATCACAACATCGCGACATCACGAACAATGGCATTGAGAACAACAGTGATAACATTTGCGACACACCACACATGTGATATAGTGATTCCACGCAGTTTCCAACGGTGACAACATCAACAACACACCATCAAGGTGGAAACAGTGATTGCACACACTTTCCAACGGAGACAAC
>CM065733.1:49177492-49179992 GCA_033310375.1 Conus canariensis | reverse complement strand
AAAGACAGACAGATACACAGAGAGACAGACAGACAGACAGACAGAAAGAAAGAAAGAAAGAAAGAAAGAAAGACGGGAGGCAGACAGACAAATAGACAGAAAACAGACTGACAAGACAGACAAGAAGGATTACTCTTGAAACTAGTCCCCACCTTGCGGCATTTTCGGATGTATTTATCGGGTACGTCATTGGGTGATTGGATAGCCGTGAACGCCGTCATGATGAAGAAAGGACTCTGCTTCTTGGGGTATATTTTCTGCACACACACACACACACGCACACACACACACGCACACACACACACACACACACACACACACACACACACACACACACACACACACACACACACACCGTCACATGTCATCATCGCCACAGTCGTCGTCATCGTCGTCGTTGGTTCAGTTCAGCGGTGATTTTAACATCTGTTCATCATCGATGATATTAGACGATATTCAAAGGAAACAGAGATCACTGAGAACGTCAGACATACTGACTCTGGCCATTCTCTGTTACCTCTGTACTTCACATGTTAGAATCTAGACACTCCACTAAGAACACTTCTGAAGTGAAGGTAAGGGGGAGGAGGGTGTGTGTGTGTGTGGGGAGAGAGGGGAGGGGGGGGGGGGGGGGCAGGTGTTTAAAGGGAGACAAAAGAGTGCGCTGGTCGTGACAACAAAAATAAAACGGCCTTGCTGGATGAAGCCGAACAGAATACCATCCGAATCACCCATCGTTGAAATAAGTCCATCAGAGGCATTTCCGCTGCTATTCTGATGCCACGCTTTGTTGCTAGGCTGCATACCGCTCAGTTCGGTTCAGTGCTTTGTTTAAGGTCTTTTCATCGCCAGATGACACTAGACACTTATTTAAGAAAGAGAAATAAAAATAAAAAAAACACCTCCACACTCAACTTATCATCCATGTTAGTACTTTCAAACCCACATCTGATACATGCATATTTACATAAGTGAAATACCCTAGTGGTACACAACATTTGTTAATCTTTATAAACATTTTGCAATCTGTGACTGCGAAATAACCATGGCAATTTCAGGAACATATTGTCGTTGCTGCATACCACTAGTAAAGAAATGTGACAGATATTGTTAGACAGGTGAATATGTCACTGGGGTGTTACAGAAATCATTTTTTTTTCAAAATATCCTTCTTTTCAAGTCTTCCTTGAAGAAGACGTTTTTCCCCACCAACTGGATGTTGTTTTCCGTACCTACACAGCATGAGGAAAGGGTGGGAAATGGGGGCGGGGGATTTGGGGGGACGAAGGGAGGGGGAGGAGGGCGGGGGCCGTGGGCCACGTCAGTATGAGTGACAGGGCTAAAATTGTATTTTGCGGTATTTTTTTTTTTCTTTATATGGCATGTCTGCATTATAGCATTTTACATGATACACCGAAAATGAGAGACTAATCCGACAAAGATCCAATTTGTCCAGTAGGCCTATGGAGATAAGGCTAGTTCATCAAAAAACAAAAAACAAAACAAGATCCACATGTCACATAGAGCACTTTACATGGTACACTGAAAGTGAGAGACTAATCTGGCAAAAGAATTAGAATTGTCCAAAGGGGTATAGGGAGATAAGGCTAGTTCATACAAGAAACGAAAACAACAACAACAACAACAACAAAAACAAACACAAGATGTACATGCCCTTACCCCTTCCCACATGTTATAGTTATCCTGTGTCGTTCATCTCTCTATGTGGTTTATTCAGTCTTGTTGTGGAAGTAGACAGTCAGTTGCCTGTCTTGTTGTGAAAGTAGACAGTCAGTTCCCTGTCTTGTTGTGAAAGTAGACAGTTAGTTGCCTGTCTTGTTGTGAAAGTAGACAGTCAGTTGCCTGTCCTGTTCTGGTATTAGACAGTCAGTTGTCTGTCTTGTTATAAAAGTAGATAGTCAGTTGCCTGTCCTGTTCTGGTATTAGACAGTCAGTTGTCTGTCTTGTCCTGGAAGTAGACAGTCAGTTGTCTGTCTTGTCCTGGAAATAGACAGTCAGTTGTCTGTCTTGTTCAGGAAGTAGACAGTCAGTTGTCTGTCTTGTTCAGGAAGTAGACAGTCAGTTGTCTGTCTTGTTCAGGAAGTAGACAGTCAGTTGTCCGTCTTGTTCTGGAAGAAGACTGTCAGTTGCCTGTCTTGTCCTGGAAGTAGATCGTCAGTTGTCGGTGTTGTTCTGGAAGTAGACAGTCAGTTGTCTGTGTTGTTCTGGGAGTAGACAGTTAGTTGTCTTTTTTTGTCCTGGAAATGGACAGTCAGTTGTCTGTCTTGTTCAGGAAGTAGACAGACAGTTGCCTGTCTTGTCCTGGAGGTAGATCGTCAGTTGTCTGTGTTGTTCTGGAAGTAGACAGTCAGTTGTCTGTGTTGTTCTGGAAGTAGACAGTCAGTTGTCTGTTTTGTCCTGGAAGTAGACAGTCAGTTGTCTGTCTTGTTCAGGAAGTAGACAGACAGTTGCCTGTCTTGTCCTGGAAGTAGATCGTCAG
>CM065733.1:49164992-49174992 GCA_033310375.1 Conus canariensis | reverse complement strand
TCTCTGACACCATCGTTACGACTGACAACCGAGTCCCCTCTTCGACGCTACTGCTACGAACGACAATCAAGCCCCCTCTCTCGCACAACCGCTAACGAACGACAACCACGTCCTCCTCGCTGATGCTACCGTCATGAATGACAACCACGTTCCCTCTCTGACACTACCGCTACGAACGACAACCCGTTCCCTCGCATTCACTGTAAGCATTCCGTGCCACATCATGAGCCTCAATGCAGGTGGGTGCGGAATAGGAATCATACACACAACCCAAGCTCTGATGGTGTTAAGTGAGAAAGAAAAAGAATCAGCACCTCTTGTTCATGGGGGAAAGCAAAAAAAGGTGTCCTGTTCATTTTTTGGTCTTGGCTTCCAAACGAAAGCCAGGAAATATAATGGGAATTTGACCGAAATGAAAAATCAGACGAATGCTTCATGGGTTGATAAAATCTCAAATTACAATCCAATAATTATGGAAGGAAAAAAATTCTGTGAATATCACTTCAATGCAGAGGAGAGAGAGAGAGAGAGAGAGAGAGAGAGAGAGAGAGAGAGAGAGAGAGAGAGGAGAGAGAGAGAAGAGAAGAGACAGAGAAGAGAAAGAAAGAGAGGATACTCAGAGAGAGAGAGAGAGAGAGAGAGAGAGAGAGAGAGAGAGAGAGAGAGAGAGAGAAGTCCACTACACAACTATCCGCCTCTCACCTAATGTCCAACACAGACGCCGCTCACTTTCTGTCTCTGTGTTCCCCCCGTGAGCTTAAATGAAGCAGCTGGACCTAAGATCAGATAGATGACCAGTGCCACCTTCCGCCCTTCTTTATAACACCTGACCTACGACCACGCGCATGTCCAGGTGAAAACATCCCTGTCTTTTGATCTCTCTTTTCAATCGTCATTGCTGCCGTTTTGCTCGAGGTGTAAACTACGTGAAGAGACAGGCAGTGTGATTTATCGCCTCATTAGGCACTCACTGATGAGGGTCTGATCCAGATATGTGGGAATCGATCAAAGGGTGGGTAAGGTAACCTGTTGTTTGTGCTCTGGAAAATTAACAGATTTATCTACGTCAACACGTGGTACCACTCCTGTTTGCACAGGTCAGTTGCGAGGCTTCCAGTCGCAGAGACACAATTCTGACCACAAAAAGAGGCCCACAAACAAACAAACAAACATTCCGAAACAGAAACGAAAACAAAGCCAGCAAGGCTGAAGACTGACCAAGCAAACAAAGAAAGAAACAAACAAAACCCCAAAACGAAAGCAAAAAACAAAAGCAGTAAGGTTGTAGACATCAGCTATAAGCAGCTTGCAGGATAAATATAAATACCCAAACATGCTCACGTTTGATAGACTGATGAGTAATTTATTAATTGAAATCATGATACCCTCTCTCTCTCTCTCTCTCTCTCTCTCTGTGTCTGTCTCTGTCTGTCTGTCTGTCTGTCTGTCTGTCTGTCTGTCTGTCTCTCTCTCTCTCTCTCTCTCTCTCTCTCTCTCTCTCTCTCTCTCTCTCTCTCTCTTCCGTTATTTGGCGAAAATTATTTGACTGTGTGTGGGTGTGTTTACTTGCATGCATATGAATGAATGCGAGCGCTCGCGCTCCGCTCGCACGTGTTACTTTCCTGTTTTGTCGAGAGAGAGAGAGAGAGAGAGAGAGAGAGAGAGAGAGAGAGAGAGAGAGGGAGAGAGAGAGAGAGAGAGAGAGAGAGAGAGAGAGAGAGAGGGGAGAGAGAGAAGGTGTAGGGTGGGAAGAAGGCGGGGGGAGAGGAAAGTAAGAATGAAAAGTATTTACATGAAAAGTGTAAAGTAAGAATGACAAGTATTTACACGAAAAGAGAAATTCTACAGCTGTTTATTATTCAATATTGGATGGTAACGCACATTTCGAAGCATGCGAAAATTCATGTAAAGAAAATTAAGATTTTACTGTTGAATGCCACTTTTTTCATGCGACAAAACTCGTGCTTTGTTACGTTTTTGTGTTCTGTGCTACTGCAGTCTTGTGACAGGAAGCGTTGTAACATATGTCCCACCGACGAGATGCTGCATGCTACGCGAAAGCAAAACCTTAGGAAACAGACTTAAATAGAGGCTTATGTCATGGTAAGCCGGAGAGTCAGGGCTGGGATCCTGACAGTGGACACACACACACACACACACACACACACACACACATGCGCGCGCGCGCGCGCGCGCTCGCACACACGCAGGCACGCACGCAGGCACACACGCAGGCACACACGCAGGCACACACACACACACACACACACACACACACACACACACACACACACACACAGACACACACACACAGAGGAAACGTTACCTTCGACAGCGAAATGGTAAAAAGACGTGTCATACGGGACGCAGCTCGTTTACAGCTGTGAGATCAGAAAGGAGGAGACGAGACTGGTTTATCAACGCTGTAAACAAAGAAATGAAGAATAATGAGAAACAAATAAATACATAAACAAACAGAGAAACAAGGAAACAAACAAACAATACATAGATTGTAAATAGATAAATAAAAATAAATAAATAAAATAAGTAAATAAATCAATAAGTAAATAGATAAATAAATAAATGAATCGAAAAAAAAAGTTATAAAAGAGCGGTCTGTTGCTACTACCAGGAGAAAGAACCAGGAAGTTTCAAGTGACGCACCCGAATGCCTACCAGCTAAAACACTTCACGGATACAAGACATGTCAGTTGATACTAGAAACAAAAATAATAAACAGGAAAAGATCGACTGAAAATCAAATAGACAGGTGTACATTAGGTAAAGAACAGCACAGGTTATATTTCGAAGAGAATAGTTAATTCAGATTACTTCGACTATGACGCTGAAGACGGTGCTACAGGAAGTGCAGTATGCGGGCATCCCATCAGTCGTTAACCCCGAGGGTGCTTCTATAGCCCTGAGTGTGCTTCTATAGCCCTGAGTGTGCTTCTATAGCCCTGAGTGTGCCTCTATAGCCCTGAGTGTGCTTCTATAGCCCTGAGTGTGCTTCTATAGCACTGGGTGTGCTTCTATTGCCCTGAGCGTGCCTCTATAGCCCTGAGTGTGCTTCTATAGCCCTGAGCGTGCATCCATTGCCCTGAGCGTGCTTCTATAGCCCTGAGTGTGCTTCTATAGCCCTGAGTGTGCCTCTATAGGCCTGAGTGTGCTTCTATAGCCCGGTGTGCTTCCATTGCCCTGAGTGTGCTTCTATAGCCCTGAGTGTGCTTCTATAGCCCTGAGTGTGCCTCTATAGCCCTGAGTGTGCTTCTATAGCCCTGAGTGTGCTTCTATAGCCCTGAGTGTGCCTATATAGCCCTGAGTGTGTGCTTCTATAGCCCTGAGTGTGCTTCCATTGCCCTGAGTGTGCTTCCATTGCCCTGAGTGTGCCTATATAGCCCTGAGTGTGCCTCTATAGCCTTGAGCGTGCTTCTATAGCCCTGAGTGTGCTTCCATTGCCCTGAGTGTGCTTCAATAGCCCTGAGTGTGCTTCTATAGCCCTGAGTATGCTTCTATAGCCCTGAGTGTGCCTCTATAGCCCTGAGTGTGCTTCTATAGCCCTGAGTGTGCCTCTATAGCCTGAGTGTGCCTCTATAGCCCTGAGTGTGCTTCTATAGCCCTGAGTGTGCTTCCATTGCCCTGAGTTTGCTTCAATAGCCCTGAGTGTGCTTCTATAGCCCTGAGTGTGCTTCTATAGCCCTGAGTGTGCCTCTATAGCCCTGAGTGTGCTTCTATAGCCCTGAGTGTGCTTCTATAGCCCTGAGTGTGCCTCTATAGCCCTGAGTGTGCTTCTATAGCCCTGAGTGTGCTTCCATTGCCCTGAGTGTGCCTCTATAGCCCTGAGTGTGCCTCTATAGCCCTGAGTGCGCCTCCATAGCCCTGAGTGTGCCTCTATAGCCCTGAGCGTGTTTCTATAGCCCTGAGTGTGCTTCTATAGCCATGAGTGTGCTTCTATTGCCCTGGGCGTGCCTCTATAGCCCTGAGTGTGCTTCTATAGCCCTAAGTGTGCTTCCATTGCCCTGAGCGTGCTTCTATAGCCCTGAGCGTGCCTCTATAGCCCTGAGTGTGCCTCCATAGCCCTGAGCGTGCCTCTATAGCCCTGAGTGTGCTTCTATAGCCCTGAGCGTGCTTCTATAGCCATGAGCGTGCATCTATAGCCCTGAGTGTGCCTCTATAGCCCTGAGCGTGCTTCTATAGCCCCCAGTGTGCTTCTATAGCCCTGAGTGTGCTTCTATAGCCCTGAGTGTGCTTCTATAGCCCTGCTGTGTGCCTCTATAGCCCTGAGTGTGCTTCTATAGCCCTGAGTGTGCTTCCATTGCCCTGAGTGTGCTTCTATAGCCCTGAGTGTGCTTCTATAGCCCTGCGTGTGCTTCTACAGCCCTGAGTGTGCTTCAATAGCCCTGAGTGTGCTTCTACTGATGTGAGCGTGCCTCTATAGCCCTGAATATCCCTCTATAGCCCTGAGTATGCCTCTATAGCCCTGAGTGTGCTTCTGTAGGCCTGAGTGTGCCTCTATAGCTGTGAGCGTGCCTCTATAACTGTGAGTGTGCCTCTATAGCCCTGAGTAAGCTTCTTTACCTCTGTGTGCCTCTATAGCCCAGAGTCTGCCTTTATATCTGTGAATGCGCTTTAATAGCTGTGAGTGTGCCTCTATAGCCCTGAGTGTGCCTCTATATCTGTGGGTGTGCCTCAATAGCTGTGAGTGTACCTCTATAGCTGTGAGTGTGTCTTTATAGTCCTGAGTGTGCCTTTATAGCGCTGAGTGTGCTTCTATAGCCCTGAGTGTACCTCTGTAGCCCTGAGTGTGTCTATAGAGTTGAGTGTGCCACTATAGCCCTGAGTGTGTTTCTATAGCCTTGAGTGTGCCTCTATAACCCTGAGTGTGCTTCTATAGCCCTGAGTGTGCTTCCGTAGCCCTGAGTGTGCCTCTATAGCACTGAGTGTGCTTCTATAGCCCTGAGTGTGTCTATAGCCCTGAGTGTACTTCTATAGCTGTAAGTGTGTCTTTATAGCCCTGAGTGTGCCACTATAGCCCTGAGTGTGTCTATAGCCCTGAGTCTGTCTATAGCCCTGAGTCTGTCTCTAAAGCCCTGAGTGCCTATAGGTCTGAATGTGCCTCTATAGCCCTTAGTGTGCCTCTACAGCACTGAGTGTGCCTCTATAGCCCTGAGTGTGCTTCTGTAGCCTGAGTGTGCCTCTATAGCCGTGAGTGTGCCTCTATAGCTGTGAGTGTGCCTCTATAGCCCTGAGTAAGCTTCTTTACCTCTGTGTGCCTCTATAGCCCTGAGTCTTCCTTTATATCTGTGAATGCGCTTTAATAGCTGTGAGTGTGCCTCTATAGCCCTGAGTGTGCCTCTATATCTGTGGGTGTGCCTCAATAGCTGTGAGTGTACCTCTATAGCTGTGAGTGTGTCTTTATAGTCCTGAGTGTGCCTTTATAGCGCTGAGTGTGCTTCTATAGCCCTGAGTGTACCGTCTGTAGCCCTGAGTGTGTCTATAGAGTTGAGTGTGCCACTATAGCCCTGAGTGTGCTTCTATAGCCCTGAGTGTGCCTCTATAGCCCCGAGTGTGCCTCTAAGCCCTGAGTGTGCTTCTGTAGCCCTGAGTGTGCCTCTATAGCACTGAGTGTACTTCTATAGCCTTGAGCGTGTCTATAGCCCTGAGTGTACTTCTATAGCTGTAAGTGTGTCTTTATAGCCCTGAGTGTGCCACTATAGCCCTGAGTGTGTCTATAGCCCTGAGTGTGTCTATAGCCCTGAGTCTGGCTCTAAAGCCCTGAGTGTCTATAGGTCTGAATGTGCCTCTATAGTCCTTAGTGTGCCTCTACAGCACTGAGTGTGCCTCTATACCTGAGTGTGCCTCTAGCGTGAGTGCTCGTAGCCTGGTTGCTCTATAGCCGTGAGTGTGCTTCTATAGCCCTGAGTGTGTCTATAGTCCTGAGTGTGTCTATAGCCCTGAGTGTGCCTCTATAGCCCTGAGTGTTTATAGGTCTGAATGTGCCTCTATAGCACTGAGTGTGCTTCTATAGCCCTGAGTGTGCTTCTGTAGCCCTGAGTGTGCTCCTACAGCCCTGAGCGTGCTTCTGTAGCCCTGAATGTGTGCTTCTATAGCTGTGAGTGTGCCTCTATAGCTGTGAGTGTGCCTCTATAACCCTGAATATCCCTCTATAGCCTTGAGTGTACCTCTATAGTTGTGAGTGTGCCTTTATAGCCCTGAGTGTGCCTCTATAGCTGTGAGTGTGCCTCTATAGCTGTGAGTGTGTCTCTATAACCCTGAATATCCCTCTATAGCCTTGAGTGTACCTCTATAGTTGTGAGTGTGCCTTTATAGCCCTGAGTGTGCCTCTATAGCTGTGAGTGTGCCTCTATAGCTGTGAGTGTGCCTCTATAACCCTGAATATCCCTCTATAGCCTTGAGTGTACCTCTATAGTTGAGTGTGCTTAGCCCTGAGATGTGCTTATAGCTGTTGCCTCTATAGAGTGTGCCTCTATAGCCCTGAGTGAGCCTATATAGCCCTGAGTGTACCTCTATAGCTGTGAGTGTGCCTCTACAGAGTGTGCCTCTATAGCCCTGAGTGAGCCTATATAGCCCTGAATGTACCTCTATAGCTGTGAGTATGCCTTTATAGCCCTGAGTATGTCTCTATAGCTGTGAGTGTGCCTCTATAGAGTGTGCCTCTATAACTCTGAGTGCGCCTATATAGCCCTGAGTGTGTCCCATAGCTGTGAGTGTGTCTCTATAACCCTGAGTGTACTCTATAGTTGAGTGTGTACCTTTATAGCCCTGACTGTGCCTCTTTAGCCCTGAGTGCGCCTCTTTAGCCGTAAATGTGCCTGTAGCCGTGAGAGTGTTTTTTTTTCTCCACTTTTAAGAAAGATAGTAATAACGGAGGGGCATCGAATCATTCAGAAACGACGGAAGGGCATGTACTTACCGTGTCCAGTGTTGTCCACTAAAAATAATCCAGTTGATCTTCATCATCAACGGAAAATTCGCTTACCTACAAAAAGTAGTTCTCGCTTGTCATCAGACGATGATTACATGGGATGATAGCAAAACAACAACAAACAACACAACAACAACAACAACAACAACAACAACAACAACAACACACACACACACACACACACACACACACACACACACCACACACACATGCAAGTTGTAGTCACACGAACAGAAAAAGGTTGATGGAATGTTGACTGCGCAGCTGTCTGTACTGACAAAATCATTCAGCACTGATTGTACTAAACTCTTCAAATGCCTTTCCTGGGCTTCAGAGGTATTGTGTCACTGTTTTCTTTTCTTTCCTTTTTTCTTTTTCTTCCCTCTCTCTTTTTTTGTTTTGTTTTGTTTTGTTTTGTTTTGTTTTGTTTTGATAAGGTGGTGCAGAAAATATGACGACTGTAAACCTCTCTTCTAACTTTCATTTAAATCGACGGTAAAGGGTTTGTTTTTTTTTTGTTTTTGTTTGTTTGTTGTTTTTTTTTCGTGTGTGTGTCGTTATTCAAGCATACTGAGTAGTCCAACAGTACGGATCGACTCAACGGATCCTCATTAACAAATAAAGGGTTAATTCTTGGACCATTTTCTGTCTTCGCGTGAAGTTTTGTAAATATTGGTGGAAAAAATGGAATTGTGAAAAAAGAAGGAAAATTTATCAGAAAGAAGATATGTGTTGTTATAAGCGATAGAAGCGGCAGAAAACATAACAGTCTTGGATTGTTTTTAGTGCACGTGGCATTGAACTGATCTTGCCAGTTCAGAACTCATCTCCTGTTTTTCTGAGCGCCACGTCGAAGACCTCTATAGGTCGAAACGCGCTGCGTTTGTATTATCACCTGTTCCGTTCGCTAGGTGGAGGACATGAGTTTCATCCTTATCTTTACCTTGATTTCTTTTTCGTTGGTAATTTTGAGACAAACACTCATGTCTGTGGCTTAACGTACGGTCTGCGCTTGAGACGGCCTCCGAGGTCGGCCTGGCTATAAACTGCACTAGCTGTGGGTTGAAGTGAGCGACAGCTAGTCACCGGCCATGACAGGCGAGTAATGGGGAGTGGGGGGGGGGAGAGGGCGGGGGGGGGGGGGGGGGGGGCATAGTTGGCCCCTCCCTTTCTGTGAGGTGTGACGACAGCACTGGGTTGAAACGGGAAGCCATCTTTGAAAGTTTTTAGTACCGCCTCAGCTGGGTAAGCTGTCATCACAAGGGAGATGATCGTGCGCATGGGCTTGAAGTCGACCGGCCATTGAAGTGATAGGTATGATGACGCAGTGAGTGGGATTCGTTGACGTTTCATTTTACGGCGACAAAAAGGCTGTACACGAGGGTAGTCACAAACAAGCAGGCGATCAGGAACACGTTCACACACACACACACACACACACACACACACAGAGGCGCGCGCGCGCGCGCGCGCGCACACACACACACACACACAGGCACATGCAGGGGAGAGAGAGAGAGAGAGAGAGAGAGAGAGAGAGAGAGTACCGTCCAGTCTGTACTATAATTCTCTGCTGTCTGCTACATGTGTCACTCAGCCAACCAGGGTTAACCTCAAGCCAGATGATAACACCACCACTGTATACCTACAGGCCACACGCCACGATTAAGATTTTGCACTAAATCACTATAATATATAATCTATGTAAGCGTTTTGAGGCCTACCATAAAATTGAGCCAACATTTACAACTAATCAAAATAACAACTCCCAACCGATTATTTCCCTTGTTTTAGGGGGATTTTCACCAATGACATCACAAGCGATCTTCAAATACATGACTTTCCCCTTAGTTGTCGCACATTTCAGGTCTTGGTACTCATCCGTGACCCTGTCTTTGAGCCAGCTCGAAGCGCCAAAATAATCCCATTCCTTTGAGTTTAATATGTCTACTTGGAGCCACCTTGATGGCCACATGAAAGAAAACGAGGAGAATCAATTTTTACACACAACAAAAATTCTCAAAACAATCTAATTTTGCCCGTCTATAAATACTCGACTCCTTAAGCAAGGCCATGGCCTATTAATTTTTGGTGTGCAGCCTGTGTTTGTTGATCTGTTTAGTGGCCTTCAATCTCATGGCGACTCGCACTGCTTACGATCGCATGTCACAAGATGTTCATTGGACATGCATCAACAGCAGAGTTTTTTTTTTTTTTTTTTTCCTTTCAGACAGTCGCACTACGTTGTAACTACTAAGACAGGACGCGTAGGGAAAAAGATAAGAGCATAGGACAAGGCATCTCAAGACAGAATAACATGAAAACTAGACAGAAGCGGGAATCTTACACGAAGCAGGGAACAGTAAAAAGTAAATAATGAACAAGTACGGTAACTCTAGCTCTCACGGAGAAATAATTACAGGCTCGTAACTCCAAACAATTGCTGCTTTCGACGCCAAATCTCCCGGTAGAAGTGACAACACAGAGCGCATAAAACGAACAACGAGAGGTGAAATGAGGCAGGGAACACTAAACAGTCAATAATCAACAAGTAAGGTAACTTTTACTCCCACGGTGAAACGATTACAGGGCCATAACTCCAAACGAATGCTGTTCAGAAGATTAAACGGGAAAATAGGCTGGAAACTAGGGAGAAAGAGCGAGAGAAGGACGGGAAAGCGAAAAAAAAAAACAAAACAAACAAACAAAAAAAAAAAAAAAGGAAAAGTAGAAAAAAAACTAGCGAAAAACGGCGCAATTTAGAACCAGCTAAACGCCTCTCTGATCCATACTCATGAGTGTCGGGTTGTGGTTAGTCAGGACATAAAGTGACCGGATAGCTGGAGAAGCTATAAACTGGCCTACGGACAATGGTCATCATGAGAGCAGGAAAAGTCCCAGCATTGATTTACAGCCCAGCGAGCTGGGACCATCTTGTGACACGCCTCTGTCCATCGATCTTCAAGGCAGGTCTGTTGACATCAGTCAGTGTGTGCACATTAACTTGCATCAGCGATGGTCAGGGTAATTTGACAGTCAAAGCAGGTTGTACAA
>CM065733.1:49122492-49154992 GCA_033310375.1 Conus canariensis | reverse complement strand
GTTTGCTTAAGTGATTCTTCAGATTTCTTATCACATCAGATCGGCCAAGATGCAATCCAGTTCTTATCGTTGCCTTGCCAGCCAGTGTGTCTGCTCTCTCGTTACCTTTAACTCCAACATGTCCAGGGCAGTACATCCATCTGAGTCTCTCCAATGGACGGCTGCGCATTAGTTCATTTCAAGCAGCAGGGCTTCCCATTCCAGTTGTCACTTTCTGAAGTAGGTTCATGGAGTCAGTCAGTATCATGGCTTGTTGAGTTTGAAACTGGCTTGTGAATGAAAGCCAGTGGAGTGCTTGTGTCACTGCTTCTACGCCCATTGTTAGACTTGAAGTTGTTAAACTGTGTGCACCATTGTCTTCCTGAATAGTTCGGCCACTTTGCTTCACTGTGTATCCCCAGCCTGACTTACCCTTGATGACAGAACCGTCAGTGTATATTACAATATAATCTTTTGTGCAAAGGTATTCTACCTGCATCTGAATTTCTGCGTTGGTTTTTCCTTCTGGCCATTCTCGACAATGTCTTCCAAGTCTGGAGCGATAGCAATTTGGTAGAGGTGTTTCAAGTGATCTGGATACTTCCATTCCTTGGTTTATTTGAGTTTTTCTAACTGGCACACAAGCTGTTTTCTGTCTTCTGCCTGTCCCATCCATGATTTTCCACGTCCTAACCGAGCGCCTTTTGTTTCCTTGACTGCCGCATGAAGTGGGTTTTGGGGATTTTCAAGTGCTCTGAAATATGCCTTCACCTGTTCTAGCTTGTGTCTTGTCTGCATTGAAGGAAGGTCGAGCAGGTATCGCATAGTTTCAACTGGTGTGTCCTTTGTGGTTCCCAGGATCAATCGCATTGCTTCATTTTGAATTCTTTCTAATTTCAGAAGGTTGCTGTTGGACACTGTTGTAAGCCCTAATCCATAATCAATCACATTAAGTACAAGTGCGTAATACAGTCGGTAGAGATGGTGCTGTTCAATGCCTTTAGCTGCCACTGCTTTCATGACAGATAGGCCTTTTCTGCATTTCAGAACAATATTAAATAACAAGAAAAAGCTTTAAATGTCAGGAACACCGACATTTACACTGCCATTTATGGAATAATTTCAAAAAAATCTGACAGCATCTCTTTTCAAAAAGCAGCATGGCACTAGAATGTTCATACATTTTCATCTTATCTAAATAGATTGTTCTTTGTATACCAAATGTTGCTGTGTATCAGTCAGCGTCTATGATGTTTTTACAGAGGGCAAACAATCCAAAATATCCTGCAATAACTCGGCGTCTGTGCAGTAGCAAACTGAACGAGTTGTGGGTTGTGGACAACTATGTCACTTGTCGTATTTTTATGTCCGTCTAGCCGTCGTTTTGGATCGGCAAATTTTGGATCGTCATCCAGGTGCCTGTATAAATGCTGGACTTGGACAACTTCCGCAAATCTGGAGGGAAAAAAGGCTTTGAAGGAGAAAAGCAAGAGACGTAATTCTCCACATCTCATACTGGGGACATCACCCAAAGGACAAAGTTTGGGAGCAAGTGACGTTACTCTCCGAATCTCATGCAAAGGAGGTAGCCAAAAGGACAAGGTCAGCTTGCAAATGTCGTCACTCACCAAATCTTATGCAAGGGGCGTAACCAAAAAGATAAGGTCGGATTGCAAATGTAGTCACTCTCCAAATCTCATGTGAGGGACGTAGCCCAAAGGACAATGTCGGGGTGCAAGTGGTGCTATTCTCTCCATCTCATACAGGGAATATCACCCATTACTTGAGGCTGGTAGTTCAGAATTTCTCTTCGCAGTCGTTGGACGCTGTGAGCAGCACTGGTATGTGAATCTGAGATGCAGTGATTCCCTATCCAAGACCTATCCCGTACAGGTACACAGGAAACTGAACACGCATTTCCCCATGACCCCATGTCCAAGACAAGTCCTGAGGGTGCAGTGGAGGGTGGACATGTATCTTCCCATCACTCCATGCCCACAAGAATTCTACAGATACAATGGGGGGTGGACATGTAGTTTACCATTACTCCATATCCACAAGAATTCTACAGGGGGGGGGGGGGGGGTGGACACGTATCTCCCATGACTCCCTGTCCAAGCCCATTCTACAGGGTACAGTGGAAGGTGGACATGTATCACATGTATCTTCCCATGACATCACATGTATCTCCCGGTCCAAGGCCATTTTACAGGATACAGTGGGGGATGGACATATATCTCCCCATCCCTGTCCAAGACCATTCTACATGGTACAGTGGGGGGGGGGGACAAGTATCTCCCCATGACTCCCTGTCCAAGACCATTCTACAGGGTACAGTGGAGGGTGGGCATGTATCTCCCCATGACTCCCTGTCCAAGACCATTCTACAGGGTACAGTGGAGGGTGGACATGTATCTGCCCATGACTCTCTGTCCAAGACCATTCTACAGGGTACAATAGAAGGTGGATATATATCTCCCCATGACTCCCTGTCCAAGACCATTCTACAGGGTACAGTGGAGGGTGGGCATGTATCTCCCCATGACTCCCTGTCCAAGACCATTCTACAGGGTACAGTGGAGGGTGGACATGTATCTGCCCATGACTCTCTGTCCAAGACCATTCTACAGGGTACAATAGAAGGTGGACATATATCTCCCCATGACTCCCTGTCCAAGACCATTCTACAGGGTACAGTGAAGGGTGGACATGTATCTGCCCATGACTCTCTGTCCAAGACCATTCTACAGGGTACAGTGGAGGGTGGACATATATCTCCCATGACTCCCTGTCCAAGACCATTCTACAGGGTACAGTGGAAGGTAGACATGTATCTCCCATGACTCCCTGCCTAAGACCATTCTCCAGGGTACAGTGGAGGGTTGACATGTATCTCCCCATGACTTTCTGTCCAAGACCATTCTACAGGGTACAGTGGAAGGTAGACATGTATCTTCCCATAGCTCCCTGTCCAAGCCCATTCTACAGGGTACAGTGGAAGGTGGACATGTATCTGCCCATGACTCCCTGTCCAAGACCATTCTACAGGGTACAGTGGAAGGTGGACATGTATCTCCATGACTCCCTGTCCATGACCATTCTACAGGGTACAGTGGAAGGAGGTGACAGAAGCAGAATGGATAGTTTAGGATGGACGTAATGAAAGATTTAACAGTGACGTCACCTCCCTACTGTTATACCCGAATGATGATAGAGACAGCGACAGTAGAGATCTATGACAAGGTGGACGTTTGTTACAGGCACGTTGACGTCCTGGCTATCGGGGTAACATCGCAGGTATAACGTCCTCGTTTCAGAAATATAACGTCTTAGGTATGACGTCTTGATGTGAGGAATATGACGTCTCAGGTATGACGTCCTGGTGTGAGGAATATAACGTCTCAGGTATGACGTCCTGATGTGAGGAATATAATGTTTAAGGTATGACGTCCTGGTGTGAGGAATATAACGTCTCAGGTATGACGTCCTGGTGTGAGGAATATAACGTCTCAGGTATGACTCCTGGTGTGAGGAATATAACGTCTCAGGTATGACGTCCTGGTGTGAGGAATATAACGTCTCAGGTATGACTTCCTTGTGTGAGAATATAACGTCTCATGTATGACGTCCTGGTGTGAGGAATATAGCATCACAGGTATGACGTCCTCGTTTCAGAAATATAACGTCTCAGGTGTGACGTCCTGGTGTGAACAATATAACGTCACATGTATGACATCCTGGTGTCAGGGGAACAACGTCAATTGTATGACTTTGTGACGTCATGTGTGGGACGTCCTGCTTCCAAGAGAAAAATGCCATAGGTATGACGTCACGGTCTGAGATGAACAGCGTCACAGGCATGACGTAGCGGTGTCAGGGGAAGTCTGATCCCTTACCTGATGACGGTGGGGAAATTTTCTGCTGAATACACCAGCACGGCTGCCCAGCCCCCGCCCATGGCCAGTTTGGACGTGATGACGACGGCGTTCACTGCTGACCCCTCCACGCCTGACCATGCCGGCAACAGACAGAGCACAGGTGACAGAAAGAAAGAAAGACAGATAGACAAACAGAAAGAAAGAAAGTAAGAAAAAAGAAAGAAAGAGAGAGGGAGAGGAGAGAGAGAGAGAGAGAGAGAGAGAGAGAGAGAAAAAGAAAAAAGTAAGAAAGACAGAAAGAAGGAAAGAAAGAGAGAATGAATGAAAGAAAGAAGGAAAAGGAGAGAGAGAGAGAGAGAGAGAGAGAGAGAGAGAGAGAGAGAGAGAGAGAGAGAAAGAAAAAGAAAAGGACAGAAAGTCAAGCAGACAGACAGACAAGAAAGAAAGAAAGGAAAGGAAAGGAAGACATACAAACAGAAAGAAAGGAAGACAGACAGTCAGACAGGCAGAAAGAAAGGAAGGAAGGAAAGAAGAAAGGCATGAACGAAGAATAGAAGGAAGGTATGAAAGAAGGAAGAAAGACAGGAAGACAGAAAGGAATGAAGGCAGAAGGAAAGAGAGAAAAGAAAAGAAAAGTTAAAAAAAAAAAAAAAAGAAACACCATTAAAATGAATGGACGAACGTACGAATGCACATTTCAACTTATCTTTCTTTGTGCGTGTTCATGTGAGTATGCGTATGCTATGACAGTAATTTCAAATAGATAGCCTGACGTACCTCTATGAATAAGAATGACCAGAGAAATGTCGAACAGTGGCAATTGCTTGTGTGACTTTGAACCATGTCAGACAATGTGATTTACTGGCATAAATCAACATGATTACAACAATGTAAAACAGATAGAGTGACGTACCTGTATGAATCAGAACGATGAAATGAACATCGGATAGAGTAACGTAACTCTATGAATCCGAACGATCACATTTAACATCAAACAGAGTGACTCACCTGTATGAAACAAAATGATCACATTAACATCAAACATAGCGATTCACCTGTATGAATCAGAACGATGACGTTGATAGCAAACACAGTGATATCGCCTGTATAAATCAGAACGCTGAATCGTCTGTATGAATCAGAACGATGAATCACCTGTATGAATCAGAAAGATGAATCACCTGTATAAATCTGAACGTTGAATCACCTGTATGAATCAGAATAATGACTCACCTGTATGAATCAGCACGATCAGATTGTTATCAAACGCAGTGATTCAATTGTATGAATCAAAATGATGACATTAATATCAAACACAGTGACTCACCTGTATGGATCAGACCGATAACTCGCCTGTGTGAATCAGAGTGATGACAATAACATCAAAAAGAGTGACTCACCTGTGTGGATCCGAGTGATGACAATAACATCAGAGTGACTCACCTGTGTGAATCAGAGTGATGACAATAACATCAAAAAGAGTGACTCACCTGTGTGAATCAGAATGATGACAATGATGGCACACAGGCCGGCACCAGCGTAGGACAGCACTGCAGTCCATCTCCTGCCGATTCTGAAGACACATCCCACAAGTCAGCAGCAAGTCACACAGTCAGTTCTTCATCTACCGACATTCTAGGAGGCGTGGTCCTCTGGGTATCCTGTTTCTTGGGAGATGACAGCACCTCAGAGATGTGCTTCTAGACAACCCCCTGTGCCTTGCATTGTATGAACATTCATAGTGGATTGGCTCGGTCATCTTTTTGCATGTTTTTTTTTTCATGTAGCTTTGATCATGAATACAGAAATAACATACTGTCTACGCTTTTTTTCGTGAACCATTCATTTTGCTTTGACCGTAAATACAGAAATAACGTACTGGTACACGCACATTTTATCGACTGTTGATGTTGCTTTGATCATAAATATGGAAACCCAATACTGAGTGTGACACTGTTTTTCATCATCTATTCATTTTGCTTCGATCACAAAGACGAATGCAACATTGTGGGCTGGTACTACGATCATACACATGGAAACTACACCGTGGGCTGGTGTTCTCATTGTTTCACCTGTTGTTAATGTAGGTTCGATCATAGGTATGGAAATGACAGTCGCGTGGTACTGTCATCCTTGCACTTGTTCCTCGGATTAACTTATCATAAATGTGGGAATAACATTGCGGGATGGTGCGTTGATCTTGTCGTTGATGCCGTTTTGATCACAAAGAAATTACATACCTCATCCACTGAATGGATGCTAAACTGAGAGTGTTGACCAGTACTGCGTGTGTCTGTATCTCTCGGGCCCGGTTGACGCCGGGAAATATTAAGTAAATGTAGAGTACAGCCCTGCCATGCAGTCTCGGACCGGAATGGAAATCCGTAGCCTCATTTCATCATCCACATTCTCATCGATCAGCATTTTAAAAAAAAGTCTCAAACTCTGTGGCCCTTCATGCCCTGCAGTCATGATGGCCTCATGTTCGATGTCCTCTCCACGTCTACGGCCTTGATTTGATTCCGTCGGTGTCACCGGTGTCGGCAGTTTTCATGGGGACTGTCGTTGGACGGACATGGCGGCGCCCTCTGGAGAGAGAGCTCACTCATGCCGCGTATGGGGCTTAGCTGGTGGTGTCCTCCGTATGTTGAATCAGAGCAGGCACCACTGAACACCACCGAAGTGACTTGGCAGCTGTGCAGTGTCTCCTCCGGTGGGTTGCCTCTTCGCGACTTGACACTGACTGCTCCCTGTGGATTGCTGATGCCAGGGGCTGCGGCGGGATGGGCCGGGCTGAGGCTGTGGACATGGGGTCGAAATGAGCGGCGTGGGTGCGGTGCCACTGAAGTGACAGAGAAGATGAACACACACACACACACAAAAAGGATTTAAAAAAATATCAAAAGGAAACCTCATATCTCTTCACGCTGTGCTTATTTGCTTATCTATTTTTGGTCATAGATGTGGACACTACATCATGGGCAGGTACTCCCATCTCCTCACTTGTTGTTGAGGTAGGCGGAGAGGATCTGGGCGGGGGCTTCCACCATAGACAGGAGGAAGATGTTGAAGTACAGGTTGCCTGACAAATTCTCTGCTCCAAAGGCCAGGAAGTAATACACTGCACCACTGGAAAACCTGGAACAGGGATTTTTCTTCAGTGTGTGTGTGTGTGTGTGTGTGTGTGTGTGTGTGTGTGTGTGTGTGTGTGTGTGCCTTTCCTCGTTACGTGTGTGTGTGTGCCTTTCCCCGTTACGATGAATTTATATACATACTACTTACTCTTCGACTTTTCACACACACACACACACACACACACACACACACACACACACACACACACACACCACCCCACCACTGTGACATCAATTTCATTGATACAAACAGTGATAGATTACTTTCATTTCTGTGTCAAGATAATAAAATACTGACACAAATAGATAAAGAGATACTTGCACAACCCCCCCCCCCCAACATTCTCTCTCTTTCTGTCACACACACACACACACACACACACACACACACACACACACACACACACACACACATTAAAAGGGTAGTAATATAAATGACACAGCCTTTGGTAGCCAGTAACTACGGATAAAAATCAACGAGGTTAGAAATTACTCTGAAAAAAAGAAATCCCCGTCTAAAACACTGGAAACAACTCCACAAGCTTCAAGGCCGTACAGGTTGACAGAGGACATGGAAAAAGTAGAAATGACAACAAAACCTTTGCCTACACGCCTTCAGTTTCATTACAGGGTGTGAAGCAAACATTAGAATCCTTCTCGGTGAAATGTATAGCTTAAACAGACAGACCCGTGTTCAAGGGAGTGCTTTCGATAGTTGTGTTATTCCTCCAAAGGGAGGTCATCAGGACCAGCAATCGACAGCTGTTTCGCTAAGCGAAGAGATCATCAGGCAAGCTACTAGATCCTGACTACATCTGGGTGAGAAACGCTTCCATATCAGCGAAAATCAAAGCTTTAAAAAATCGAGAAAATCTTCCTGCAAAACAGAAAATGTACTAACAAAAAAATTGAGCCCTTAGTAAAGGGTAAAATAACAATTGTGAATAAGATTCTAGACTCATGTTTGTCTAGAATCCAAAACGCGGCAATGTAAAATACAAGACCTACGGGGGCCAGAGAATAGGCATAAAATTCCACCAGTATGAAGAATTACTGTTAAAAAAACGAGAGAGAGAGAGAGAGAGAGAGACAGACAGAGAGAGAGACAGAGACAGAGACAGAGACAGAGAGGAATGGATACACAGAGAGATAACAGGCACCCACCAGATAAAGAGCAGCAGGGAAGTTGTAAGCACCATGTCTTTGGTCCGGAAGAGGTCCCTGAAGGTGTACAGTCTCTGCCTCCTGGCCTTGGTCATTTCGGCCATTGCCAGCCTGCGGGTCACCGCCACCTCGGGGGCCTGGGTTCCATTCCACCGGGCCGCCCTCTGCAGGATGGCTTGCGCTTCCTCCACGCGGTTGTGGACCACCAGCCAGCGCACACTTTCCGGCATGAACCTGAGGACACAGCTGGTCATGTGTCAAGGGTCACTGTCACAAAAGTGGCGGCAACTGCATGGAGATAAATTCATGTGCACTGCGTCACATCCGTTACGTCACGAAGCCTGTATTTCATTGGTTGAGGACTGAGCAAGTAAATGAATGACCGGTTTCAGGCCCAAAGTAGACATTTCTATGATTCAAACCCACCCTCGTTTGTTTCTATCCCATGTAATTGAATTGACTGGAAAAAAAGTGTCTTCATATACCTGCCTTTTCATCTATTTGTCTACATTCTGTCAGTCTGTCAGCCTGTCTGTCTGCATAATTTGACTTCTCTGTGTGCTTGTTGTTGTTGTTGTTATTTTCTTGGCTTCCTTTTCAATGGTTCACTTCAAAATTATTATTTGGACTTGTGTGCCACCTTTTTCCCCCCTAATATTATGAGAAATATCACGTTCCATATTGTACTTTGTTTTGTCGTGTAATTTCAGTTTGAATAGATATCTTTAGAAAAAAAAAGTAAATGAGTGACCAACCATAATAAGGAACGTTTGGGAGGACGGTCTGGTAGACGAGACTTGGCAGAGGCCTGTGGAAATTTATGTGGAAACCCTGTCAGACTTAGAGCCTGATTAGTCTCAGTGAGCTAGTGATCACACTAAAGACGTATTCCTGTCTACTTGAACGCCTTTTACTACGTTCATATTTGCTCGCAAAAAAAAAAAAAATCCCAAAATATTGAACACATAAAATCATTAGCCTTTAAGATTCGGAAAATGAATTACGTACTTGCACACCTGTAGGAAGAAAGGAATGAGTTGTCGGCATTTTGTGCGTTTACTTTCACTCGAAACTATAGATACGAGTCTGAAAAGTACACGGCCGGAATACTGATAAAATGTGGAAAAGCACTCAGTCTTGGGATTCTTTCCTTCCTTTTTTTCATTATGGTTGTTATACAACAACAAAAAAAAAAGAAAAAAACTTCATACGGTTTTGTTCCTTTAAATTCCACTTTTTTTACCGCCACAATAGTCGTTTATTTGTTTACTTTTTGTTGATGGGTATTTAACTGAATAATATTCTTTTGTATCAATTCTCTCTCTCTCTCTCTCTCTCTCTCTCTCTCTCTCTCTCTCAAATGTTACACAAAAAGAATGCGTTCAAGTTTGTTATTGGTCATAAACAAAAGTATGCTGTTGTACTTTCAGATGATCAAAAACAGAAATTATCTCTAACAATACACACACACACACACACACACACACACACACACACACACACGCATACACACACACACACACACAGATATATGTATATATATATATATGTGTGTGTGTGTGTGTGTGTGTGTGTGTGTGTGTGTGCGTGTGCGCGTCGCGTGTGTGTGTGTGTGTGTGTGTGTGTGTGTGTGTATCTACATACCAACCAACCAAATAAACAAACAATAAAACACAAAATCCATTTCAGCAGAGGCTAATGCAGTGTGGTGATGATAGTTGCATGGTGTTTCACGATTTTGGCCTGTACGTCGGGAGGAGGTGTGTGAGAAAGAAGGTAGGGGAAGGCTGGTATGGTAGTGGTGGGGTTGAGGTTGGGGTGAGGGTGGGGTACTGACCACCAAGCGATGAGGAAGGGCAGACAGAAGAGAGCTATGGCCACACCAAGGTACTGCCAGTCATGTAGCAACCAGGCTGCCAGTGCCATCAGACCTGCCCCTGTCACACACACACACACACACACACACACACATTCGTGCGCGCTCGCGCGCATGCACATCACGCCCAAACACATACATTCATTATTGTGCATGCGTGCGTGCGTGCGTGCGTGCGCGCGCGCGTGCGTGCGTGTGTGTGTGTGTGTGTGTGTGTGTGTGTGCGTGCGTGCGTGTGAGCGCGTGTACGCACAAATGTTCACGTGCTCGTGGGGTCACGTGAACTTTTTGCTCGTATGCATTTAACCTGTCTCAATTCGTTGCTTGTGATACACTTGATACATAACTATAGATAAAGAAGATGAACGGTCATTTATCTTTCGTATCCTCTGCTAGGCCCCCTGATAACATAACTCTGAGTCTGCGTACAGATGCATGCTGCTCTCTGTCCCAAAGAACCGTTGCTACGCGTGCAGCCTTGCCTGGTATTTGATCATGTATTTAGCCATGTCACCACCACCACATACCCGTCGACTGTGGAATGCGGTCCAGTTTTTTTTTATTCGTCGCGTGCTATGTAATCTCTATGCTCAGACACCCGTTATGCAAACTGTGTGCGCGAGTGAAGACACAGAGAACTAGAAGAGCATCAGGGCAAACGCAGACGTCCACGATGTAAGCTGCGTGCAGGTGTGGAGCAACAGAGAACAAGAAACGCGTACAGGGACAACTCAGACCTCCACCATGTGAAATGTGTGCAGGTCTGGAGCAATGGAAAACTACAAACGCACGCAGGGGCAACTCAGACCTCCACCGCGTAAACTGTATGCAGGATTGAAACCAAAGAAAAGTAGAAGAGCTGCGGGGACAGCTCAGAGCTCAGTCATGGCCAAACAGGTCCTAGAGTCACACACTAAGTAAGTTCATGAGTTGGAGACCACATCATTCTACCACCTGGAAGTAATAATAATCACAGCTTGAAAGTGCTGTCTCTAATGTCCTACCCTACTTTTTTTTTAAACTATGCTAAAGAACTAAGAGCTGTGGATGTGTGTATGACTCGATATGTTTCTTGTTATTCCATGAGAAAAGGATCAGCTTACAGTTATTCACTGGTAAACAGTGAGACACAGAGTTCATGCTAACAGACAAATCTATAATATTCTTGTTGAACCTTGTCCAGTACTGGGGCATACGCTATAATGGGTTCGTTCTAGAGTCACAGTAGATCTTATGATCAGATTTGGCTGAAATTGGTTGATTGTTTTCCTTCGTCTTGCTAATAAACAAATAACAAAACTTCATCAGCACAGGTCACTTCGTCCTTCGGTTACAGAATTTGTTTTTATCTCCCTTCACAGACAGAATGTTTTCTGACCTCCCTTCCTTCTCTAACAGAATGTTTTGTTTATCTTCCTTCCTTCACTAGTAGAATGTTTTCTAACCTCCCTCCCTTCTCTAAAAGAATTTTTTTTATATTATCTCCCTTCCTTCACTAACAGAATGCTTCTTACTATCTTCCTTCCTTCACAGATAGAATGCTATCTCTGATCTCACTTTCTTTACTAACAGAATGTTTCTTATTATCTCCCTTTCACTAGCAGGATGTTTTCTGATCCCCCTTCTTTCGCTAATAAGATGCTTTCATATTTTCCTGTCTTCGCCAACTGAATTTTTCTTTTAATTTCCCTTCCTTTGCTAACAAGGATTCTTTTTTTCCTGATCTCAAATTCTCCGCTAACAGGATGCTCTCTGATCGTCCCCACCCCACCTTCACCAACTCTCTACACACAAACACACATACCGATGGGCCAGGCAGGGATACCCCCATCACGGTCCTCCACTGGATGTCTGTGAACTCCATGGTGAGCGCGAAGTAGGGCACCAGGTATCCTCCAGCACTGAACCCTGCCCCCAGGCGAGTCACTATGAAGAAAATCCAGTTGGGGGAAAAGGCGTTGGCCAGACTGAAGACAATCTGACCTGTCCACACACACAGAGACAGTGAGAGACATGGATATGGTTCAGATCAGAACAGGTGTTAGACATACTGAAAACATAGTGTCGTGTCAACACACACAGATAGTAAGATGTGTGGACATAACTACCTGTTAAAACGCCATGGAAATAAGACGCAGAAAATCAGCTCGCATGACATAGATGACTAAACTTATGAACGGCTAAGGTCATAAAAGGCATCGGACAAACTGAGGAAAGCTTAAAGCATCAACACATTCAGCCCCTCTGACACAGCGTGATATCCTTAACTTTACCACCACCACCATCATCATCATCATCATCACCATCATCATCATCATCACCATCACCACCACCACCACCACCACTACCACCATGACCATTCTTCTCATCACCATCTTTTGTTGATTTTAGAGCTGTTGTATTATAGTTTATGGTGTAGATGGAAGTAGTTTTCTGGTTGACTCTTCCTGTATGTCTGTGCAGCTATAACATCACACCTGTCCATCAGTTCTATCATGTGCTCTGTATTTACCGCGGATCATGGCTAAACATCATCCTGAGGTCTGTCTTCACCCAGGATCATGGCTTTAAACACTCACCATCATGATTATACAAACCCAGGATCATGGACATACCCACCCAAGATCATCAGTTTACCCACCCAGGATCATGGCTATACCCACCCAGGATCAAGACATCCAGAATCATGGCTATACCCACATAGGATCATGGCTATACCCACCCAGGTTCATAGCTATACACCCAGGATCATGGCTATACACACAGAGGATCATGGCTATACCCTCAAAGAATCATGACCATTCCCAGCATCATTACTATACACACCCAGGATCATGGCTATACTCACCCAGGATCAAGGCCATACCCAGGGTTATGGCTATACTCACCTAGGATCATGATTATACCCACCCAAGATCATGACTATTCCTAGGATAATGGCTATACCCACGCAGGATCATGACTAAGCCCACCCAGGATCATGGCTGTACCCACTCAGGATCAAGGGTATACCCACCCAGGATCATGATTATACCCACCCAGGATCAAGGCTATACCCACCCAGGATCATGGCTATACCCACCCAGGATCATGGTTATACCCACCCAAGGTCATGACTATACCTACCTAGGATCATGGATACACCCACCCAAGGGTCATGGATATACCCACCCTGGATCATGATTGTATACTCAGGATCATGGTTATACCCATCCAGGATCAGGGCTATACCCACCAAGGATAATGACTGTACACACCCAGGATCATGTGTGTACCCTCAGGATCATGGCTATACCCATCCTGGATCTTAGAAACACCAAGGAGTACGGCTTTACCCACCCAAGGTCATAGCTATACCCGTCCAGCATCATGACTATACCCACCCAGGATCATGACCATATCCACCTAGGATTATGACTGTACACTCGAGATCATGACTAAACCCACCCTGGATCATGACTATACACTCAGGATTATGGCTATACGCCCCCAGGATCATGACTTTACCAACCAGGATCATGGCTATACCCACCCAGAATCATTACTATACCCACCCAGGATCATGACTAAGCCCACCTAGGAGCATGACTGTATACTCAGGATCATGGCTATACCCACCCAGGATAATGGATATACCCACCCAGGATCATAGTGATACCCATTCAGGATCATGACTATACCCACCCAGGATCATGGCTATACCCACTCAGGATCATGGCTATACCCAACCAGGATCATGGCTATATCTACCCCACATCATGGCTATACTCACCCAGGATCATGGCTATACCCACTCAGGATCATGACTATACCCACCCAGGATCATAGTGATACCCACCCAGGATCACGACTATACTCACCCAGGATCATGGCTATACCCACCCAGTATCTTGGCTATACCCACCCAGTATCATGACTATAACTACCAAGGGTCATGACTATACTCACCCAGGATCATGGCTACACTCACCCAGGATCATTGCTATGCAGGTCTTGCGTCGTCCCCATATGTCGCCCACCTGTCCGGCTGTCAGCGCCCCCAGCAACACCCCCACCATTTGCACTGAGGTGATGGTCGTGCTCATCCACTTCTGGTCGCACACCAGGGACCACTGACAGAGACAGACACGCACAAGTCAAAGACGTTTTTTTTTTTTTAAAAATATATGTACAAAATGAAGACCTTACGTTACTCGCACTAGGGAATAACGATGTAAACGCGTCTGCTGGCACACACCATTGACAACTATGACAAAGTACTGCATTTTCTTCGAAAACCAACCGTCTTTTGCCGCTATGGCAGGATAAAACCAATCTGTTCCCTGCGCTGAAGTCATTGCGGTTTTCAGCATAACTCTCCGTTCGTCCGTCGAGTCGACGAGGACCACTTCAGTCATCTTGGAGTTCAGGGGGGGTGGGGAGGGAGATGATTTGTGGTTACGCAGGTGGCTGATCAAGCCGATGTGTGCACGAAATGTGCGCTGACAGCGTGGACACGGAATGTGACAGACCTCTTGCTTGTTGGTGCGATCTTTCCTTGCCTGTCCCTTTTGTTGTGCGGTAGCTGTCCTCCTTTCTTCACACAAACTGGCGCCTTTGTGGAAAGAGTAGCGCTATCCAGCTCGATCCACAGCAGTTTGTTCCCATGTGTCACGGTTGATGTTAAACGCTTTCAAGAATACCTTGAATGCTTTGAAGCGTTTCTTCTCACCTCCATTGAACGTTTTCCTTGTTGCAGCTTACCGTAGAATTTTCTCTTGGGTAGCTGTTGGTCTGGCATGCAAGCTACATGACTTGCTCATCTGAACGACGACATCAGGATGGTGTGGTTGGTAGGCAGGCCTGCTTGGTCGAGCACCTCTGTGTCTGGGATATTGTCTTGTCATTTCATGTTGCACAATCTTCTGAGGCAGGTTGTGTGGAAGTGATTCAGCATTTTGGCATGCCGTTGGTATATTGTCCACGTTTAATATGCGTAGAGGAGTGTGGGGAGAACAACTGCTCTGTGCACCTTCTCGAGACTAAGGCCTCTTCTATTCCAAACATCAGCATGTAGTCTGCCGAGGGGTGCACCTGCTCTTGCAATTCTGATGCTCACTTCATCGTCGATGGTAACATTTTGGGACAGTGTGCTGCCAAGGTAGGTATATTTACTCACCGCAACGAGTCTCACACCATTGACTATGATGTTTGGCTCAGCACAGAGTCTGCCTGGCGCGGGTTGATGAAGGACTTCCATCTTCTTAGTATTTATGGTGAGACCAGCTTTGACGCAGGCTAAAGAAAAATTGTTGATGGTGGATTGCATGTCAATTTCTGAGCCAGCATTGAGGGCGCAGTCATCAGCAAACAGAAAGTTCCTGATTATGTCTGTCATAACCTTAGCTTTTGCCTGGACATCCTGATAATAAAATACTTTCCATCTGTTCTAGATTTGATCTCGACGCCTATCTCTCTTCTCTGAAGGGGTTAGTCAGCATTGCGTAGAACAGAGTGGGTGCCAAAATACAGCCTTGCTTTACGCCATTTGTGACAGGGAATGGATTAGATGTCTCTCCACTGTCCTGGATTCAGGCCTGCATGCCATCATGGAATTGCTGCACCATGGAGATGAATTTCGGTGGGCATCCAAATTTGGCCATGATCTTCCACAGGCCCTCTCTATTGCAAGTATTGAAAGCCTTGGTCAGGTCGATGTAGGTGGAGAACAGGTCGGCATTTTGTTCCTGACATTTTTCTTGGAGCTGTCTAGCAGCAAATACCGTATCACTGGTTCCTCTATCTTTCCGGAAGCCGCACTGGCTCTCTGGCACAAAAGTTCTTGCTAAAGGTGTGTTGGAAGGCGGTTCAGCAGAATCCTGGCAAGTATCTTGACTGCTGTAGAAAGGAGGGATATGTGACGGTGGTTGTCACAAGCCTGGGTGTTCCCTTTGCGGTTGTACAGATGGATAATAAATGCATGTTTGAAGTCCTAAGGGATCATCTCCTATTGCCACATCCGAAGAAAAAAAATGATGAAGCTTTTCAGTCAGCGCTCTGCCACCTTCTTTGTAGACCTTTGTAGACTCTAGCTGGCATAGAGTCTGAGCAAGGAGCTTTGCCACTGGACAGCAAACATATTGCTTTCTGGGTCTCCATGAGGGTTGGTGGGTCATCCATTTCTTCGTTGGTGGGCACTTGCGGGAGCCGGTCAGTGGCTTTGTCATCGATGGATGATGGGCGGTTTAGTACACTGCTGAAATGTTCTGCCCAGATCTTTTCCTTGTCAATGGTCAACGTGTTTCCATCAGCGCTGAGTAGAGGGGATGATCCTGATGATGTAGATCCATAAATTGCTTTCAAAGCATTATAAAAGTTCTTCATATCACGCCTGTCGGCACATCCTTGGATCTCTTTAGCTTTGTTGCTCAGCCATGTGTCTTGCATCTTCCGTAGTTTCCATGAGCTGAAGTCATTGCAGTTATCAGCATAACTATACAGTTATGATGTAGAATAGTCCGGATCTTATCACTGACACAAGTCGTTGAGGTCCTCACCAGCTATCAGATGAATGATAGTGATGATGTCGAGGAATTATCTATATCTGTATGTTGCTAGTGCTGTGTTGTCACATGTGAAGAACCACGAGGTTGCAGTCATGTTATCATTAATTCATTCATTTAAAGTCCCTTGCTTTACACTAAAGATATCTCCGCAGATCAAGTATCACACAACACACACACACACACACACACACACACACACACACACACACACACACACACAGAGAGAGAGAGAGAGAGAGAGAGAGAGAGAGAGAGAGAGAGAGAGAGAGATTCAAAGATGCATTGATGTTGTGAATGGAATCAAAGAAAAAAGGAAAGAAAGAAAGAAAAAAGAAACGATGAAAGAACGAAAGACTGACAGACAGATAGACAAAGAATAATCAGAAAAAGAAGCCAAAAAGAGAAAAGGAAAGTAAGAAGAAAATATATAAAATGGTAAAAATGAAAAAAAGGTATATACGCTGTCTCTCACATACGTATACTGCGTGAAGTAATTTGCCTGTACGGCCACAGTAAGTCCAATCATCAGTAACAACAGCAACTTAATTTGAAACAGTACGTGTAAACAGTACTGATAATCAATTTGGGAAAGTAAGTAAAACTTGGCAAAATGGTATTAATATATATGAGAATGCTTATTTACATGACTAGTGAGAAAGTGCGAAACATGGAGTGTGTGTATGTGTGCGTGCGTGCGTGCGTGCGTGCGTGCGTGTGTGCGTGTGTGTGTGTGTGTGTGTGTGAGTGAGAGAGAGAGAAAGAGAGAAGGAAGGACGGAAGGGGAGAGAGAGAGAGAGACAGAGACAGAAACAGAGAGAAGGGGAGCGGAAAGACAGACAGAGTCAGTCCCAGAGACAAACAGACAGAGAACAGACAGGCAATCACACAGACGAAAACACCTCACCGTGTTGACAATAGTATTCATATCATCCGCGAAGACAAACGCCTCACACGCCGTCCCGTTCACATCACACGTTTTGAACGTCGGATCCTCAGCACTCCGCAACACCCATCCGCCCTCTTCCTCTTCTTGTCTCCCAACGTCACTTCCGTTTCCGCCGGAAGTCAGACGGCTGCACCAGAAGTCGGGTGTGGCTCCGGCAAAGGACATGAAGAGGAAGACACCGGCTACACAACCCTTGCTTCCGAAGCCCACAGACCAGAGGAAGACCTGGAAACGGCCATGGCCTCCGATCTGGTCCACCAGGGTCTCCAGGTCCTCACCATCCGTCATGGAGCTCTTGGTGACCTGGTCCTGGGAGCTGCCGTTCTGCCTGCCTTCCTTCTGGACATTGTCCATCTCTCCTGAAGAATGAATGGATACAATTATAGGATAACACACGCGCAACGAGATTATGGTATGACACGATCTGTTCGATATCTGGTTCGACCGTACGGGGTTGATGTAGCTCGTCTATCGGAGCCATAGTGGATGGACCACAGCATCATGGGTCGTGTGGCAGGGCCTCAACAGACGTCAATGACAGTATTGAAATGGATCATGTAGCAGGGCCACATTGGGCCTCTGCAAACAAGGATTGAAATCATTCGTGTGGCAGGGCCTTAAAGGACCTTCGCAATCAATTAGCTGAAAAGGCTCGTGCAGTGGTGTGTTAACGACCTCCCATTCATTGAAGTGAAATGAAATATGTAGCAGAGCCTTAACTTCCTGGATCATAGGACTAAATTGGGTCATGTGGGACCTTAACCGCCTGGATCATGGAGCTGAATTAGGTCATTAGTGGAGCCTCAACTCCTGGATTATACGACTGAATTGGGGCATTAAGTGGGGTCTTAAGCTCCTGGATCATAGGGCTGAATTGGGTCATTAGTGAGGCCTTAACCATCTGGGTCATTAGTGGGATTAACTCCTGGATCATAGGGCTGAATTTGGTCATGTAGTGGGGCCTTAACTCCTGGATCATAAGGCTAAATTGGGTCATGTAGTGGGGCCTTAATCACTGGATCATGGGACTGAATTGGGTCATGTAGTGGGGCTTCAACCGAATTCCCATTTCATGGAACTGAAATGGGTCATGTTGTAGGGTCTTAACGATCCTCTAGATGATGGGACTGTGATGGGTCATGTAGTGGAGCCTCGATAGCTTCCCACATAATAAGACTGAAACGGGTTATGAAGCTAGGCGTTTTCTAATTTTTCAGATCACGGGACCGAAATGAGTTGAGGTGGGAGCGGGGGTGAGACTTAACCGACACCCCAGATAATATTACTGAAGCAGGTCATCTAGCCGGGCCCCAACATTCTGCCAAATCATTGGTCTGAAATGGGTCCTTAATTAAGTCCCCACGTGGTAAGACTAAAATGGCTCATATAGTGGGGCCATAACAATCTCCCAGATGAAAGGACTGAAATGGATCATGCAGTGGGGGCATAAGAATCTCCCAGATGATAGGACTGAAATAGGTCATGTAGAGGGGCCATAAGAATTTCCCAGGTGATAGGACTTAAATGGGTCATGTACAAGGGCCAGAAGAATCTCCCAGGTGATAGGACTGAAATGGGTCATATAGTGAGGTCTTGAAGACTTCCTAGATGATAGGACTGAAACGGTACGTTCAGTGGGGCCTTAAAGATCTACCAGTCCATGGGACTATAAAAGCTCATGTGAGTGGAACCTTAGATGACCTCCATATCCACAGGCATGCGTAGCTGTGCCTTTACTGGCCTCCCAGAGCAAGGGATGACAATGGCTCGTGCAGAAAGTCCTCAATGATCCTCACTAATTATAGCATTAAGAAGGCTGGTGTTGCGGCAGCTTAACTCTTCACTGTTCACTGACAAACTAAACTAAACCATAGCTAGTAATCCTCTTCTTCATTCTTTTTCCTCAACATTTTTTTATCATCAACATTATTATTTTTCATCATCATCATCATCATCATCATCAATAATTTTATCTATTATTATCATTATTATCATCATCGTCATTATTATTATTATTGTTATTATTATTATCATTGTTATTATTTCAACTCGCATTGTCTTCTTCCCAACAGCCTCGTTTTCATTCAGCGCCCGTCTTCCGCCGAATTTGAGAGGATATACAAGTGATTGCTCGTTTTTCGTTTTCATTGTCCCGACTATCTTTAGTTACATCATTCCTGAAGAAGACCTAAGAGGTCGAAACGCGTTTTTTTTTTTTTTTTTTTTTTTTTGCCTGTGTAATGTGTTTGTCCCTGTTAACTGGCGGATTTCGTTTCAATTTCTGTCCGCAGTCACCTCACTTTGAAAACAAAAACCTTGGCACTCTGCTCCCTCGTAGTGATTTTTCTTGTTGGAGGGAGTGGCGAGGTGGAGATGTGTGTGTAAGGGAAGGGAGGGGGGGGGGGGTAGAGAGGGGATGGGGGGTTGTTGACTGAAGTCCATCAGAATGACGTTTGTTAGTGCGATATTATTTCCAGGCAATGTCAGTTGCGGACTCTCTCTCTCTAGTTCCTTCCCTCCTCCCCGGGCCCCTCCCCCATGCCCACCTTTCATCGGTCCTCATCCAGTCCAACACCGTCCCCCTAGTCTTCATCCCCGTCACCTTTTTCACTCGGTCGCCCATCCCGCCGTATGTGCGTGGGTATGTGTGTGCATGTGTGTGCGTTAGCAGCAGTAGCAGTAGTGCTTTCATTTTACGTCTTTTAACATTATGTGACATTAGACGAGTGTGTACGTGCGTGTGTGTGTGCGTGCGTGTGTGTGTGTGTGTGTGTGTTGTGTGTGTGTGTGTGTGTGTGTGTGTGTGTGTGTGTGTGTGTGTGTGCGCGCGTGTGTGCGTGCGTGTGTGTGCGTGCGTGCGTGCGTGCGTGGTGTGTGTTTATGTGCTGTCAGTACTGATGAGCTAATATAATTGTGACTGTGTATGAGTGTAAAACACAGATTTTATTCAGAAATTTAACTGGTTCATTCGATAAGAGACACACAATGCATCACATGAACGCGTACTTCTAAAGGAAATCAAAGTGGGCCAGGGTGTCAGTGAGGCTGCGGATTGTCTTATCTTAATTAATATCTTCCAGACCTCGGCAACAAGCCACCAACCGCATTCTGCTGTTCTTTACCCTACATACACAGTACGCTGACCTAAATATATTTTTTTTTAATCTACGTTGTTTATAGTAAGAGCATTGAGGTTTTATTTCAGAAACTGCAAGCCTGAAGTCAGCAATCAAAAATCTCAGATATATATCCAGTTTAAATCTTAAAGACCACTGAATGTAATGAATATTCGTATAATTTCGACAACGTGATATTGTTCGATATATTGAATATGATTATTCCATATTTGCCATCTACAGTCCACCACTCTTGAGGAGAGAAGAGAGAGAGGAGAGGAGAGAGAGGAGAGACAGAGAGAGAGAGAGAGAGAGAGATTTATAAAAACAATTCTAAAAAGGTGCTATTGGCGATAACAAGTAACAAACTTAGGTTATAACATTTCATTACAACCGTTTCTGTCTAGAACGTAAAGCGTAATGTACAAACATAGCAACATCTTCATTATGACAGCATTTCGTTTTGCAACATGTTTTCCATCTGGACAGGAAAGCTTCTTTATAGTGTTTATGGATATATTTTTCTCGCAGTTTTTTTTTGTAACCTGGACATTTCAGAAGAAAATGTATTTCGGTTTCTTCTTCACTGCAAAAAGGGCAGGTGGTTATTGCTGTAGTATCGGTATACTTTTTATTTATTCGAAGCTCATTTACACCTAATCTGACTTTTGCTCATGCCCTTCTGAATTTTGTAATTGTGATATCATATAAGTATTTCTCGGATTGATGCAGTGATTTAAAGGCTCGGTAGACGGTATAACGATCACTCCCTTCTAATTTACTATGCCAGTTCTATTTGAAACAATGTACCATTCTCTGTCTAAACACTGATAAGAAAGCCTTTTCATCTCCCACTCCTCCATTTATCCACACTTCAGAAAATCCGTAGAGTCAAAACAATGTTTTATGTCTAAACCCCAGTTGGGGGATTTACTAACTTCTTTCAATTCTTTTTCGTATGCTTGTTTCGGTATTTGGTTTGGCGTCATTTTTATTATCTTGAACCAGTATTTAACTGCCCGTAAAGTACTATCAATATATAGAGGGTATCTGCCTAGCTCACCATAAACAAGAGTATTTGGCGTCTTTTTGCCAATTCCCAAGAACTTTTTACATGCAAAGAGATGTATGCGTTCTATTGCTTTAAAACGTGCGAGGCCCCATATTTCTGATGAATATAATATCAATGGTTTAACCTGTGCATCAAATAATTTAAAGGAAATTGACATATCCATATTACCCAGGCTGTACATAGTTTTCATGATATCTTATCACTTTGCTTTTGGCTCTTCCTGCAAACTCTGTAAGTGAAATGTCTATAGACAATTTTGTCGTTAAGGTAAATCCTAGATATTTACAGCTATTAACGACTTCTATTTCCTGCCCTTTGTAGTACCATTTTTCATGTTTACTTAGGTGCCCACCTTTTCTGAAAACCATTATCCTTTTTTGTTGTTGTTGTTGTAAATTTACTGTTAACCCAAGTAAATCAGACGCCTGCTGCAAGTTTCTAATCTGATTTTGAAGTCTAGAGGGAGTGGAGAAAATTAAAGCTATGTCATTCTGCGAACAATAAGAAAATTTCACGTAAACCTGGTAGAAATTGGTACCCATGCTTTCCATTTCTAGTGACAGCATCAGCAACATCAGTTATAAGCAATGAAAAAGTCAGGGGAGATAATAAACAACCCTGTTTCACTCCGGCTGGGCAATCAAAAAAGTCAGACAACTCTGTACAGAGCTGCACATTCCTTTTAACATGTTAAGCTTCTTTGTAGAGGTATTCATCTTTTTAAAAACTGTCCAGAGCTTATCTCTGTCGACAGAATCGAAGGCCTTCTGGTAGTCTATGAAAGCAACATAATTTTTTTTTCTGCGTTTACCATTTAAACAGTTACTTTTCATGGACATCAATGTGTATATATGATCAACAATGGAATAGCCTTTACGAAATCCTGCCTGCTCTTCACAAACTTTTCCTTCTGTCTCAGCCCATTTAAATAATCTCCTGTTCAAAATGGATGTAAACATTTTGCTTACGGTATTTAATAATGAAATACCCCTATAATTCCCTGGATTTGTTTGTCCCCTTTTTCGTATAGTGGTATGAAAACCGAGCGAGTCCATTCTGTGGAAAATAACTATTGTTGCATATTTTATTGAACAGTCTCGTTAAAAAGGTGATATTTTAGCTTCTGCTGCTGTGAAAAACTCAGGCGTTAATTCATCTTCTTCTTCTTCTATCCTCGTTCGCCATCCTGTTAGATGAGCAGCCCGGTGTCCTCGATGCAGGCTGCCGTCCGTCGCAGTTCCTCCAGTGTGCCGTACAGCTTGGCTTCCACTGCTGTCGTTGTTGGCCAGTACTTTTTCCTGGATGCTGCATACGTCATACAGACTTGAAGGATGTGGTCAGTTGTCATTGGTCCCTCACCACAAGGGCACTCTCCACTCTGTCCAATGCCAAATTTTGTGTGCATGTGGTGGAGCAGGCGATTGTGTCCAGTCCTCAGGCGGAAGATCTTGACCTGTTCCCGTCGTCCCAGCAAATGGTATGTGTCTTCTGGGTTGTATTTGGGATGCAGGAGGCGCCATTTTATTCCTTGCTGTGTCTTGATGATTGTCCTAATTTCATCATATGACACCAGGTTGTTGGCCTGCTCCTTCTGTGCACCGTCTTTTGCCAGAATGTCCGCTTTTTCGTTGCCTCTGATGCCACAGTGTGCTGGTACCCATTGTATCACCACTTTCGCCACTCTGGCACTCAGGGCAACAAGGGCTGAAGTGAGATGGTTCTGTTCTTTGCAGCGGGAGTTCTTGAAGGCTTGGAGCACGGAGAGAGCGTCAGAGAACACCACCACCTGCCCTGTTGTTCTTGTGGAATTCTGCAAGACTGTTGTGGCTGCCTCACAGAGGGCTTCTCGCTCAGCTCGGAAGTTGGTGGAGTATTTTCCTGTTGGAATTGCAATTTCTTCATCTCCGTCTTTGTATCGGAGGAAGATTCCAGCTCCACCATCCCTCATTGCTTCTGTGGTGGAACCATCTGTGAAGACATGGGTCCAGTCTTCCTGGGGGTACTGGGTTAATTCATCTAAGCCTGGAGTCTTTCCAGATTTTATACCTTTAATAGCAAACTTAATCTCAGTGACTGTAATTTCTTCATCAAGCTCTTGAAAATGTATATCTTCCTCAAGATTTTCTTGCATTGTTTCTGGGATTGTTTGGTCATTTGCAGCTTGCTGTCTTAGGATATTTTCAAAGTGTTCTTTCCTTAGTTCAATAGGAATGGGAGGTAATTTACTCTTTTTTTTTTTCTAGAATTTCGAACAATTTTCCAGAATCTATTACTATCGTTTTTGCTTTGAAGCAAGGAGTCATAGACATTTTGCCTATATGCTTTTTTTTTTCTCTTAATTTCCTTTGGTAAAGAGATCTTTTATTCTTATACTCCGTATTCCTCTGTTTGTACGCAACTGGGTCTTTATTTTTACAAGACGTGTTTATCTGTTTAGGTCTCGACTGGTATCACGTTTTAAATGTCGGCACTCAGCATCGTACCACCTACAAAAAGATTTTTTTGAACCCCCCCCCCCCCCCCCCCCCCTCAGTGCAAACAGTCTTTCGCATGCAGTCTCCAGCATTCAACAAATTTGTAAATTTTGCTAGACTAAATTCAACATCATGATCAACTTCTTCCGTTATATCTGTTAGAAGAGCATTCGTACTATCTAATGCCATAAAATCAGTAAAATCATGCAATTTGTCCGGGTCCCATTTGCTTTTTTCTGTAAATTCAATTTTCTGTTCAGGCTCTGTAACTTTGCATTCTGTACATTTCATTTCCATTACTATTGACATGTGATGCGATTCAACTCGTTCCACCAAATTACATAGTTTCACATAATCAATCATTTCAATTGAACACAAGAAAAAATCAATAGCACTATTTCCTCTGTCAGAGTAGAAAGTAAAAGCGCCGTCAAAATTTTGATAATACAAACCATTTAAGGGAGTTAAACTGAACACAGTACAAAATTCAATCAGCAACTTACCAAAACCATTAATAACAGAGTCTTGTGATTTTCGTTCACAAACATTTTCATCATTTCTGCCCATACTAACATCAAAGTCGGTACTTAAACCCCACTCTCCGATGCGCGCATTTAGATAACCCCCCCCCCCCTCACAAACACACACACACACACACACAATACAGTAGAAATCATCACCTTCCTCGTGTAGTGTTAGGACAAACTGTTCTAACAATTCAAGTGTACACGAATAATCTTTATCAATATAGAAACGGCTATCTACAGGATGGTTATAAACACCAAAAAATAAAATATCTTTTTCACTATGAAACAGACTTTTATAAAATCAAACACATGGAACACTCTCGATTTTTGTATCAATATACTGTACAAAATTTGAAAGAGAATTCTTAATCAACAAAACGACACCCTCTGAAGCCCTGCCCGTGCGAGTGAACTTAACTGCTGGACAATGAAAAAACATAAGATCCTTTAAATGAATGTTAAAGTCGAAGATTTTAATGTGAAGGCTTCACAAAGACAACAGATATCAAAGGAAATGATATATTTTTCAATGTTCCAACACATAAAAGAGACCACTTTTGGTTTGCTTGTATCTCTTGTTGGATCATTGTTAGGTTGGCTGAATCCATTTTTCTGTTTTCCGTGTGTTTTGTTGGAAAGACCTTGGCCACTTTCCTATTTCTTTTTCTCACGGGTGTCACGGGATGTGCTGTTGCGTGTGCCTACTGCATTTTGTTGGCTAATCTGTTTGTGAGCGGAAGCGCTAGATCACAAGTTAAACCTCCCCTCGGCGCGAGACAAGCTACCTCCCTCACTCCCACCCCCACCCCTCTCTCTTTCGCCTGTGTGTGCTTAACTTGCTTGACTTGTTTCACCTCCCTGGCTGATCGCTGTACCACTAATGCGGTTTGCACGAGCGTTGTCCGATTGGCTGGTGCCTGGGTCAGCAAGGGTCAGGGTTTCGTTGACAGGGGAACCCCGGTTGCTGATTGGCTGATGGGGGTTTCATTTGTCAGAGTTTGCGCGTTCACTGGGTAAATTGCATGTGGCTATGTGGTCTGATTCTGCATGCCTGCTTGTTCATTGGAGGAAATGTGAGTTTGGTGGGGATTCCCTGATGTAATGGGGTTGCCTGTGGACCGGAAATACCTGCTCTGAGGAGTGCATGTCTGCGTGTGTGTATCTGTGTGTATAACTCTTGTACTGTCGATCATGTTGGTCTCTGATGTGTAATCGGCCCTTCACACAGAACCCTGTCTTCCCCTCCTCTCTCAGTTCTCTCTGTTTTCCTGTCTGTCGTCATGTCCGGTCCTGTGTAGCTCGCAGCCCGTCTTCCTGCATCTTGCTTCTGGCATCTCGGTTTGTCATCAATTTCATCACGTCTCCCCACCTCTGGAACTTGGCGATCACAGGCCTCGGGTTGTTGTTAGATGGGTTGTGTCTGCCCAGTCTGTGGGCACGTTCAACTGTGTCATCGCCCCAGTCCGTTTCAGGTACATAGGTGTCCAGGATCTGTTTTCCCTTATCCACACAGTTTTCAACTCCACTAGTCTCTGGGATACCAAATAGCTTGATAGTGTTGCGTCTGGAGAAGCTTTCTAGGCGGTCTACTTCATCTTCTGGACTTTCTATCTTCATATTCATATCTTCCTGCTTCTTATCTAGGTATTTCACAGCTGACTGGTTTTCCTGTACTACTCGTTTAGTGTCCGCGACATCTTTGCACAACCCAGATAAGGTGTCAGACAGTTGGAAGTGTTGATCCTCTATTCGTTTGACTGCTTCAGTTTGAGTGGTCAGGGAATCACCGAGTGCCTTCACCGCCTGTTGTACCTGAGTCATTTGCGATTCCATACTGGAAAATTTTTACTTAACAGTTTGTCTTCTACTTTTTTCATTTATTCATCGATTTTTTCATTGATAGTAGGGTTAGGCCCTGGGTTAAGCTGCACATCATTGCCATGCAACACTCGTGTCAGGAGGTAAGCAAAGTTCGTAGCAGTCAGGAGTATAGTCACCCACTGCGCGTGTTCTCCACCCTGTCCAACCAGTCTTGTAACGTCAGTCAGGAACACCGGTACGCTGTGACCTAGATACAGGGGTGTATTGTGTCCAAACACGTTTCCACTTGGCACATTTTCTGACAAAAATAAAGTCCCAGTCGTCACAGACTCGTTTTGGTTGACCAGAATCACATCAGGCGACAAAAAAAGCTCTCCAGAGAATGTTTCTTGCGCACCACACACACACACACACACACACACACACACACACACAAAACCAGAATGCACAAACTCGCGTACAGCAGTAGCACATCTCCAACAGTTGCTATTTTTGGAACGCCATTTTTCTTGTTTTGCCGGTAAGTTGACCTTATTCTGGATGAGAAATAAAACAAGGCCTATTCTGGTTCTCCACGTTTGCACATCAATCATTTTGCTTCACGGGTGTAATATTCAGTCACTTGCCTTGGTTTAGTGTCCAAAGATTTATTATATAGTCCACTCATTCTTACACAATACGAACAAAATGTCAGGAACACATGCACAGACCTGTCACCCTGTCGCCATCTTGCTACGTGTCCGAGAGAGAGGCAGAGAGAGAGAGAGTGAGAGAGAGAGAGAGAGAGAGAACTCTCTCTCTCTCTAGTGTCCGTCATGAATCATACAGATCTTAATGTGTGTGTGTGTGTGTGTGTGTGTGTGTGTGTGTGTGTGTGGTGTGTGTGTGTGTTTCAGTTGTGGCTGTATGTCAATTCCAGAAAAGCCTACACAGGCAAGCTAAGAACTCTCTTCTTTAAAAAGAAATGTTGAATTAACTAGAAATGTATCTAGAACTGATCTGCACGTCTTTTCTCCGACTAAATGGGAAAAAAAGAGACAAAGGAGAAGAAAATAAGTAACTGGTCTAAAATGAAAGGTTATGGCGACTTTGGCGTTTACTGTCCGCTCGTTTTGGTTTGCTTTCTGGTTGCGAGAGAACGCTATAGCCACACCACACACTTTCTCGGCCAAAAGCACTCTGTTGCACGAAAATAACCCCATCCTATTATTACATCGCAACTTACGCTCATCCGCCGATTCTCGTCTGCTTCGGCTTCCCTCCGCTCGCCTGAAAACTTCAGGCCAACGAACTTTCTCTTACCAGACACCTGCTGTGTGGAATGGTCTCCCTTCTTCTCTGCGTAACACGGACTCTTCAGAGACTTTCAAAACCTCCCTAAAGACACATCTTTTGCCTCGGACTGATTTAACGATAGCCACTTATCACTGTGCGCTAGTTTGCTGTTGTTGACGCGCTCGTGTGTCTGTTTGCGTGTCGCGCCGCGCGCGCGCGCGCGCGCGCGCGTGTGTGTGTGGGGGTGTGTGTGTGTGCGCGCGCGCGCGCGCGTGCGTGCGTGCGTGGTGTGTGTGTGTGTGTGTGTGTGTGTGTGTGTTGTGTCTGTGTGGTGTGTGTGTGCGCGCGCGTGCTCGCGCATGTGTGTGTGTGTGTGTGTGTGTGTGTGTGTGTGTGTGTGTGTTTTGAATCAGAATTAGCATTTTATCATGTTTCTGTAATATGCGCTTTGGGCTCTTGCGAGGTAAAGCGATCTATAAATATCCTTTTACATTACATTTCATTACATTGCATCCAAAGACACAAGTTCGCCTCGATGAATCAGACCCGCTTTTGTCTCAACATACAAACCGTTCCGTCTGTAAAGCCTGATTTTGATAAATTTGAAAAATTATTGCTAAAGCTCCCGCCCCCCCCCCCCCCCCCCAAAAAAAAAAAAAAAAAAAAAATTGACAAACGAATCACAAGACAAAACACGACGCGTTTCGACCTCTTAGGTCTTCTTCAGGCAAGACACACAGCACTCAGGACAACGAAAATGAACGAGCAATCCCTTATCTTCATCCAATTCAGCGCAAGATGGGCGTTGAATCAACAAGCAATAAGTGATTGCTCGTTCATTTTCGTTGTCCTGAGTGTTGTGTGTCTCGCCTGAAGAAGACCTAAGACCTAAGAGGTCGACACGCGTCGTGTTTTGCCTTGTGATTCGTTTGTCAATTTTATTTATTATTATTTTTTTTTTTGGGGGGGGGGATAAAGGAAGGGGGGGGGGGGTAGCAATAATTTTTAAAATTTGTTTAGATTTCCGCCAGCAGTCGCCTCACTTTGCAACTAGATCCTGATTTTGAGTTGATATTATCCGGCTATTCATATTATGACCGACCGACTCAATAGATAACATTTACAATCCAGATATTCCGGACAGATCGCAGTCTTTGTCATGAGCATCGAATGCATGTGACCAAAACCAGACACAAATTCAGTAGTGTAATAACGGTCGCACTTAGAGAACGCCATGTTCACCAACTCGGGAATTTGACACCAAAGCGTGTGACAACTTGAACACCCTTGTAACCCAGCCCGGAATGAATGTGCGTGTCCAATTCGATCATCTGGGACGTGAGCTGAAATAATGACAGGACCGTGAGATGAAAATACGCACGAATACAAAGGAACAAAACACGGTGGGAACCAGCCGCCGTGGCGAAGTGATTAGCATCGCGGACTTCCGGCTGGGAGGTCGTGGGTTCGATTCCCATCAGAGCCATGTGGGATTTTTCAGCCCCGACCGGCTCCTACCAATAGCTGAGTTCGCTACGGGCTCAGCTGGGTAGACTGGGACCACACAGTCGAGTTTCATCCACTTAATGGATGCGTTTCTGAAAGTGTTGCTCAAAATAATTTCCTGACCGACATTGCAGGTGTCTTTATCTCTCGGGCCTGGTTGACGCCAGGATATGTTATGAAAGGAAGCGTAGAGTACAGCCCTGCCATGCAGTCTCAGACCAGAGTGGGAATCCGTAGCGTCATCTTCATCGTCCACTTCGATCAGCATAAAAAATACCTCAAATTCTGTGGCTATTCACGCCCCGCTCTCATGGTGACCTCAGTTTCGATGTCCTCTCCATGTTTATGGCCTTGGTTTGATTCCGTCGGGGTCACAGGATCAGTAAGTTCATTAGGGCTGTCGTTGGACGGACGTGGTGGCGCCTTCTGGAGGAAGAACTCACGCCGGCTCCGCGACTACGCAATTATTGTCGTCAGTAGGGGGCTTAGTAGGTGGTGTCCTGCGTATGTTAGATCAGAACAGGCGCCACTGAACACCACCGAAGTGACTCGGCAGCAGAGCAATGTCCCCTCCGTTGGGTTGCCTCTTGACGACTTGACATTGACTGCTCCCTGTGGATTGCCGGTGCCGGGGTTGCGGCAGCACGGGCTGGGCTGTGGCTGTGGACGGGGTGTCGGAATGAGTGGCGTGGGTGCAGGGCCACTGAGGTGGCACAGATGGGACACAAACAAACAAACAAACATCCACAGTGCGAAGTTATACTTAGCGAGTACACCACACACCCGAAACAGATAGGGTGCATTGGCAACAAACACGTGGTCTCTGAACGATACGGATAACAGGGCTGACAAATGCACCAACCAAACACATCCTGGTGACGGGATTGATAGCAGGAGAAAAGTGGCTGTGATGTGGTGGAGTATTGTTAGGTGAATGGTCAGGTCTGTTCTTCGTCACGTCAGAAGATGATATACATCTTGGGAATTCGCTGGTCTGCGGTGTATTGTGTATTGCTAAAAGGAGAAGAATACTGTGTTTGTGTGTGTGTGTGTGTGTGTGTGTGTGTGTGTGTGTGTGTGTGTGTGTGTGTGTGTGCGTGCGTGCGTGTGTGTGTGTGTGTGTGTGTGTGTGTGTGTGTGTGTGTGTGTGTGTGTGTGTGTGTGTGCTACATGTTAAAAAAACCAGCACGACGTAGCATTTTGAATATTCCACGGCTGTGGCGCAAACTGAGTTTGGAAAGTAGTCTAAAATGGGTCTGAAACTGAATATGTATCGCTCTTTGTTATGCTGCTTATCTCAAAATCTATACATCTATTAGATTAAAAAAAAAAAAAAGTAAGTGACACGTTTGATGATTATAATATCATTGAAATGGATAAAAAAAAATTAATCAGCTTTACATTACACTGTGATTTTTTTTTGTCTCACTTCGTTTTCTGGTCTGACCAAGTGACGGACTTGCCCATCTGTATAGAATGACCACTGACTAACTGACTAAGACGGCAAATCTTTAGTGGAGTTGGGGGGGGGGGGGGGAGGGGGGAGACTGGGGTGTGAGAACTAAGACAGGAAATTAAGAAGAAGGCATTAAAAAATGAAAAGTGGCATGGGGAAAGTTTTTTTCACCCCCGTTGTGTAAACTGACCTGAACATCATTCCGAACTAATTCCACAGGTCGTATTTAATCAACTTGTGCAATCATTAGCAGACAAGAAACACATTGACCTAGACATGGAAAGCTCTCATCCCCATCTCCATCCCCACCCCCATCCTCCTCTTCAAAAAAGGTTTTAATGTGCCTCTAGCACGTACGATCACGCGCGCGCGCACACACACACACACACACACACACACACACACACCATTCTTTGCAGACACAGTCGTCTCTTTTGCAATGTCAGGGGGCAGCGTGATTAAGCATTCCCCGTGATGAACCACTCATTGTCAAACATGTTCTCATAAAGTGTTGGGGTTGACATGACGTTTGACGGTAACGTGGAAGGGATGACATGACATTTAACAATTATCTTTACAGCAGTCTCCATGAAGACCTTGCTTACGGAGGTTCCCTCACACGTGTGGGTTTTTTTTTTTTTTTTTTTTTTTTTTTAGTTCCTAGGACACACAAACAGTCTTTATGATCAAGGATTTTGTGGAAGAATAAATACAGTTTGGGAGCATTTTGTTTTAGTATTTTGAAGTAAGCTTCTTTATTGGCGTCAACTTTTCTAACAAAGATGTAAATATACAGGATCGATGTTGACGATGTAATGCCCACTCCTTCCCCTCGCCTCCCCCCTCCATCCCCATCATACGGTCGACTCAGCTGTAAGCAGCATGACTGGAACTAAGAGGAATGGAAACAAGCAAGCATCACGAATTCCAGATCATACACACATTTATCTCTAGCTTTAGTAGCTTCCACGTCTGTATTTCCTAACTGAGGAACTTGAACACAGCATCACTTAAAGCTACATTCTGTAGCCGTTTCATGGACAGTTTAGATTACAATCCATTCAACTTAACTGTCCCATCTCTACCGGCAAATGTCAACAGCAATCCATTATCATTTGATGTCAACGAGGTGAACCATAAAAACAAAGAAACAAAAACAAAAACAGCAATAACAACAACAGCGACGAGAACAACAACAGCCACAACAACAACAACAACAATTTTTAGAAAGCTGTCCTATTCAAAGTCAGTTTCAAAGTGAAGTGACTGTAGGCGGCAATAGAAACAATTTTTTAAAGATACATTATAGTTAATCGGCCAGACGAAAGGGACAAACAAATTGTTTTGTCTTGTAATTTGTTTCCCCTTTCGTCTGTCGAGTTAATTAAACATTTTTCCTATTCAAGTCAAAGTAAGGAAAACATGGTAACATACTAGCATACGTACACACATTATTCCAGCTGCAATGTTAAAACGAAAATAATCAATATATATTTCTTTGCACATATGAACATAATTTGCTGGGAACAATGTTACCTGTCAAAGACCAGCCCCAAGACAAGACAGAAATGGGAGCCACGCAAGTACAGCAGTTTCACCAGAGCACAGAACCAGCAGATCCAGATTGGCAGAGAGCCTGTTGTATGTGTGTGTGTGTGTGTGTCTGACACAATGCATGGCTGACATATGGCGGTCGCCGGCACACACGCTGAACTGGGGCAGCCTGATTGG
>CM065733.1:49104992-49114992 GCA_033310375.1 Conus canariensis | reverse complement strand
ACACACACACACACACACACACACACACACACACACACACACACGCACACACACACACACACGCAAGAGCGCGCGCGCAAACATGAAGATCAACATCCACTCATGGAAAACGGGGTAAGAACGTTGTGTGTGTGTGTGTGTGTGTGTGTGTGTGTGTGTGTGTGTGTGTGTGTGTGTGTGTGTGTGTGTCTTTATGTTCGCAGGTAAGCACGCGGGCGCGCGAGTGTATGTGAGTGTACATGTGCGAGTGTACATGTGTGTTTGAGAATCTGTGTATGAGAGACTCTATGTGTGTGTGTGCGTGCGTGCGTGCGTGCGTGCGTGCGTGCGCGCGCGCGCGCGTGTTTGTGTGTGTGTGTGTTCTGTCTGGTCTTGGTTTTACATGTACTGTTTCTTCTCTTATTCGGGTGTCCAATAATAGTGTGGAGTACTACGTTAGGTAAAAGGACCAGGTGATAATCCTGGCAATGACAGTTCGTTTGATTCACGTGGATTAACCATCTTCGCGGCAGCTGGGCGCCATCTTGTGGTCATCAGCCTCCACCTGTGGCCGCTTCCAGTCAACAGTAACATGATAGACTGAGACACGTGTCTGGAACATCAATTAGGCCTACTTGTCCGGCGATAAATTGAAGCAATTGAAATATTAAGACAAATGGACAAAATAGGTTTACGTTTTACAGATAATTGCGCGTTTCACGCATATGCGTGGCAGTATGTGTGTGAGATGTGACAAGTCAGAATTACCTTTATTGACTGTTGAATAATAGTTTCACGCTTTGTTTCAGCCTGAGCCAACAAAACAAACAAGTAAACAAACAAACAAGCAAACAAATGACCCAGAGAGAGAGAGAGAGAGACAGACAGACAGACAGACAGACAGACAGACAGACAGACAGACAAAGAGGGGGGGGGGCAGACAGACAGACAGACAGACAGACAGACACAGTTCAAAAACAATCAGTACTTTACTCCATAATTTTTCAGCCAAATTTTTTTTTTTTTTTTGGAACTTTTTTTTTCTTTTTTTTTTCTCTACATTTTCCATACATAATTGAAAATGACAATATAGGAGACCGTACAAACAAAAGCAACGAGAAAAAAAATATTGAATGAAAAGGGCACTACAAGTAAACATCTAGACAGAAATGAACTGTAGCTTGAATACTAGATGGACAAGAATCTGTAGTTACATTGTAGTATTCCTGGTGACAGGCATGAATATTTATACGTCTCATACACATTACAAGTATGGCAAAAAAACAAGTAACGGCACGATGGGTTTGCTAGCTCGTTGCTTTATCTATTTAAAAAGTTTGTTTTCTGCCTGAAAACTGTTATATCTCATATTTGTTAAAGAAATATACTTTTCAGTTTCATATTTAATCTTCAAGAAGGATTTAAAGTTAACATAGAGTGGTAGAGTTTCCACCGTTTTACGTTTGAAGATGAAAAATTTTGCAAGGATTTTAATATAATCAAGGACATGACTTGACTTTGTATTCTTCTCATATCCAAATAGCACAAACGTTTCGTTAAGTAAAAGGTTAAAGCTATTTTCTGTACTGGAGTTGATACATGCTTCTAACTGTCCCCAAAAACGTTTTACATGTGGACATCCCCATAACATGTGACTAACACTGTCTCTCACGTTTTTACAGAAAGAACAATCCTCAGAGTTAACAACATTCATGTTTGCAAGGATGACGTTAGTTGCTAATATTCGGTGCAGAATTCTTATTTGGAACCATTTCAGTTTGATTTCTTGTATTTTCTTGGCCTTGATGAAAATATTTTTCCAATTAAGCTCTCTTTTCATTTTTTCATTCCATCTTTTACAATGTTTGGGTTCTAATTTGTCCTTTAGCATATCATAATAAAACTTCGTTCCTTTTGGGATGGAATATGTCAATTGAAGCGTTTTGTGAGTCAATGCAATGGAATCGTTACTGTTAAGGGTTAATCCTGTCTTGTTGATATAGCAACGTATAGCACCGACACATCCATTATAAGTGACAAAATCGACGTTAACACCATGCTTTTGTTTAAACTGATTCATAGTCAAAAAGGTTCCATCATCATTTAACAAATCTCTAATCAGAAAAATACCCTTGTCAGCCCATCTCTTGTAGTAAATGATTCTTTGACCTATCCTAATATCTATATTATGTAAAATAGGTTCCAAAAGCAAATCACTTGTTGTTTCAATATTTACCTTTAAGCTAAATATTTTATATGCTTCGAAGACATTGATCCAAAAATTGCTTAACATGTGTTTCTCAGCAGGTATTGATGGGCCCAATAAATCTAACTTAGCTATGTTCGGATAAATTGTTGTGAGTAATCTTTTCCATTTGTGATTACTATTTTTCAGTCTTCGAATCCAGCTGAGTTTTAATGCTGTTACTGCATCCTTAATATGAGGAATTCCAAGTCCATCTTCATTAATATTTCTTACAGCTACTTTCCTGTTGATTCTATCTTTTTTCCTACTCCAAACGAACTGAAACACCGAGATTTGTATTGATTCTATCAACTGGTCGGGTGGATGTGGTAGCAACATCCATAGGTAAGTAATTTTTGACAGAATTAAAGACTTGAGAACCGCTACTCTACCCAGAGGCGTTATGTTTCGCTTAAGTCATATCTTGTACAGTCTTCTAATTTCTGCACATTTTTCGTTCAAATTGAAGTTCGTACGGTCAGTTAAATCATTAGTTAACCAGACGCCAAGCACTTTGAATTTCGGAGGATTCCATTTAAAGTGTAAATGAGGCATAAATCTCTCTTGGGAATTGCATTTGTTTCCTAACCATATAGCCGCCGACTTTCCTGTATTAAGTTTTAAACCAGACTTTTTACCAAACATATCTAATGTGCTCAGAGCTTCTTCAAATATTACTTTTTTGTCATTTAAGAAAAGTTCAGTGTCGTCAGCAAACTGAGAAATTTTATATTCTATATCACCTATTTTAATTCCTTCTATCTTATTATTTTGACGTATCATGCAACCCAGGATTTCCACACATAGGATAAACAAATATGGAGAGATAGGATCCCCTTGTCTACAGCCCCTCCCAATTTGAAACCATTCGGAGATAATCCTATTGACACAAACTGCTGATTTAATGTCTCTATAAAAAGTATTAACCCACTGGCATATATCTGGACCAAAGCCAAATGCACGCATCATTTTTGATATAAACTTCCAGCTAACAGAATCAAAGGCTTTTTGAAAATCTAGGCATAAAAGTAAACCAGGCATTTTATTCTTATTCAAATAATCAATTAAATCATATATTAATCTAATGTTGTCACCTATAAAGCGGTTAGACACAAAGCCTGACTGATCTTCATTTATGATTGAAGGTAAGATGAGCTTAATTCTGTTAGCAATGCATGCAGACCCAATTTTATACGCGACATTTAACAATGATATTGGTCTCCAGTTTTGTAATCTACTCCTATCCTTATCAGGTGTGGGTAAACAAACAATTAAACCTTCTTTTTGAGTAGACGATAGTTCTTGATTGCAAAATCCCTCATTTAACGACCTTACTATGAACGCTCCTAATTGACCCCAAAACACCTTGAAAAATTCAACGGTGAATCCATCTGTGCCAGGACTTTTATTATTTTTCATTTGTTTTAAAGCCTTATTAGCTTCATCTAAAGTTATCAGTCCCTCCATTAAGTCCTTTTCATCCGCTGTTATTGTAGGCAGGTTATTTACAAGTTCACTAATAACACTGTCTTCCACTTCCTTTTCCTCGTGAAGCTTTTCATAAAAATGTTTTACTTCTTTTACAATATCATTGGTTTCTTTTATTTCCATTCCATTATCAAGTACAATTTTACTCATACATTTACTAACATAATTTCTTTTCTCTAAACAACAAAAATACTTATTCACTTTTCCCCTTCGGCCACCCATCGAGCCCTTGATCGCAACAACACTCTCTCGAAAACTTGGTGAGCGACTGCCGTGGCGAGCGGTCACGCTTTTTTCAGCTCTAGTCGTTCTCTGCAAACCGAGTGTGAACTGAGTTCGTTCTTTCGCTCGATCGACTTGGCAACAACCTTGCTGTGTCAACTCGATCTGTCAATCGGACGGTTTGAAAAGGATATCGTTGTTTTGATTCGCCTTTTTCAGCCATCACGTCCGTTCCTTCGATACTTAAAGATGTCTGCTGGAGTCAACCCGGTTTTTCTCAAAACTAGAGACATTCCAAATGTCTCCTCCGACCGTCCAGCTACGGTCCTGGAGATGTGTGTGGCGGCGGAACGGGTGGCAGGCCAGGGCTCCATGGTCGGCGCCCAGCTGATCAACGGGCTATGGAGACTCTACCCAGCGACCAAAGACGCCAGATCACAGCTCCTAGTTCAAGGAATAAAGGTGAGAGGTGTCTTACTCCAAGTGAAAAACACAAACCCCTTTATTCTGAGGAACGAAACTGGGGAGGAGAAACCATCAACCAAAGTCTGGATAGACAATGTGCCTATTTCCGTAGCAGGCTGAGCGATAGAGCACGCATTAACAAAAGCAGGATGCGAAATACGCTCTCAAATAAAAACTGAAAGAGCCAGAGATGCCGACGGTAAACTCACACGTTTCCTCACCGGAAGAAGATTTGTATCCATTACCGTCCCCACTAGGCCCCTGGAGAAAATGCTGAAAATTAGCATTTTCAACGCTAAAATCTACCACAAGGAGCAAAAACATGTGAAAAAGGTAATTACATGCTCCAAATGTTTGGAACAAGGTCACCATGTCACCGACTGTACGAATGACATCGTGTGCATAGCCTGTCAAAAACCAGGCCACAAACGTGGAGATTCACAGTGTGAGCTTTTAGTGGTTGGTCCGGCACAAAAGGACCGAGAGGATGAAACTGGTGTGAAGGGAGAGTGTGATAGAAAAAATGACAGTGAGAGTGAACAGAGTGAACATGGATGTGATAAAGTGGAACGACAGAGAGAGGATAGAAATTCACAAAGAAAAACAAACAAATATAAAGAAAGTAGAGGACGGCCGAATTCACGGCAGACGACCATCCACTCCTCTATGCAGCTTGGCAGCTCCTCACGACACCGGTCGGAAACGCCCAAACGCCGGAGGGACACCAACAGTCCGAGGACATCAGGGAGCAAGCAGCCCAGATTTGAGTTCGATCGGTCTGACTCCCCTCCTCCTCTTGATTCCGACTGTGAGGAAAGAGAGGTATATGGCTGATTGTCTATCGCTCCGCAGGCGACCTGTTGATGATCATACATCGATTTACGGACTGTGATTCAAGAATGCGAATTCTGGTTTTTGTCTTGTTTGGTTTTCATATGCTAAGAAAATTCAACATATATTTCCGTGTATTGGTATGGATAAAATGCGTATTGTTACTCTGAATGTTAGAGGATTAAAAAATAATCTTAAAAGATTATCAGTATTTCATTATCTGAAAAGCAAATGCTTTGATTTAGTGTGCTTACAGGAAGCTCATTTAACACGGAATGACTTACCTATATGGGAAAAACAATGGGGAGGGGAGATTTATTACAATGAAGATACCAATAGGAGTAAAGGCGAGATTATTCTGGTCTCAAAAAATTTCTATGGAAAAATTAGTTTGAAACTGTCACAAAACAGAATCTTAGCTGTAGCTGTCAAAAACGAGAATTATGATTTTATTCTTGTAAATACATACGCTCCAAACAATGCAGGAGACAAAATAGCCTTTTTCAAGGATGTACAAGAAAAATGCAATGAATTCTCCCCGCAAAACTTAGTTTTAGTGAGGGACTTTAATTGTGTACTCAATAACAAGTTAGACATTATATCAGGGCAACCTCACCGTGACGCCGAAGTGAGCCAATTCAATAAGCTTACGAATTCATTGGAATTACTCGACACATGGCGTTCATTTCATAAGGATAAAAAAGAATACAGCAGGAACAGAAAGAATCCATTTATAGCGCGACGCCTGGATTATTGTTTCGCCTCGGAGGGAATGTTGCAATTCTGTGTTTCTTCAGAATTATTGACGGTTCCTAACTCCGATCATAAAGCTATAGTTTGTGAGTTTAACAGCAGTGAATTCCAGCGCGGTCCAGGATACTGGAAATTCAACAACAGTTACTTTAAAAACCCTGATTTCTTACAAAAAATGAACAACCTACTCGACGAACTGCTAGATAAGTACTCTAATGAAAACATTTCAAACATAGAAAAATGGGAATTATGTAAGATGGAAATCAGAAACTTTTGTAGCGAGTATGGGAAAGATCTGTCTTGTAAAAAAAGATTTGAGTTTCAAAGGATACAAATGCAGCTAAAAGAAACGGAGAATATTCTAGTTCATAACACTGACAACAAAGAAGCTTGCGCCCGACTTTTTCAACTTAAACAGCAGTTTGAAATAATGCACATGGACAAAGCTAAGGGTGCACAAGTTCGATCAAGTACAAAATGGGTCGAAGATGGTGAACGGAACACGAAATACTTTTGTAATCTAGAGAAATCAAGAGGAATGAGAAAAATTATTACAAGACTACGCAAAGATACGGGTGAAACAATAACTGACCAAAATGACATATTGCAAGAACAGTTGTCCTTCTACTCAAACCTCTACAATCAATCTACAAATGTAGACAATGTTAAAGAGGCAGCTAACCAGTTTTTAGAAAACGTAACATACCCACGACTAGAAAAATACGAAGCTGACCTATGCGAAGGAATGATATCGATAGAGGAATCAACGTACGCCCTGAATAAATTAAGAAATGGCTCTGCGCCTGGCAGTGATGGCATTACCATCGAATTTTTAAAAGTGTTTTGGAGTAAACTGTCTAAAGTGATAACAGAATCTTATGCGGAATCATTCTTTACAGGAGAACTCTCTTATACACAAAAACAAGGAATAATTACGCTACTACACAAAGGCAAGGATTTAGACAGAGACCAAATACACAATTGGAGACCAATAACTCTAATTCTGATTACAAAATACTAGCTAAAGTAATGGCAGAAAGACTCGGTAAAGTTATACATAAATTGATAAACGACGATCAGGTGGGATTTATTAAGGGTAGAAACATTGCTACAGTAATAAGATCAATAGACGATGCGATAAACTATCTAAATAAAACAAATAAAGATGGATGTCTGCTGGCAGTCGACTACTTCAAAGCCTTCGACTCGATTTCAAAACCATTTATGAAGCACGTTTTCGATATCTTTGGCTTCGGAGCTGAGTTCCAAAGATGGATATATGTACTTAACAACAATACCTCAAGTAGCATAAACCATGGAGGATGGATTTCAGAACCTTTCGCCGTGTTATGTGGTATTAGACAAGGATGTCCGTTTTCACCCCTTGCATTTGTATTAGCTGTTGAAGTACTAGCCATCAAGGTGAGAAATAGTACTGTTGAAGGTATCAGACTACCTCACTCTGCAGAAAGAGCTTCTTGTTGTTTGAAAATAAAACAAATGGCCGATGATACAACCCTATTCTTAAAAAACAAAAAGACATTAATAAATCGTTGGAAATAATAAACTGGTTTGAAACATTTTCAGGCTTGAAAATAAACGTTCATAAGACAAAAGCCCTTCAGATAGGTAGACAAAACGAAGAATGTAATGTGCCAGTTTCCATAGTTAATAAAATTAAAATATTAGGTATTTATTTTGAGTCAAACAAGATGGCAAAAAATATAGAAGAGAACTGGTTATCCAGAATAGATCGTATGCAAAAAACAATAAAAGACTGGAGTAAAAGAGATCTGTCTATTCAAGGAAAAATTATCGTCATAAAGACGTTTATAATTAGCCAATTCGTCTACGTGATGTAATCAATTGGTCTTCCCAACAAAATTTTGACTAAGATAAACACTTATCTCTATAAATTTATATGGCAGAAAAAATTCAGCAATAGAAAAGCGTTTGAAAAAGTAAAGAGAAAAGTCATGGAGGCTGAACATGAAGAGGGTGGCCTTAGCATGATAAACATGGTAACATTTCAAAAACTTCTACATTTACAATGGGTCGGAAAACTTTTTGAAGCCACAGATCAACAAAACTGGACTTTAATACCGAGGTGGCATCTAGATAAACTCGCTAAACATAACAACATTTTTCTTATCAACACTAAATCTAATTCGGTTAAGGGATTGGACAGAATTGATAATGAATTCTGGAAGGAAATCATAACCACTTACCTAGACAATAAACATATTAAAAAGGCAGAAGAAATAAGCCGCACCAATTTTCTGAATGAATTGTTATTCAACAACTCATTAATACAAAAATAAAACACTGTTTTTTGAGAGATGGCAAAGGAAAGGTATTGATCAAGTCAAACACATAATCCACCGCACAGAAAAGAGAATACTTTCCTTAGAAGAAATACTTGGACTGATTGAACAAAACAGGGCAAATACAATGTTAGAATATAACATTCTTGTTAACTCTATCCCTAAACACTGGTTTCAGTGGATTATGACTGGGGTAGAAGAACAAGACACCAAGAAATGTGATGCAAGCCAATATAATAAAAAGCCTAAAATAATCAAGAAATTATTACAAACTAAAAAAGAACCAGAAATTCCATGTGCCTTTTATTTTTGGCGCAGAAAACTTGGATTTCATCTGGATGAAACATCGTGGCGTAGAGCAAGAGAGGTCACAAAAGAAACAAGATTAAGAGTTTTACACTGGAAGATACTTCATAATATCTTCCCTACAAATATTGTTCTTCATAAAATGAAAGTAAAAGAAAATAACAATAACAAGTGTTCTTACTGTTGTGATACTGTTGATTACATGGAGCATTTTTTCTAGGAGTGCCCAGTAGCACGCAGCTTCTGGAGGTTTATAGAAAAGAAGATTTATCTAAAAACAAACATTAAGTTGAAATTATCTGTGACTGACGTACTGTTTGGCGTCACAATCTCTCTGCATTGCAAAAAAATACACCAATATATAAATCATATTATTTTGATCGGTAAAATGTGCATTAGTATTTTCAAAAAAACAGAATCGGCGTTGCCTCTACAGTCTATTTTTGAACGAGAACTGAATATACGCAACATATAGAATCTAACAGAATATTGTTCAACCCGTTACAAATTTGCTACGCAAACAAACAAACATATAAATAAAAAACAGAACCTATTAGAGTGACAAAAAGATACAGATAAAGATATCATTAAAGTCATAATAATGAACCCAGACATTTACTAGATTACACATTTGCTAATTTTTCTGTAATTAGAAACGTTGGTGATTGTGATGTGTTGGTGATTCGGGCGCGGTGGCGCGCGCGTGCGCTCGCGCGCGCGCTCGCACAGTTGCCATCTCACTTCTTGGATTTCCTCTTGTCTCCCTTGTGGATTTTTACGCGGAACAGTCCAACTTGCGGACAAGTGAATTGCCGCCGCCCCTCTCCCGATCCCCCCCCCCCCTCCCCTCCGCGGCCCGCCGCTTTTCCCCTCAACAAAATTTGTATTCAACCTTATATCAGTATACAGCTTTCTACTATATATCATATTTGGTAATCACCTGCACATTTAATGCAATATTACAGCTCACGCCTATTGAAAAAAAAAAAAAACAAAAAAAAAAAACACTCTCTCCATTCTATGTGCTCTAATAGCGACCAGCTTACCTTTATCATCATGTAACTGCTGCTTTTCAATATTTGTTAAGCTTCTCTTTCTTTCTAACGTTTCAATACTGCTTTCAAGCTGTCTCTCTATTTCGTTTTCGTTGCGGCCAAATTCTTGATCAGAACTTTTTTTTCGATGTTGGTTTTGAAGGGCACAATTTTAAAGAAAATCAGGAATTATTCTGTGTCGATCTTCAGAATACGCTACATTAGATTTCTAACCATTATTATGGGTCTGGGAAAGTTAGCGAGGAATCGTTGTTGCTGTTGTTGTTGTTGTTGTTGTTGTTGTTGTTATTGTTGTTGTTGTTGTGTGTGTGTGTGTGTTTTGTTTTTTGGTT
>CM065733.1:49097492-49102492 GCA_033310375.1 Conus canariensis | reverse complement strand
ACTGTTATGAACGAATGAAGAAAAAGTCTATCATTACATTGAAGTCTGTTAACAACCACGATGTGTGTGTGTGTGCGTGCGTGCGTGCGTGCGTGCGCGCGCGCGCGCGCGCATGCGTGCGTGCGTGCGTGCGTGCGTGCGTGCGTGCGTGTGTGTGTGTGTGTGTGTGTGTGTGTGTATCCATTATTATGTTGCAGTTTGAAAACAACCGCGATATGTTTTTTTTTATTTTTATGTCTTTCATCATGTTTTCTTCTGAAAACAACCACGTCATGTGTATGTTTTTGATGTTATTTATCATAATTGTAGTCTGACAACAACTACGACATTTGTCTGTATTTGGTGTCAGTTATGTTGGAATTTGAAATCTACCACGTCATATATTTCTGTTTTTATGTCGGTGATCACATTGTAATTTGAACAACCGCGTCATATGTCTGTTTTTGATGTCAGTTTTCATGTTGAAGTTTGAAAAGTACCACATCATATGGAAAACATGAAGGAAGTAAGGAAATGGAGTGAACGATATTGAATGATATGGACTGGATGACACGGGAAACGACTGAATGAAGCGCCAGCTGGCAGTTCTTCAGTCGGCACTACCCAGATAGGCACCCCGTTGTGTAAACGAGTGTGGATTGTAAAGCGCTTAGAGCTTGGTCTCTAGCCGAGAATAGGCGCTACATAAGTATTCATTCTAATAATAATAATGATGATAATAAAAATGATAATATGCCTTTTAAATGGCCTTTATGACATTGTGGGTTCAAAACAACCACGCTATAAGTCTGTTGAGCTATTATTTATGATTTTGTAGGATGAATACAAATGGATGACTATAGCACCTGCGCGAAGTTTTACGAACAAGTATAGAATATTATGGCAGCGTAAACAAAACAATCATTGTCAGTGCCCCCCCCTCTCTCTCTCTCTCTCTTTGTCTCTCTCTCTCTCTCTCTCTCTCTCTCTCTCTCTCTCTCCAGCACCCTACAAATACCCTAACCCCCCCCCCACCCCACATCCTCCTCTCTCACCCAACACCCCACATGCCCAATCCCCACCCTCACCCTACATCTTACCTGACCACAGTGGGGAAGTTTTCTACCGTTACTACCAGTGCGGCCGCCCACCCCGCCCCCATGACCAGTTTGGACATGATGACCAGGGCATTGACCGCTGACCCCTCCACGCCTGAGCATGCCGGCAACAGACAAGGTACAGAGCGATGGACAAAGAGACGGAAAGGAAAGGAAGAAAGCTAGAACGAAACAGACAGTGGTGTTAGCAAGAAAAACTTAACAGCGAAAGGATAGAAAGAATAAAACAGACTGCGGGAGTTACTCAGAACCTGACAAATCACAAATTAACAGCGAAAGGAAAGCGAGTTAGAATGAAACTGTATGCGGTGTTACTAACAACATGACAGTTTACGAATCAACAAACAAAACGAAGCTCAGAAAGGACAAAGGACATGAAATTTCGAATGAAGCATACTATGGTGTTCATAAGAACAAGGCAAATTACAAATTAACATACAAAACATGACAAAGCAAAGCTTATTTGATACAAAATAGAAAACACACAAAAAAGGAGCGAAATTTCGTCAAATATTTTCTTTTGACGTTTCAAACTACAGACACAGAAAATGCTTGAAACAGTTTTTAACCACATTCACTTGTCTGCTTAATAAGCGTGACGTGGACTTTGTTTTGTTTACTGAATCGTATTTGACTTTGAAAAAAATAGTAATGAATAAGCGTACAGATGACGTAGATCAAAACATATGCCTTTATTACGCGCGCGCGTGTACGTGTGTGTGTGTGTGTGTGTGTGTGCGTGTGCGTGTGCGTGTGCGTGTGTGTGTGTGTGTGTGTGCGTGCGTGCGTGCGTGCGTGTGTGTGTGTGTGTGTGTGGCGTGTGGTGTGTGTGTGTGTGTGTGTGTGTGTGTGTGTGTGTGTGTGAGTATAAAGGGAACTATCTTAAAAGTCCATTTCTCACCTTAATCTTAAAACATACTGATCTCCTTTTAAGCTTACAAACCAGTTCCCAACTTAGCGTGGAAATGAAATGAAAGCTGTGTCATAATTTCCTTCTACCAGAACTTTCATAGATGAATCAAAGAGACTACAAGAATGGCGCGTAGTTTAAGAGTGAGCTACCTTTATGAATCATAATTATGATGATAATGACACTTAATCAAAGACTGACTTATTTGTGTGAATTAGAAGGATTACAACGATGGCACACAGTTCAAAATGGACTTATCTGTATGAATAAAATAGAAATAACAAAACTGTCATACATTACAAGGATGATTTTCCTGTATGAGTTAGATGTGAATGATGGTACATATGTTAAGAATAAATTACCTGCATGAATCAGAAAAGTAACGATGATGTCATACAATACAACGATAATTTACTTCTAAGACTAAACTGTATGGATAATTGATAACAATCATGTCACACAGTACAGGAATGATTTACCTGTATGAATCAGAAAGATAACAATGATGGCACACAGGTCAAGAATGTTTTATCTGCATGAACATAGAACAACAAGAATATCACACATTTAAATGGTGATTTAGCTGATGAATCAGAAAGATAATGGCGCACAGGTCACAGATGACTCACCAGCATGAATCACATGATGACAATAATGGCACGCAGGGCAGATGACTCACCTGCATGAATCAGAATGATGACAATAATGGCACAAAGGTTAAGAATGACACCTGAGAACCAGCCGCCGTGGCGAAGTGGTTAGCGTCGCGGACTCCCGGCTGGGAGGTCGTGGGTTCGAATCCCATCAGAGTCATGTGGGTTTTTCTGCCCCCACCGGCTCCCACCCAGAGTTGAGTTTGCTACGGGCTCAGTTGGGAAGACTGGGACCACACAGTCGAGTTTCATCCACTTAATGGATGCGTTTCTGAGAGTGTTGCTCAAATTTCCTGACCAACACTGCAGGTGTCTGTATTTCTCGGGCCTGGTTGACGCCGGGATATATTATGAAAGGAAGCGTAGAGTACAGCCCTGTCATGTAGTCTCAGACCGAAATGGACATCCGTAGCATCATCTTAATCATCCTCATTCTCATCGATCAGCATTAAAAAAAAATGTCTCAGATTCTGTGGCCCTTCATGCCCTGCTCTCATGGTGACCTCAATTTCGATGTCCTCTCCACGTCTGTGGCCTTGGTTTGGTCCCGTCGGGGTCACCGGTATCGTTGGTCCATGGGGGCTGTCGTTGGACGGACGTGGTGGTGCCCTCCGGAGGGAGAGCTCACTCACGCCGGCTCCGCGACTGAGCAATTATTGTCATCAGTAGGGGCTTAGTAGGTGGTGTCCTGCGTATGTTAGATCAGAACAGGCGCCACTGAACACCACCGAAGTGACTCGGCAGCAGTGCAGTGTCTCCTCCGGTGGGTTGCCTCTTGACGACTTGACATTGACTGCTCCCTGTGGATTGCCGGTGCCGGGGCTGCGGCGGGGCCGACCGGGCTGGGGCTGTGGACGGGGTGTCGGAATGAGCGGCGTGGGTGCACTGCCTCTGAGGTGGCGCAGAGGTTGGGACAGCAAAAAAAAAAAAAAGAAAAAAAAGAATGACACCTGAGTGAATCAGAATGATGACAATAATGGCACACAGGGCAGATGACTCACCTGCATGAATCAGAATGATGACAATAATGGCACACAGGGCAGCGGCAAAATAGTTCAGGAAGCACGTCCACCTTCTGCCAATTCTGAAGGGAAAACACAAAGGGTCAAAGGTCAGCCGAACTTCCACAACACACACAGTTCTTTGTCTACTGCCATTAGTAGATGGCGGCGCATCGTTTAGGAACCTGAAGATCCCAGAATCCTGTTTTGAATTTTTCTGACCAGACACCCTCCCCTCCCCCTCACATCAAAAATACAGAAACGGCTTTGACCAAAGACATAAATGCAATAGTATTACTGTGAACTGCACTCCCATGTTTTTCCCTCTTAATGATGTAGATCTGATCACAAACATGGAAACGACGCAGGGACAAGCTACTCTGACGTTTCCTCCGCTGTTCATGTGGTTTTGATTGTACTTAATGAAACTACAAACTGGGCGGGTACTCCCATCTCCGTATCCTTTACGCATATAGCTCTTTCACCATAGATAAGGCAAAAACATAGTGCGGCAATACAACTGTCTTCTTAAATGCTGTCGATGTCGATTTGATCTTTATCATGAATTAGGCAACAGCATTGTGGGCCAGTGCATCTGTCTTTTTTAACAACTGTTGATGTCTGTCTAATCTGTTATTACTGAAAGAGCCGCACCATAGCTGGTGGGTACAATGTTGTTCATGTCGGTTTGACAAAAGCCACGGGAACCACACATTAGGCTGGCAGATCCATCTGTTCACATTTTTTTATGTGGCTTTGGTGATAAGTATGGGTTATTCAACGTCCATCTTGCGCCCAATTTGAGAAGATAAGTGATTACTCGTTGTTCGTTTTCATTGTCCTAAATGTCGTTTTTCTTATCTGAAGAAGACCTAAGAGGTCGAAACGCGTCATTTCCTGTTTTCTGGTGAATTAATTGTAATAATTCTTTTAAAAAAATTCACAATTATGCAAACACTAAACAAGGTTCATACACCTCAGTTTTCAACGTTTTTACACGCATATTTCAATGTTATCCCCGTGACGTTGGTCATTGATATCTATCTTAAAAAGTATACTAACAACTCCGCAAAACAAAGAAACAAACGAATCACAAGACTAAACACGACACGTTTTGACCTCTCAGGTCTTCTTCAGGCAAGAGAAACAACACTCAAGACAAGACAACGAAAATGAAGGACGAGCAATCACTTGCTTTGTTCAAATTCGGCGCAAGATGGGCGTTGAACGACAGCCTCTAAATATTCAGGACACCACAGTGGCACGCGCTGCCATCTATTCACCTGTTGTTGAGGTAGGCGGAGAAGCACTGGGCAGGCGCCTCTACCATGGAGAGGAG
>CM065733.1:49072492-49079992 GCA_033310375.1 Conus canariensis | reverse complement strand
ATATATTAAACGAGATCGAACAAGTGAGTTTGCAAGACATAAAAGTGCTTTAGTATCCTGACCCCAACGTTGTTTACTTATAATTTTGAGAAAATTTAATGCTTTTCGTGCTTTATCAAGTATATGATTTATATGTTGATTCCAGGTAAGTTTTGATGACAGATAAACACCTAAAAACTTAACACTTTGCACAAACTTAAGGGCAATTCCATTAATGCTGAATATTGGCATTTTTTCTGGGTTATAACCTGAGTTAAAAAGGACCATGTTTGTTTTTTCTAAAGATAATGATAAACCATTTTCTTTCATAAAATTAGTGATCTTATCTAATTCCTTTTGGTAAACTTTTTTTGTATAGTTTAATGCTCTAGTGGGTGTATTGCGTTTCATTGTTACCTTCATCCACATGCATATATCGTCCGCATACTGGACTAAAACTGAATCGTTTGACAATCTCTTTGGAAGATCGGCTATGAGCATGTTAAATAAAACAGGAGAAATAACTGAACCTTGAGGTAATCCCATCTGAAGTTCTCTGGGGTTCGAGTACGTGTTTCCTACTCTTACTTGTATGAAACGATGTGAAAGGAAGTTTTTAATGTAGTTATACATATTACCATTAATATTGTTTTCCTTAAGCTTTTGCAATAATTTGTAGTGCCATACTTGATCATAAGCTTTCTTAACGTCCAAAAAAGTTGCAAGGATATTCTTCCGCCTCGCGAACTGCTGTTTGATTTGTGTTGTTAGTTTCACTAGATGTTCTGTAGTTGATCGGCCTTTCCGAAAGCCTGCTTGATTTGGGGGTATAATGCACTGTTTTTCGCAGAAATGGACTAATCTGTTTAATATTATTTTCTCCATAAGTTTGCAAACGTGTGACGTTAACGAGATGGGTCGATAGCTGTTTCTATCTCCTTTAGGCTTTCCCTTCTTATGTATAGGAATAACAATTGATCGCTTCCAAACTGAAGGCATTTCCCCTTTACTCCAACATCTTTGCATGAATATATGTAAAAATTGAATAACATTGTAAGGTAAGTGTTTTAACATTTCATAAGATATTCCATCTAATCCAACAGATGTTTTTGCTTTACTCAAATGTAAAATACTTTCTTTTACTTCCTCAAGTGTTATTTCAGAATTTACATAGCTTTTCCTTGTGAACTCATTATCATCATGAACTGATTTTGTTTTACTTTGCTCTTCACTTTCTCTGTACTCTTTACTTTCAGTTGATAGACCTGCATTTCTACTATAACTGACAAACATCTCTGCAAATGCTTCTGCTTTTTCATTATTAGTGGGTAGATCTGAGTTCTCTAATCTTATGGGACATTGTGGTAAATTAATTCCGTTCTTCATGGTTTTCATGTTTCCCCAGACTTTTTGCATATCTTTATGACTGTAGATTTCATTAATACAAAAAGAAGACCAGTATTGTCTCTTGGCCTGGGCGTTAACTCTGTTTGATTTATTTTTTGCCTTGTTTGCCTCTTGATGGTTTGGGGTAGAATTTTCTTGTATGTATATTTTAAATTTCTCCCATTTTTCGCTATTTGCCTTTTCACAGTCGTCATTCCACCAGATATTTCCAGAGTGTTTATGTGATTTCTTTGTCTTAAGCATGGGTATAGAGTCATTTGCAGCATCTAGGACTGCCTTGGTAAATGAAAAATAAAGATCATTTATATTTTTATCGTGCACATCCTCAACGTAAAACGTGGACATATTTGCTGAAAATTTATCCCAATTAGCAAATTTATAATTGTACTTTGGGACTTTATCCTCAGTTAGATCTGTAATTCTTGTGCTTGCAATTTCAAAGCTTGTTATAATCGGAATATGATCACTATTTAAACAATGAACCAGTGTGTTCCACTCACAAATGGGAGCTAGATCAGGCGAAACCAGAGTTAAATCAATTGCCGTAGCTCTATGATTAGGGTTATCGGGGATTCGTGTAACTCGACCATCGTTTAATAGATAAAATGATGAATCTACAACATTCTCTATGAAGCGATTGCTCGTGATATGGTCACAGTTCTTCTCCCAAAAAGGGGCATGTGTGTGTGTGTGTGTGTGTGTGTGTGTGTGTGTGTGTGTGTGTGTGTGTGTGTGTGTGTGTGTGTGTGTGTGTGTGTGCTGGCGCGTGCATGTGTGTGTGTGTGTGTGTGTGTGTGTGTGTGTGTGTGCTGGCGCGTGCATATGTGTGTGTGTGTGTGTGTGTGTGTGTGTGTGTGTGTGTGTGTGTGTGTGTGTGTGTGTATACAATCATATACAAAGCTTGCTCTTATTTCTTAGATCGAAGAAATAGGGGGAATGGTGCTCGGTTACTTTTATCCTTGGAATTCATTAGTTTATTGTAATTTAGTCCCTTGCGGATTCATCCAAGAACTGGCCCTCAGCACTTGTGTCTAAGAGGTTATCTTTTTATATTTTCTACTTTTCACAAGAAAATGTAGCTTTTTTGCTCTTTGATTATTTTCTTTTGCTTCTTAGGTGGCACCTTTGGTTGGTTGTTTGAAAACTCAACAAACATACTACGGTATTGCACACCAGCCTTTTTCTGGGATAGCATTCTTCTTAAAACCGAAAAGACAGAGCAGTCAAGTTACCACTTACCGCGGTCACTGAAGAGAAACAATCAGGTTTCGAGGCACCGTTATCTGACAAGGAATTATATGTTCGTGAGTTTTTTTTCTCTTGGAGACTATAAGCCTGCTGAAGGCTCAATTTGAGAAGCATTTATTATTCTCCATTCATCTACTCAAGCACGTACTGTTAGTTAGGCAGAATTATCTACAACTACAGATATGAATGCATATCTCCCTCTGTTTTTCAATATAAGACATAAGAGCAAGCTTTGTTTATAATTGAATATTTCTTGTAGTCATTACCCACACACCTTTCACAACTACCCACGCATAACTACTACCACCTCTTTCATCACCCAGCGAAATCATTTATTTTATTCACCAAACCTTTTTTTATTTATTACAGCTGCTTTCATTTTATTCATCTATTTATTTATCCCATATATATATATATATATATATATATATATATAACCAGGAGTTATGTGTTAGTGAGTTTCCTCCCCATTGGAGAGTGTCTCTTCCTTGGAGACTCTTAGCTTGCTGAAGACTCATTTTGAGAAGCATTTATTATTTCCCCCTCACCCTCTCAAGCACATACTGTTAGTTAGGCAGAATTATCTACCACTGCAGATATGAATGCTTATTTCCCCCTATTTCTTCACTCTAAGACATAAGAGCAAGTTTTGTTTTATAATTGAATATTTCTTGCAGTCTTTGCAACACCAAGCTGCTCTGGAAGTTGCTGGAATGGTGCTCAGTTACTTATCCTTGGAATTTATTAGTCAATTATATTTTTTCCCCCCAATCCCCCCCCCCCCCCCCTATTTATTATTATCAATCCACCTTTACCACAACCGTCACAAATATATCACACCACCCCACTAAACTAGACACAACCCCATCGTATCACCCCCACCACCCACGCAACCCCCCCCCCCTCCTTTTCCTCTCCCATAATCCCCTCTATCATTTCCGCCTGGCGGCCATTCTCCCTACCACATGGACAACAGATGAGTCATTCTTTGTTTGTACTGTCCTAAATGTTAAATGTGATCTGTTTTTTTGCCTGAAGAAGATCCAAGAGGTCGAAATGCATCGTGTCTTGTCCTGTGCTTTGTTTGTCAATGTCATTGGCGGTAACTGACACCCTCCCTTTCTAATTTTTTTTTAAATTCTCACTTCCGAATCTGCAATAAGGGATAGTCGTACTCATCCACTGTCACGAAACATAAACAAATAAATAAGTAAATAGATAAATGAATAAATGAGCTTTAAAAAGTACCTAAAAAATAAATGTTTTGTCAAATTATTATGTCACCTGTCCCATAACCCATCTGGGTCATAAAGGCACCGCAGGTGGCTTGCCTAACAAGAATCCTCCACTTGACCCAGTCGTTGGCTAGCGCCTGGGTTTGGGCGAAGCTTTTGCCGGTCCATTCTCTGACGGTGTATGCTCTTTCTCTGGCATCCCCTTCTCCTCTGTTCTGGTACCGTTCCCTGTAGAGTGGCCTTGGAGAGGCCTAACGGTCTGGCTATGTGGCCATACCACTTCAATTCCCTCTTCTTTATAGTTGACAGCATGTCTTCCTAGTGACCCATCTGTACTGTCGATCCACTTTTCTACGAATCATCATAATTCTACTGTTGATGATGGGAGAAGGATACAGACCACATCACACCATCATCTGAATCCTACTGCTGATAGTACGTGAAGGGTACAGATAATACTACGCCATCATTGTAATCTTATTATTGATGGCAGGTGAAGAATACAGATACCACACCATCAGCTTAATCCTACTGCCGTGTTTTTGTACAAAACGTCGGGGGCGTGTGACCTAGATAGAGAGAGACAGACCGACAGACAGATAGACAGATAGATAGATAGATAGATAGACAGACAGACAAATACAGAGACTAATAGATGGGCAGAGACAAGGACAGAGACAAAGATGGGCAGTCAAACAGGTAGAAATGCAAACAAACAGGCAAACAGACCGTGAGGCAGACAGACAGACAGATAAATCTCCTCACCGTGTTAACAATAGTATTCATATCATCCTTGAAGACAAATACATCACAGGTTGTCCCGTTCACGTCACACGTTCTGTATGTTGGGTCCTTGACACTCCGTGACGCCCACCCTCCATCTTCCTCGTCTCGTCTCCCCACGTCACTTCCGTTTCTGCCGGAAGCTAGGCTGCTGCACCAGAAGTCGGGCGTGGCTCCAGCGAACGACATGAAGAGGAAGATGCAGGCCACACAACCCTTGGTGCCGAAACCCACGGACCAGAGGAAGACCTGGAAGCGGCCGTGGCCTCCAATCTGGTCCACCAGGGTCTCCAGGTCTTCACTGTCTGTTGTAGAACTTTTGGTGACCTGGTCCTGGGAGCTGCCGTTCTGTGTGGCTTCCATCCGGACGTGGTCTACCTCATCTGAAGAATGAATGGATGGATATGAACACAAACACGCAAATTTGCAAGTAAAACAATGAGCATATAAATGGATAGATGAATAAGGGCTATATATAAAAAAAAGACCGCACACAAAAGTAAAGCATAAAAGCTTATGTATGTAAACAACAGAATAAAACAACGATAAAGCTTATTATGTAAACAACAGAATAAAACAAGAAAATCATATGAATGTAAACAACAGAAAGGAGAGAAAGACAAACATCCAAAGGTAAAGACAGACTTTAGAAAGCTACTATAACTGAGAAGGAGAGAGAGAGAGAGAGAGAGAGAGAGAGAGAGAGAGAGAGAGAGAGAGAGAGAGAGAGACAGACAGACAGACAGACAGACAGACAGACAGAGACAGTGAGAGAGAGGTGATGTGATGATATTCTCTCTCTCTCTCTCTCTCTCTCTTTCACACACACACACACACACACACACACACACACACACACACACACACACACACACACACACACACACACTCAAAGTGTAATTAGGATTTTCAGTTTACGTCATTTTTCAGTCTCTACCTTCACCTTCTCAACCCCCTCCTCACTTCGAGCTCTTTCCTCAGTCTGTCTGGCTGATGTTTCATGCAAACCGAAACCATGATAGGCGCACTGGCAACAATTGGACAGACAATTTTTTTTGTAATTGTAGAACGAGTCATGGCAACAACTGGAAAAGAAATCATAGGGTTTAAGAAGCCACTGCGGGAATCCTGGATCAGTGATGACACATGGGAATTGATAGCAGAGAGGAAAGAACTCCACCAGAAGAGACAACTGCTCATCAGACTAAGCAGCGTACTACCAGGAATACATCGAGAAGGACAGGCAGGTGAAGCGAAACGCCCAGAAAGATAAAAGGGATTGGCTGGTCAAGCAAGCAGAAGATGCCGAAGAAGCTGCCAAGCGCAACGACATGAGAGCTGTCTACCAGATCGCAAAGAAGATAACTGGCACTGTGTGGACTGGTCTGGACAAGTGAAGGCAAAAGATGGAAACTTCTGTCAAGGGGCGAGGAATGACTAAGTCGTCTGTATTCCCCCCAAAGACAATCTCTCAGAGTGCGACAACTGGAGAGGAGTTACTCTGCTGTCAATACCAGGGAAAGTGTACTGCCAGGTCATCCTCAACCGACTGCGCGACATAGTGGACAACGAGCTCAGGGAACAACAAGCAGGCTTCTGCCCGAAACGATCCTGTGCGGAACAGATCTTCAACTAAGACAGATCATCGAGAAGTGTGGAGAGCACCAAGTACCCCTGGCGATCAGTTTTATTGATTTAACCAAAGCATTTGACAGTGTCCACAGACCATCATTGTGGAAAATCATGAAAACCTACAGCATCCCAGAGAAAGCTGTATTGGCCATAGAGCAGATTTACATAAACTCCAAGTGCAGAGTCAGTCTAAAGATGGCTACAGTGACTGGTTTGAAGTTGTCACCAGGGTAAGACAAGGTTGTATCCTCTCCCCTCTCTTCTTTGCACTTGCCATTGACAGGGTTTTGAAACACGCAACCCAAGGAAAGGGAATCAAGCAGACAGAAGGAAAAGCCTCTCAAATCTGGATTTTGCCGATGACATTGCCGCTCTTGCAAGCACCACTCAAGATCTGCAGGTGCTTGTAGACAATATCAGCAAGTTTGCAGGCAACATTGGCCTCATTAGCAGTGCCAAAAAGACTAAAAACATGCTTACCGGTAAACACCAAGGGCCAACAGACGTTCGCATTGACCAAAAACAAGTGGAAGAAGTAGAGAACTTCCCATACCATCAACAACGCCAATGACCTCGACAACGAACTGAAGTGTCGTATTGGGAAGGCAGCATCAGCTGAACAAAATATTCAACAGCAAGAAATTCTCCCTTGGAATCAAACTGAAATTTTATAACTCCAGTGTGATTTCAACTCTGTTATATGGCTGTGAAACCTGGCAGTGAAAGACCACCCAGGAGAAGAAACTCAATGCTTTTGATACTAAGTGCCTACGTAAGATCTTGGGCATCAAATGGTCAGACTTTACACCAAATGAAGACGTCAGGGAGAGGTCCCAACAGCTCCCCGTGTCTGCAGACGGCGCCTCCACTGGCCTGGTCATGTCTTGAGATTACCCTCTTCAAGACCTGCAAACCAGGTCATTAACTGGACCCCAACAGGCCAGAGACCATGCACAGTGGAGCGCCTTGACTGCCTCATGCGTCGCAAGACGCGGGAGCATCTAAGTGTAAGAAAGTCATGAACCACGCACCAGTCTTCCCTTTCCTGATCTGATCGTGCAGCGACCGATAGCCGATGGTGAAAGGACTTGCATGTCCTCCCCCTCTACTTCAGAAAAGCCACTATCATAGTTCTTTCATTAGCATAATGAACATCCACATCTGAGAGATTGTAGCCCCTGAACTCAGTTATGTCACCTCACACTGCACGTGGCGG
>CM065733.1:49052492-49067492 GCA_033310375.1 Conus canariensis | reverse complement strand
GTGAATTTTCATTGTAAACCGGAGACTGACATGATGGAGGATAGGCAATGATGTTTCAAAGATAAAATGGCTTGTTTTTGTATACAAAGGATTGTTTTTATCATTTTTTATGATTGAAAGATGGGAGTGTGAATGGCTCACTGATATTTTCCATCTTGCTCCTCGCTGACGAAGAGGTAAGATGACAGGTACATCAACATCATACTTCCCTGGACACGGAGATCAATGTTAAACATTTAGACAATGTAGAAACAACTCAAAATGTCTCATCTTTCAGACAGGGTAAGCAGCCGGCACATTTCAGCGCTCTTCTCAGTGAGTGGTTGTAATACATACACGAGTCAATTTGCAGTTCCTATCTTTGTCTGTCTGTCTGTCTGTCTGTCTGTCTGTCTGTCTGTCTGTCTGTCTGTCTCTCTCTCTCTCTCTCTCTCTCTCTCTCTCTCTCTCTCTCTCTCTCTCGGAGTGCGCTGTACCACGTGTACTACCAACACATACTGGCACTACACCTCATACTGTGCTGGCGATTCAGCTGAGGTGATTCAAGGTCCCAGCTTTCGTGTCAAATCGTCACGATGATTTCTGGTATCTAATTCACAACATCTTGTCCTGTTGTATGCCGACACAAAGAGACACCCTGGCTTTATGAATCTCTTCATTTCACACCTCATCCGGAGGGTGTGCAGTCGGTTGACCCAGATGTTTTTCATGCTGCATGGCGGTATTCTGTACAGCGCGCATTGAGCTAATTCGTATATACAGCCCTGTGTGTGTATGTGTGTGTGTGTGTGTGTGTGTGTGTGTGTGTGTGTGTGTGTGTGTGTGTGTGTGTGTGAAAAGAGAAGTTTCATGCTTTCAAGTCTGGAAGGTACAGACTACTACGAAGCTAAGCTTATATGCGTTGTATACACAAGCCTATGGTGCATTTCTTCTTCTTCTTCTTCTTCTTCTTCTTCTTCTTCTTCTCTTCTTCCTCCTCCTCCTCCCTCCCTCCTCCTCCCTCCTTCTCTCTCTCTCTCTCTCTCTCTCTCTCTCTCTCTCTCTCTCTCTCTCTCTCTCTCTCTTTCCTAGTATCACCTAATTTTGAGAAATGACGTAAAATGGAAATTCTGCTGCAGCGGCTACTACTGCTACTACTACTACTGCTACTACTACTATTACGACTACTACTACTACACCTGCTCCTCCTCCTCGTCCCCCTCCTCCTCCTACTACTACTACCACCACCACCACTACTACGACGACGACTACTACTACTAAACTACTACTACTACTACTACTACTACATATACTACTGTACACTTAGTAAAGGAAAGTGTGACAACCACACTGAGGAAGGAACGTGTAACAATCAGTTTAAGTGAGGAAAGTTGAATAAGCCATATGGAATAAGGAACGCGTCAAAATCACATTCGGTAAGAGGCCAGTACGGAATCCCACTGAGTAACCAAAGCGGAAAAAACAAGATATAAAGGGGTGAAAATTCCGATGTCCTGTTGGCTGTAGAGGCAGGGAATGGTCAGAGGTTCACTGTGTCTGTTTCAAGGCACAAGGGAAGGCGGAATTTATCCCTCTTCTTCTGCCGTCTCTCATCTTCCATGAACTGGACTAGGTACCCAGTTCCTGCTGGGTGGACAAAGATTTTCAAACCGAAAGAATCCGTTCTTACCACTTCGGAGTGGACACACACACACACACACACACACACACACACACACACACACACACACACACAAACATGCACGCAACACACACCACACACACACACACACACACACGCACACACACACACACACACACACACACACACACACACACACACACACACACACACACACACACACACTTCCCACCAAGCTCTCCTCTGTTCTTTTATGATGCCTAAATTCTCTGGAAACACATTCAGTTCTTCTCCGTCCATGTTCACCAGAATGCAGGAACGGACGAATCAAAACACAACTGACCATGATCAAACGAAAGTGCAGAATAATTTGGTATGTTCCTAGTTCACACTTAACACATCGCATGTGTTTTTCTTCCACGTGGATTCCAAACGTCATCCAGTACACATGCGTGGTGACCCCAGACATACGCAATTGATGCGAAATTAAGCTGTGTACTTGTCGACCTTCTAGTTGAGAGGAAGGGGGATACATTTATTCAGACCAGTACGGTAATACGTGGGAGTGTACACTTGTAATCACCACCTTAGCGTGGCGAACACAAAGGAAATTAGTCAAACCTGTAAATACCAGCAAGCACAGCGAACACAATGGAAATAAGTTTGGTGTGAACAAATCCTAAATACCCGCAGTAATTTTGGAGCTATGTGAAGAGATCCATATTGGATTCGGAGTGGGATTCATTGAAGCTGTGAGGACTTCGCATACACAGTGTGAATGTGTCACTGCACCAAACAATAGAACATAAATCAACTGACGCTTTGTATCAAACGCCAAAACAATGAAAGTCTACAACCGAATGTCCATTAGTAGGCCTAATGGGTGCGCGAGAATTGTGATAACAAACTGGAGAAAAGAAAAAAAAAAACAAGATGGGGAAAAAAGAGGAGGATGGAGGCCCCACCTTAAAAGGGAAGAAAATGTTTAAAATATGTTTTTTTCATGTGGAGAAAATAGGAGGTTAGAGGACAAAAAAAAAGAGAGAGAGAAGGGGTGGGGGCGGGGGGGGGGGGGGGGGGGTCACAAGAGTTCGTTCGGATGTAGACTGAGATCATGGAATTTGACGTCATCACTAACATCCGCCATGTCAGTAAATCCTTGTTTGTTCTGTGTGCTCTCTCTTGGCATTTCTGTTAGGCGATTGGGTGTCGTAAGCAGCATTGGTTTGGAGTTAAGGGCGACTATTCATTTCATCAAGGGAGCAAAAGTTACCCTACTTGTTCTTCCATTACTGTTTACTGTTACCTGCCTCACTTAAATTTTCGTTTCGTGTTAGTAAAACAGGACTGGAGAACGCACTCGCTTTGGTCCAGTTAGGTTTTCAGGGAATATTGTTGAACAGGAGATTAATTTCGTTGATTCGTCCCTGCGAATGGGCAGTCCCATTCCAGGATTGTGTAGAGCATTTGATAGGAACATCTGGCTCATCATTTATGGGCTTTGATGGATGAAACGCTACAGTAATGAGTTCACACGTCCCCAAAAGAAAAACAAAACAGCCTTAATTACACCAGTGAACGTTACTGTATGGTGATAAGCGCATACTGAATTGTGTCTACAATGTTGTGCGATAGCATGTAATACCAGTTACCTTTGTTCTTCTAGGTCTTTATTCGGACGTTTGAAATGCACAATACCATACAGACCCCCCGAACACAACCTGGAATGAAATTCAGCTCCCCCTTTGAAGAGCGCTAAACAAAACAAAAAAGAAAAGAAAAGGGGGGGGGGGGGGGGGGGGCGGTGCATGCCGTCAGTGTGATCAGGTTCCTCTGCTCGTGGCGCGCGAGCGTGCGCTTGTGTGTGTATGTGAGTGAGTGAGTGAGTGAGTGAGTGTGTGTGTGTGTGTGTGTGTGTGTGTGTGTGTGTGTGTGTGTGTGTGTGTGTGTGTGTGTGTGCATGTTCGTGCTTGTGTGCGCGCGCGTTGCGTGTGAGTGAGTGTGTGCATGTGTGTGTGTGTGTGTGTGTGTGTGTGTGTGTGTGTGCGCTGTGGTGTGTGTGTGTGTGTGTGTGTGTGTGTGTGTGTGTGTGTGTGTGTGTGTGTGTGTGCGTGCGTTTGTCCGTGTGTGTGTATGTATGTATGTGTGTGTGTGTGTGTGTGTGTGTGTGTGTGTGTGTGTGTGTGTGCGCGCGCGCGCGCGCACGTGCGTCTGTGCGTCTGTGCGACTGTGTCTCTGTCTGTCAGTGCGTGGCAGGTTGTGGGACAGAAAGTGGCGATAGGGGACAGGATGGCAGCTGAAAGGGAAGGAAGGGGGAGGACAGGGAAGGAAAAGAAGCAAGATACACCAAATTTTGACAGAGGAAAAAAAAAACTATTTTCCATTGTTGATCAGTTTCACCCTGAGCTGGCATCAATGATGCAGAGCACGCCGTTTTGCAGGCCTAAGAATTTACGCTTTGCATACACAATGATGATACATATCTGCCTAATAATCAGCGGGGAAAACGCTCCCTTGAAATAGACAGAGAGAGACAGAGGAAAAGTAAACGAACAGCAAGGTATTTGCAGCGAGGCATGAGCCTATCCCAGCGCAGTCTTCAGCGCGCACACAGTGGCCTGAGGGCCTAGCTTGGGGAGATGGACATATACACACTTATTCACGATAGATTGCTGATCACGCGACGAGACTGCTCGCTCTGAGCATCATGGGATAACTTTCAAATGACCTGGTCGTGTAAACAAACTAATTAACACACGCAACGGTTCAATGACTGTGAAATCATTAACCTATATAGTGCCTCCACTTGCCCACGTATGTCCACTGGGTGCTTTGCGGCCCTGGGCCAAACTACAGGGGACTTGGAGTAGGTTTGGCACCTAACCATGCAACGTGCAAGCCCACCGGCGTGAGGACATGCCCTGGCGTTCATGAACCAAACCCCAGCTATGGGCAAATAGCAGGGCAGAGGGAGCTCTTCAGCCCCCGTCGGCCATCCCTCTAGGAGACGGATACCTCGAATGACAAAGCTCCACCTTCTGGGGCTGTCCTTCATGTGGCAGCTTCTGCACCTGTGCGGCAATGAGCCCCAGAAGGCGAGAGGGTGGAGAAGAGACAGCACAACTCTCCTTCACCTTAAAAAGTCCCCTGTGCTGGTCAGGCGAGCAGATATGCAGAAAAACCCAAAGGCAACCCTTACCAGCTTCTTCCAAGTCCTGCGACAATGGAAAAGTAGTGACAGGGTCAGGCAAAGGATGTTGCTGGAGGTCCCTAGCTACAACTCTGCACGTAGGAGGCTGTAGGCTGATGGTCGTTCATCGCACACCAGGGCAGATGCGGTGCTCGTTTCCTTCAATAGCGACAAAGCACTGGGACAGCACTGCTCTCCCCACATGGGGAGGGGGAGATAAAAGGATCCCTAAACAAAGCGTGCTCTTCACTGTACTTGACAGGTGACCACATCTGCCTGGTCATCCAACAAGGTGATCGAAATACAAAGCACTGGGAAACGGAGATGCCTCTGACATTTGGGGGATGGAATGTCCAAACCTTACTGGACAAAGACGACAGACCAGAGCGTCGTACCGCTCTGATTGCCATGATGCTAGGCCGGTACCAGATTGACATAGCGGCTCTGAGTGAAACAAGACTTGCGGGCGACACACAGCTTGAAGAAGTTGGAGGAGGCTACACCTTTTAATGCACTGGGAAGCCTGAAGAAAATCCAAGAACTTCTGGTGTTGGATTTGCCATTCGCACAAAGCTTGCCCGGAAGCTGGATAGCCTGCAACGTGGTATTAATGATCGCCTTATGATATTGCGGCTTAGCCTTACAAAGGACCGCTTTGCCACCATTATCAGCGCCTACGCTGCAACAATGACGAACCCAGACGACACCAAAGAAGCCTTCTATGAGGAGCTGAACTGTGTCATCACTGAGGTCAACCACGAGGACACGCTCGTCGTCCTCGAGGACTTTAACGCTCTGTGGGAATGGACTACAGTAGTATAAGAGGGTTTTTATAAATCTGCCGGATTCGGATCAGCCGGATTTCGGAGATCGATCAATCGATCAATCAGACCAATAATCATATTGATCGCAAAGGGCGTCGATCGATAGAAGGAGGGTATGAATGAAATCACAAGAGACATCGATCGGAAAGTGATCGATAGAAGATACGTATGAAAGAAGAAATTAAATAAGTAAAAAAAAAATAAACAGCATGCAAAGGCCCCCTTTTTGTACTCCCAGTTCTTATAGAACAGGGAGTACTTTAGAATGGGAACGAAGAAATGCTGTCTGTGTGTGTGTCTGTGTGTCTGTGTGTCCATGGTCAAAATGTGTTCCACTCGCTCCAGACAAAACTACTGGGCCGATCTTTCTGAAAATTTGTAGGTATGTTCATTATGGGCCACGGATGATGCCCGATGTTTTAGTTTACCGCTATAGCCGTTACTAACGGCTGTAACGGCCTATAACGGTTTTTCTTCTTTATGGAATATCTCAGAAAGTACTCGGCCAATTTATAAGCGGTTTGGATGATCTTTTGACAAATCGGAGCCTCTGTCCATATGTAAGTGATGTAATGCTGAAAATGGATTAAACAACCGTTAAGAACCGTTATTCTGCGTTATTTCTTATATATAGGTGGATTTTAATGAAATTTGGTATATAGAAAGGTTATCACACACAAATGGCACTTCTATATAGTGTTTCAAAATTTGACCGTTAAAAACCGTTATTCTTGACATATTGTCCGATTTTGATGAAATTTGATATGTACACAGGCTTTGGCCCAGTGAGGACTAAAATACCGGTTTCAAAAGTGTATATTGGTTATATAACCGTTAAACCGTTATTTTGCCGTTATTTTTTATACATTGGTGGGTTTTAATGAAATTTTGTATATAGAAAGGTTATCACACTCAAATGGCACTTCCATGTAGTGTTTCAAAATCTGACCGTTAAAAACCGTTATTCTTGACATAATGTCCGATTTGGATGAAATTTGGTATGTACAGAGGCTTTAGCCCAGTGAGGACTAAAATATCAGTTTCAAAAGTGTACATCGGTTAAATAACCGTTAAAACCGTTATTTTGCCTTTATTTCTTATCTCACAAAGCACTTGGCCGATTTATAAGTGATTTGGAAAACTGGGAGTACGTTTATATGCTTCGCATCTTGTTTCTTTCTCTCACCCCTGCTGATAGCTGACCATGCTACGACACACATGTAATTAAACGTTAAATTATACTGACGAAGCGAAGACCCCTGGACAATGTACGTCTCTCTCTCTCTCTCTCTCTCTCTCTCTCTCTCTCTCTCTCGCGTGCGCGCGCGCGCGCGCGCGCGCACGCGTGCAAGCCGTGACGGGAGTGGGTCACGCCAGTATTGTGTGCAGGATTTTTTCCACCGCACACAACATAAACAGTCTCACACCCCAAACAGCACACCTGCGAACAAAACTTCTGGCAAGAACCTTCCACGTCGTTCGGACAGAAATGCTAGGGGGGAAAAACCATAGGACAGACAGGACCATCCATGTGACTTGAAGTTCCTGACATACAATATTGAAAACCTATACAGTAAGCTTAACGATATTTCTTTCATAAAATATGTTGAACTCATTGATTTAATTTGTATGGCGGAAACTTTTGTGGATGACAAGTTTGATTAAAATGGAATAAAATCGGAAATGAAATGAGGCAGGGAACAGTAAACGATAAACAGTAAACAAGTTGGGTATTTTTTGCTCCCATAAGAAAACCTAATACAGAGTAACTTTTATTCAAGACTGGCACAGCCTTTTAAACTTGAATAAAGTCAGACAAATACATAGACGAACAATCTAATAGTGGGGGAGAAAAAGAAGCGCAGGCCAACAACTGAACTATCTTCATAGTAATGACTTGCCAAAGATTTGGACTTAAGGAGGGGGGGGGGGGGGGGGGGGGGGGGGGAATTTGAAGATGGAGAATCTGGGAGCATGAAATTAAGAGAATATGTTACAGATATGAAAACTCTTCATTAGCTGCATAAGGGAACCATCGCAATTCCTTTTGAAGGCAGATATATTTGTAATGCCTGCTCTGAGGCCTTTCGTCTGCTGGGTCGGACTCATCAGGGAGACACGGCTGGTTGTGTCTGCGCTCCTGGCGTCAAATAGAGACACACCACAGTCCATAATACTGTGGTGTTCTCACCACCAAGGGTGCAAAAAAGAATCCGATAGCACCCCCCTAAGCAGCCAGCGAAAAGTAGTAAATGAAACCAAACGAAAGTGTGGGGAGGAAAAAAGTTGCTGAAAAACTAAAGACATTAAATGCAAATAGTATAAAATATAGGGGACAATCTTTGAGCCTACGCTTGAGGATCCACCCAAAGATGCAAGGGAGATCAAAAGACAAACACACAGACGGACAGAAACAAATACAAATAACCTCAATTTAATCAAAACAAAATCGGAAATGAAATGAGGCAGGGAACAGTAAACGATAAACAGTAAACAAGTTGGGTATTTTTTACTCCCATAAGAAAACCTAATACAGAGTAACTTTTATTCAAGACTGGCACAGCCTTTTAAACTTGAATAAAGTCAGACAAATACATAGACAAATAATCTAATGTTGGGGGAGAAAAACAAGTGCAGGCCAACAACTGAACTATCTTCATAGTAATGACTTGCCAAAGATTTGGACTTAAGGAGTGGGGGGGGAGGGGAATTTGAAGATGGAGAAAACTGGGAGCATGAAATTAAGAAAATATGTTACAGATATGAAAACTCTTCATTAGCTGCATAAGGGAACATCGCAATCTCTTTTGAAGGCAGATATATTTGTAATGCCTCCTCCGAGGCCTTTCGTCTGCTGGGTCGGACTCATCAGGGAGACACGGCTGGTTGTGTCTGCGCTCCTGGCGTCAAATAGAGACACACCACAGTCCATAATACTGTGGTGTTCTCACCACCAAGGGTGCAAAAAGAATCTGATAGCACCCCCTAAGCAGCCAGCAAAAAGTAGTAAATGAAACCAAACGAAAGTGTGGGGAGGAAAAAAGTTGCTGAAAAACTAAAGACATTAAATGCAAATAGTATAAAATGTAGGGGACAATCTTTGAGCCTACGCTTGAGGATCCACCCAAAGATGCAAGGGAGATCAAAAGACAAACACACAGACGGACAGAAACAAATACAAATAACCTCAATTTAATCAAAACCGGAAATGAAATGAGGCAGGGAACAGTAAACGATAAACAGTAAACAAGTTGGGTATTTTTTGCTCCCATAAGAAAGCCTAATACAGAGTAACTTTTATTCAAGACTGGCACAGCCTTTTAAACTTGAATAAAGTCAGACAAATACATAGACGAACAATCTAATGGTGGGGGAGTAGAAGACGCGCAGGCCAACCACTGAACTATCTTCATAGTAATGACTTGCCAAAGATTTGGACTTAAGGATTGGGGGGGGGGGGGGGGGGGGGGGGGAATTTGAAGATGGAGAAACTGGGAGCATGAAATTAAGAAAATATGTTACAGATATGAAAACTCTTCATTAGCTGCATAAGGGAACCATCGCAATCTCTTTTGAAGGCAGATATATTTGTAATGCCTCCTCCGAGGCCTTTCGTCTGCTGGGTCGGACTCATCAGGGAGACACGGCTGGTTGTGTCTGCGCTCCTGGCGTCAAATAGAGACACACCACAGTCCATAATACTGTGGTGTTCTCACCACCAAGGGTGCAAAAAAGAATCTGATAGCACCCCCCTAAGCAGCCGGCGAAAAGTAGTACATGAAACCAAACGAAAGTGTGGGGAGGAAAAAAGTTGCTGAAAAACTAAAGACATTAAATGCAAATAGTATAAAATGTAGAGGACAATCTTTGAGCCTACGCTTGAGGATCCACCCAAAGATGCAAGGGAGATCAAAAGACAAACACACAGACGGACAGAAACAAATACAAATAACCTCAATTTAATCAAAACAAAATCGGAAATGAAATGAGGCAGGGAACAGTAAACGATAAACAGTAAACAAGTTGGGTATTTCAGAAACTTTTTTCCTCCCCACACTTTCGTTTGGTTTCATTTACTACTTGCCACTGGCTGCTTTGGGGGCTGCTATCAGATTCTTTTTTGCACCCTTGGTGGTGAGAACACCACAGTATTATGGACTGTGGTGTGTCTCTATTTGACGCCAGGAGCGCAGACACAACCAGCCGTGTCTCCATGATGAGTCCGACCCAGCGGACGAAAGGCCTCGGAGCAGGCATTACAAATATATCTGCCTTCAGAAGGGATTGCGATGGTTCCCTTATGCAGCTAATGAAGAGTTTTCATATCTGTAACATATTTTCTTAATTTCATGCTCCCAGATTCTCCATCTTCAAATTCCCCCCCCCCCCCTCCTTAAGTCCAAATCTTTGGCAAGTCATTACTATGAAGACAGTTCAGTTGTTGGCCTGCGCTTCTTTTTCTCCCCCACTATTAGATTGTTCGTCTATGTATTTGTCTGACTTTATTCAAGTTTAAAAGGCTGTGCCAGTCTTGAATAAAAGTTACTCTGTATTAGGTTTTCTTATGGGAGCAAAAAATACCCAACTTGTTTACTGTTTATAATGGAATATTTACTGATTACATAAAGTACTCTGTGCCAGCAAAGAAACTGTCTAAGCAAGGTAGAAATTCTGGTGGTTTGTTATTGTTAATACGTAAATGTTTTGAGAGTTATGTAACGAGGTTACATTTTAATTGCGAAAATGCTGTGGCAGTAAAACTAGATAAATGCGTGTTTCAAGTTGATAAAGACATATTGATGATTGCAACGTACGTCGCTTCAGAAAGTAGTCCTGTTTATAGCAACAAATACAAAAAGATGGAATCATTCTGTTGGAAGAAAACATTCTTGAAACTCTAAATAATGAAGATGTATACCTGTTACTATGTGGAGATTTCAAGTCTAGGACAGGTCAGGAACAGTCCAACTGGGATAAAGTATTTTGTTATTCTCCTGTTACTGATGATGATGATGATGACGACGACTGGCATGACTTTAGCAGTCAAGGGATAAGTGTGTGAATAATTTTGGTAAATCTTTATTGAATTTGTGCTACATGTTAGATTGTGTTATTGTAAACGGTACGTGTTCTGGTGATGGTGATGGCTAATTTACTTACATTTCTCCACATAGAAATAGTGTTATTGACTATTTTATCATTTCAAAACAGTTGTTTTTGAGTGAGTGTCATTTGCATGTCAGTGACCGGATCGATTCATGGCATTTGCCTGTCGAATTTAGCCTACGAAATGTTGTTAAACGTACGGTCAATTCGATGACAATGGAGAATGAAGAAGAATGCAGTATTGTTTGGTCAAGCCATTGTTTACTAGAATATGTTCGTGAACTTAATTCTGATGATTGTAAGTGTTGTATTAAAAAAGCTCTTCAGGCTCTTTCTGTCGATATAAATGCCTCTCTGGATATTTTTGTCAACACGTTATATGGAGTTGCAGCTGCTATGATTCAAACTGTTGGCAACAAGAAAAAAAGCAAAAATGGATGGTATGATAAAGAATGTGCTCTAAAGAAGAGAACTGTGAAAAGGTATTTGAACCTATTTCAAAGATCAAAAAAACTTAATGAAACCTATGGGGATAAATACGTAGAAGAAAGGAGACAGTATAAACACCTTGTATTTTCCAAGAGACAAGATTTTGATCAAGAACGAATAATGAAGCTAAAGCTGTCGGCTAATGACCCAAAGTTATTTTGGAAAACCATCAGATCAGTGAGCAGAAAAACAGTGCTATATAACGATATCTCTAAGGACTAGTGGTTTGAACATTTATATAATCTTTTCAACACAGCGACTCCTGATCTGGAACTAGAGGAAATCGTAATTGATGACCCGACCGGTGAGTCGCATGATGAGAACGAATATAATAAGAGGAGGGATACTGGTAAAGTGGGTTTGTTCAACAACAACAAAAAAGGGGGGAGGGGGCGGGGAGGGTTGGGGGGGGGGAACAGTGGGGTTTGTAGTTTGTTTTGTAATTATTGTTTAACGGTATGATATATTAGTGACGGTAGTGATTATGATGGATTGTTAATAGTGCGTGTTGTACACGTGTGTGTGTGTGTGTGTGTGTGTGTGTGTGTGTGTGTGTGTGTGTGTGTGTGTGTGTGTGTGTGTACGCTCTCTATCTCTCTCTCTCTCTCTATTTCTCTCTCTCGCACACACACACACACACACACACACACACACACACACACACACACACACACACACACACACACACACGCACGCACGCACGCACGCACGCACGCACACACACACAGACACAGACACACACACACACACACACACACACACACACACACACACACGCACGCGTGTTCAACACGCGTGCTCGTGTTCAACACTTTTGTACCAAGTTATCGATAAAATGAATCCATCTTTCTGGTAACTGATCCAGTATAATAACATAGAACATTCCGTCAATTCCCACCGAAAATCTATTGTTGTCAAGAGCTTCAACCTCTCCAAATTTTATCAGTGCTTTAACAGAACTACCAATCTTGGAGTCTAGATCTGTGTACATTTCCGGTTGTTCTTGTTTCTGTCTGAATGCTGTGATTTCTGCTTGTGAGCAGTTTTAAGTACAGTTTCTGGCAAACGTTGAAATGACTTCAGGTTTTTCCTCGTAAGCAGGAAAATTCAGACTTATTCACGTTAATAGGATAAAATCGCAGACATATTCCTTTTTTTTATTTCTCTTACTTTTTTCAAAGACATATTCCGAGAATCATTAACTTCGTTTCTGCAGTAAGAATTCTAATATCGCAGTCTGGCCTTAACGACAGCTCGGTTTGACATAGTCCCTGACATAGGAAAGTCAAATCCACACGGTTGCGTTCGAAAATGGCAAAACTGATAAAAACAATTATACCGCGAAAGATATCACAAACAAGGAGGAAATGACACACCCGGGAGCGGTCATGCTCCAATTGTCATCAGACCACAAGACCATCTAGATTTCTGTAGTTCAGAGGATGTATGAATCCCAAAATCCATTTATATCCTTGCCGAGGTTTACTGAGTGCTCGTAGTGAAGATAATGTTGAAGATGAAAGTGCTGACGTTTATGCAAAAAAAAAAAAAGGTAAAATGATTTTGAATGCTGCTGGAAGAAAAAAAAATCCCCAAAAGATGTTTTGCAAGCCAGAGAACGGTAGGAAATCTCTGGGAAAAAGCGGGTGGTAAAAAGGTGGCAAACCAAAGAAATAATGATCACACACACACACACACACACACACACACACACACACACACACACACACACACACAAGCTTACAAAGTACGGATATGAGTCAGAACGTTAGTAGCCTACAATTACATTGAAATGTAAAGGGCAACACACACACACAAACAAACAAACAAACAAAAAAAAGTGTCGCTAAGAATATCAGAACATGTAATACAATGTTGTTGTTGTTTACGCGTTTCGACCTCTTAGGTCTTTTTTTTTTTTTTTCAAAATCTAAACAAACCTTTTTTTCCCCCCAGTTATACATTTTTTTTCTCCAACCAGTCCCTTACACACCATGCGTAGTCTGTATGTTCTCTTACAAATGGACATAGTCTTGATGATTTTAGTGTTCTGACGTTTGATACAAAAATGTCTGGGATTGTTATTGTTCTAATGTGTGGTGTATTGTCACTCTCACACTGATTATGTGTTGCTTATACAAAGAGAACAATAAAATTGAAGAAAAAAAAAAAAAGAAAAAAAAAACTTGTCTTTTAATTATTATCTTTTCTTTCAGTTTTTCCCAGAGAGAGAGAGAGAGAGAGATGAGAGAGAGAGAGAGAGAGACAGACAGACAGACAGACAGACAGACAGACAGACATACAGAGACAGAGAGAGAGAGAAAGACAGACTGACAGGCAAACAGTTTGTTGCGAATCGTCCCACCAGTTGGCTGTTCCCCAATGAGGCCAGCCTTATAGCGAAACGAAATAGTCTACAAGGAAGGCATGAAGAAAGCCCAGAGGCGTGACAATAGGCGTGAGCTGTAATATTGCATTAAATGTGCAGGTGATTACCAAATATGATATATAGTAGAAAGCTGTATACTGATATAAGGTTGAATACAAATTTTGTTGAGGGGAAAAGCGGCGGGCCGCGGAGGGGAGGGGAGGGGGGGGGATCGGGAGAGGGGCGGCGGCAATTCACTTGTCCCGCAAGTTGGACTGTTCCGCGTAAAAATCCACAAGGGAGACAAGAGGAAATCCAAGAAGTGAGATGGCAACTGTGCGCGCGCGCGCGCGAGCGCACGCGCGCGCCACCGCGCCCAAATCACCAACACATCACAATCACCAACGTTTCTAATTACAGAAAAATTAGCAAATGTGTAATCTAGTAAATGTCTGGGTTCATTATTATGACTTTAATGATATCTTTATCTGTATCTTTTTATCACTCTGATAGGTTCTGTTTTTTGTTTATATGTTTGTTTGTTTGCGTAGCAAATTTGTAACGGGTTGAACAATATTCTGTTAGATTCTATATGTTGCGTATATTCAGTTCTCGTTCAAAAATAGACTGTAGAGGCAACGCCGATTCTGTTTTTTTGAAAATACTAATGCACATTTTACCAATCAAAATAATATGATTTATATATTGGTGTATTTTTTTGCAATGCAGAGAGATTGTGACGCCAAACAGTACGTCAGTCACAGATAATTTCAACTTAATGTTTGTTTTTAGATAAATCTTCTTTTCTATAAACCTCCAGAAGCTGCGTGCTACTGGGCACCCATAGAAAAAATGCTCCATGTAATCAACAGTATCACAACAGTAAGAACACTTGTTATTGTTATTTTCTTTTACTTTCATTTTATGAAGAACAATATTTGTAGGGAAGATATTATGAAGTATCTTCCAGTGTAAAACTCTTAATCTTGTTTCTTTTGTGACCTCTCTTGCTCTACGCCACGATATTTCATCCAGATGAAATCCAAGTTTTCTGCGCCAAAAATAAAAGGCACATGGAATTTCTGGTTCTTTATTAGTTTGTAATAATTTCTTGATTATTTTAGGCTTTTTATTATATTGGCTTGCATCACATTTCGTGGTGTCTTGTTCTTCTACCCCAGTCATAATCCACTGAAATCAGTGTTTAGGGATAGAGTTAACAAGAATGTTATATTCTAACATTGTATTTGCCCTGTTTTGTTCAATCAGTCCAAGTATTTCTTCTAAGGAAAGTATTCTCTTTTCTGTGCGGTGGATTATGTGTTTGACTTGATCAATACCTTTCCTTTGCCATCTCTCAAAAAACAGTGTTTTATTTTTGTAATTTATTAATGAGTTGTTG
>CM065733.1:49044992-49047492 GCA_033310375.1 Conus canariensis | reverse complement strand
GAACGGGTCGAGAGAAACGTGGTCTGGGAGATAGAAGAGACAGCAAAGTCTTAGGGAAAGACAAGCTGGAAGAGAAGAAAACTAAGTTTGAAGCCCAGAGGTGGGTGAAGACAGACAAACTGAAATTGAACCCAGAGGTGGGTGAAAGAGACGAAGAAGAAGAGTTCTACGTCGAGATCCCAGAGACGACCACGAAGACCCAGTCCTGAAACCTGGAGCCAGTCAACCAAGGGCATCACCATCAAGCAGTGCTGAAGAAGACGTGAAGAGACTTTTTCAAGAACTGTGGTGTGGTGTGAAAGCGTGGTTGTGTGTGTGAAAACCTGGCCAGGTAAGAAGTCATTTTCATTATAACCCGGGATTAGGAAGTATTGATCTTTTATGTGTTGATTTGTTCATTTTGTGTAATTGGATTTTTCATGTTTGATTGTAGTAGCATAGAAATTGGATTTCTTGTGCTCAGTCGTGTTAGGAGAGAAACGAATGCGTGACATCCCATTCCCAGAGAGAGGTGAATATTTGGTGGGCGCATGAATGTGCATATGCGTGTATGAGTGCAAAGACAACCTTGGTGTGTTAAGCCTGACCAATAATACATCAACTTAGTGCACTTAAGCAATACCATCACGATTTCCCCCGTCCTGGACATATACGCTTAATTGAAGTGTCCAAAACTGGAAAAATATGACCACGTCAACACTGGAAAATGTGCTGAAATGAAGGCACCATTCAAAGGACTGCTTCCAACTTCATCAGATACACCTCTAGTGCAGAGACACTATTGAAGAACAGAAAACTAGTTCCATTGGACACGATGAAATTACTGTATAATTTCTATGAAAACTGGCACTCTGAAAATCATATTATAAACTTACCTATTCACACACACACACACACACACACACACACACACACACACACACACACACACACACACACACACTTACTTGATGCACTTAAAACGAAATTCAGTCATAATGTAATGTGTGTATGTGGCGAAAATATCTCGCCGTTTCATGTTATTTTTCTTTGCCAGCAGTTGAAAAAACATTTGCCTAGTTGGCTCTCAGACATTGAGCCATCCCGCTCATCTTTCGAAACGTTACTTTCCAATTATTTACAAATATTTGACATTGTACAGGGACTGTATAAGAGTCCCATTGGTAACTTGCTCTGATTCATTCCTTGTTTTGATAATGTTGTGTTAGGTTGTATTACAGTTTGTGTGGGGTTTTTTTCATTTAGTATTGCCGACACCCCTCCCCTCCCCCCCCCCACACACACACACTCCCGACCCTCCCCTATCCCCTGATCCTGACCTTCCCTCCCCTTCAGTGTCATTGGAATTTACTAATTTAAACACATTCGCATTTACGGTATTACTTAAGTGTTTTCTCTCTCACACGGATACACACTCACACATGTACACACACACACACACTCACGCGTGCGCGCGCGTTCACACACACACACACACACACACACACACACACACACACACACACACACACACACACACACACGTACGTACACACACACACACACACACACACACACACACACACACACACACACACACACACTCACACACACACACACACACACACACACACATACACACACACACACACACACACACACACACACACACACACACACACACACACACACACACGCACACAAACACACACACACACTTGGCTTTGTTTCTTTTGTTTTTTGTTTTTTTTGTTTTTGTCTAATGTCACTTAAAGTGAAAAGACGTTAAATTAAAGAACGAACACTTGAACACTTGCGTACAATTGAAGAATTTTAAAAAAAGAATCGAAGATGGTGGGTGAGACCATGAATCGCAAGGTGGGAAACGTTTGGTGCATACCATTCTCTTCTCAAAGAATTACTAGAAGAAGATGCTCAAAGCAGAGTTAAAAGAAATCCAAGCTGTCTGCGTGCCAAATTCAGTACAAGTTGGGGAAGAACACTGGCTGAGTTTGACCATTCTTTTTGTGTGTTTTTTTACAGATGCAAGAAATGGGTTCAGAACTGTAGTCGTGAAGATCAACTGCGTACCTTCATGCAAATTTATACACATCAGAAAAGATCGGAGGAGTGGTATGATGATGAATGCAAAACGTTTAAGCGTAATGTCAGAAAACTTTTGAGAACTTGTAGAAAGTTGCCTAGAAAAGAAACGGAATTGTCCCAAACTGAGAAAGAGAACAATGCAGCCTTTTGCAAAGCAAGAAGAGAATACAAGAAATTGTTACAAAGAAAGAAAAAGGAATACAACAAAACCGTACTTGAGCAGTTGATCATGTCCATTGATGACCAGAGAGAATTTTGGCTTAAAATGAGCAGAGTTTCCAAAAAGAATAAGTTTCAATCCAACAAAATCTCTGTTCCTGAATGGTTTCAACATTTTAAAGGAGTTTTAGAAAAACATGATGCTGATAGTAATAGAAATAGTTTAACAGGTGCTACTGATATTTCAGGTAATCCA
>CM065733.1:49004992-49034992 GCA_033310375.1 Conus canariensis | reverse complement strand
TGAGGGTCTCATGAATACGACTTAGCAGACGTCTGACCTGCGCACTAGCGAAACCCGCTGGTCAGATCTTGAGTCCCTACCTTCCATTGTCTGTGCTATTATTGTATGTGTGTGTTTGCAAGTGTGTGCATGCGCATGTACGTGTTTGCGTGCGTATGTGTCAATGTACGCGGTGGGTGCGTGTGTGTGTGTGCGCATGTGCGTGTGTATGCGCGTGTGCGAATGTAATCTGTGAATCTGTGTGAACACGCTACTGTATACATTCATGTGCGCACGTGTGCTTACATACATGCATGTACTCCTGTGTGTATAGGCGACCTTGTGTGTGTGTGTGTGTGTGTGTGTGTGTGTGTGTGTGTGTGTGCGCGCGCGCGCGCGCGCGCATGCGTGTGTGCGCGCTTGTGTATGTGTGTGCGTGCGTGTGTGTGTGTGTGTGTGTGTGTGTGCATGTATGTATGTGTTTGTGTTTGTGTTTGTGTGTGTGTGCGTGCGTGTGTGTGTGTGTGTGTGTGTGTGTGTGTGTGTGTGTGTGTGTGTGTGTGTGTGTGTGTGTGTGTGTTGTTGTTGTTGTTGTTCTTCAGTTTAACGTCCTTCCACTAAAAGTGATTCAGACAATGTAATCTGTGAATTTGTGTGAACACGCTCCTGTATACATTCATGTGCGCACGTGTGTCAGGCGACTATCTTCTGAAACGTTACTAGTACTACTATCTTCTGAAAACACTACAATAATTTTCATAAGATAGTAGTAATACTACTAACTTATGAAAATTATAGTAGTGATTTCAGAAGATAGTAGTAATAGTAACGTTTCAGAAGTTAGTAGCTTCGCGTTGCGACTATCTAGTGAAATGATTCCTGTGTGAAATTATGTCCTCTTTCTTAGTATAAAGTGGAGGAGTTAAGATTTATGATCTTGCGTTTTTTAGTAGAAATATTTCCTCTTGCACAATGATACTATGAACCATGCTGATTATGTCTGGAGAGGGAAACACGATCACAGCCCCCTGTGTTAGGAGCAGTGATCGATGAAAGTTTTCAATAACTGAATTTTTGAGACAATTAGAACATCATAGCACGAACCCAAAGGATCCCGCAGCCGAAGGTCGGGGAGCAGACTCGCGCCTGCGCCAGATCTGTCATCGCTGCCAGCGGTGTATAGTCAGCGGAGTTACCCACGTGAAAAGCAACACGTTTCACTTGGTGTTCTATTAAGTTTCTTCCGTTTAAAGAACGGTTGAGACATGTGAATATCAAATAAAACTGAGAACAGAAATGTCTATGTACATTACTTGTAATCAGGGAAAAAATACATATAAGACTGATGTGGTTGCAAATGTTCCTATGAAGGTGCAAAAAAATATATCACCGGTCGTGGCCATCACGCGTGCGAACGGCTGTGCTAGAGGGGTTTTTCCCCCCTTCCCCTGATGGCTTGTGTTTCATTCTTGGTGTACTGATTTTGACGTCTTTTTGTAAAATCAAGTTTCAGCACATTTGAAGCAGCTTTCTGCATAATGCAACTATTTTGACTGTTACTAAATAACCTTTTCACAGCTGGGGAGTTTATATACATTATTTGTACCCAGTTTTATATCCAGTTTAAGTTTTAGTGATTAAAAATCGGTTTTTAAATATTAGAAATATTCAAGTTGTTCTTCTTAAGATAAAGACTGCATTCAGCCAGAATTCCAAAGCGATTCTTGTTTTTGTTGTTGTTGTTGTTTGTTTGTTTGTTTTTATATTACTGCCAGTGTCTGACCACAAATGCCACAGTTCTTATTTACAAGAACAATATCAATTGTAAGCTCGCATCAACATGAATTTTAATTGTATTGATAATAAATGCTAAAACAATAAAACAAAACATAAAAATCAATTCTTTGAACTTGATAAGTTGGTTGTCGTTATAGCGGAATCAAAACTGAGCCAGTGCAAATTGTATGGTCATCCATTGACGTCAAAACTCAGGTTTTGCTTTTTTATCTATGGTGCAGTTCCGAATCTGTAGGCAGTCAGAAAGTGGGGATGTCTCGTGACTATAAGAGGATAGACGACCCCAGTGTAACATTTCCCTCTGAAGAAGTTGATGACTTGACAGTTGACTGGAATCTGTGCGCTCTGTGCCAGAACCCATCAAGCAAAGCACCTTTGATATGCCCAGCAAAGGAAGCGAAAGGAGATGGAGCAGGGTATACCTACGCTGCTTACAATTTGACAGCTTTTCAGGAGTTAGGTGAGTCCCCACTTTCTATTCCATTGTCTAAACTGGATGAAGGAACTTGTTTCGAGGAGACCTTGAGGAAGCACAAAGCTTCTTGGCACAAATCCGGTCGTGCAAAAATAAGCAACACTGTTTAAAACAGGAAAAGACAGCTAGCAAGTGATAAACCCAGTCCTCTGAAAACACGGAAACATGCAGATGAATCTAGCTGTGAGACAGATGAGATGGGCACAGGACCAACATGCTTTTTCTGCAATGGATCTCTGGTGCAGCAGGGCTTCATCGAGCTCTTACTTTGCCCCTGGATGATAAAGTTCGTGCACATGCTCAGCAACTGAACGATCAAGAGCTACTCAGAAAACTTGCTGTCAAAGACATGGTGGCAGTGGATTTTCATTATCACATCAAATGCCTGTCTGCCTTCTACAGACGTGTACCAGCAAACCAGGCTCACGAATCAGAAGAAACAACAAATAGATCAACAGCGCATGCTATTGCACTTGCTAAGGTTCTGGCTTATATTGAAAACTTCCAAGATAATCCCCAAACAGCCCCTGTCTTTGGAATAACATTCCTACTTCGTCTATATACTTCTCATCAAATAGCCAGACAGCTTGGACCGAGAAAATCGAAGGCCCGTCCAGCATTTCATGCCTTTACTGGATGTGACACAGTGTCTTTTTTCAGCAGCAGGGGCAAGACAAAGAATACATGGACTATCTTTCCTGAAGTGACAGACTCCTTCCTGGCCATCATGGACAGACCATGTTCACTGACAGATGCTTTGTTGGAAACCGAGAGGTTTGTTGTACTCATGTACGAACGTACGAGTCCACTCCATAAAGTTGACCAGGCTAGAAAGAAACTGTTTGCCCAGCAAGGAAGGCTCCTTGAGAACATTCCTCCAACTTCAGCAGCTCTTAGACAACATCTTCTCCGTGCTATCTACCAAGCTGGACACGTCTGGGGTCAGTGTCTAGCAACACAACCTGTGCTCCCATGTCCTGCAGACTGGGGTCGGAAAAAGAGGGACAAATGTGGCAGCCCGTGTGGACAACTCTTCAGCAGGCACCGGATTCATGTCGTGAACTGGTTCACTGTGGATGCAAGCAAGGCTGCAAAAGACGTTGCAAATGTGCGAAGACCAACCTGCAATGTACCGCCCACTGCGCATGTGGTGGAGACTGCTACCAGGACAAGTGAGCTGATTTGAATGTGACGTGAGGGAAAGCAAACTTTTTTCTTTGGAAGAAAAATGTGTGTGTGTCTGAATCTGATTTATGTCATTTGCTTGGCACTGACATTCACAAACTGTTTCCCTTTCATGTTCATCGGAATATATGGTGCTTTAGAGTTATATGATATATTTAACAAACCACATAGTATATTGATAGCGAATGAGTCCTAAATACGTCAAATCTTGCCATATAAAAAGGCAACTCAACAGTCTGTCAACTTAGGTAATAAGTATAGAGACAATCAAGTTCTTGAAACCCCATCTTTCCCTTCTAGAAGCAGCTGGATTGGTCAAATCTGATACCAAAACATTTAGTAGTCAAAAATACTTGACCTACTTGTTTTTTAAATGACAAAATGCTTGTTTTCATTTTCAAAAATAAGTTTACATCATTTTTCTGCTATAAGGTAATCACTGTTAGTTATGAACTTTGCAAACTACGTGGAGCAAAAAAAAAAAAAAAAAAAAAAAAAAAAAAAAAAAAAAAAAACCTGTAAAAAATGGAAATAATAAGATTTTAAGGACTTTTACCTACTTTTAAATGACCTACTTTATTAGAGTCTTACAAGTTAGCTTCAATATAGACTTGTCTTCATATGTCTCATCAAATACATACTCAGGGTTATTCTGAAGCAGTTTTTTGTTGCAAGAATACATTGTTTTGTGCAAAAACCGAAAAAGAAAGAACATGACACACTGACCTAATTAAATGAATGACCACGCCCTCCAGAGGTCACGCCCATTGTGTTTCCCTCTCTAATATCAATCAGAAAGGGTCTAGGTACCCACATACTAAATGGCATGCTTCTACTATGAAGTGCACGATTCACTGATATTTACTACCTTGACTGTCCCAAATTCACTGTTTGGCGTCATATACTTTACCATGTCAGACCATAGCATTCAACGGCAGTTAGCCAGCTCTGTCAGGCCGAATTTTTTCCGTGGCCAATGCAGTCATAAGACAGTCACGTGATGTCACCCCACTTCCGGCCCCGGAAGAAGCCAGTGTCAACTTCCTATAAGTCATTCATCTTCGGCCTGCCGTCAAAGCAAGATAAGTCTTGTGCTCTGTCTCGCCTATACTTGCCTTTGTGTTAACTTTGCTGTGTTTTGTTCTATACTTGATTCAGTTGTGGCTTGCAAATGTGAGGCTCTTGGTGGGAGCGTATTTATCAAAAGATTTGTCTCTTTTACCGGCACTCTCGGGAGCGTATTTATTAAAAGATTTGTCTCTTTTACCGGCACTCCCGCGACTTTGTTACTCGCGATCGTCGGCACCGCTCGCCGGTCGTGTTCCCCCACCATATTGCCGAGCCTCGGGTTCAGCACGCATTTTGTGCTGGTTCCGGCTTGCACTAGACCCTGAGTATTTTTGCCGTGTGAGGCTCTTGGTGGGAGCGTATTTATTAAAAGATTTGTCTCTTTTACCGGCACTCTCGGGAGCGTATTTATTAAAGATTTGTCTCTTTTACCGGCACTCTCGCGACTTTGTTACTCGCGATCGTCGGCACCGCTCGCCGGTCGTGTTCCCCCACCATATTGCCGAGCCTCGGGTTCAGCACGCATTTTGTGCTGGTTCCGCTTATTAAGGTTTAGGGCTCAATAACTATCACACCTGTACTCTTTACCCTTCACAGGTAGAACGTGTTCGAGTAAGGGTGTGTGACACTGATCTGCTTATTAAGATTTAGTGCCCAAGAACTATCACACCTATACACAGTGATACTCCACGTGTAGAGATTGCTATTAATAGCCATACCAGTCACACGACCGGTGGCGTGTACGGGTAGTTCGAGTTTTCAGTCGATCTCTCGAGCACTTTGCACGACACCACACGGACGATCGAGATTAATTGATTTTCTCGATCGGCCACCTTGTCTCCTCTTTGCGGTCGTGTGTTCCGGGTTTGCTCTATCCACCTGTGCCCAACATGGTGAAGGACACCGCCGGGTCGAGCCACTCCACTGCTCGGAGTTCGCTCAATTTCCCGGAGAACCCGCGGGTCGATTCCATCTCGGAGCAATCCGTTCGCACTGATGAACGTACGGTTCGGGTAGACAGAGACGACTTCTCCGCGGAAGGGACGCGTGATCTTCCTCGTCTACCAAACCGACGGACGCACGACCGCGGCGTCCCAAGGCTGATAGGCAAGCGGCCACCATTTCAAAATGCCTTTCATTTGATCTGCCTGCTAGTCTAAGGGCTAAGCTCCCCTCAAGGTGCTGCCCAGAAAGTCTAATGGCAAGGCTCCCCTCAAGGGGCCCGGCTGAGCAAAGACTAGCCAACGGAATTCGCCCTCCCCCACCCCTTCTCCATCGGCCAGCTTGCCCTCTAGCCTACGGACTCGCTCGGAGACTTCTAACTATCATGCTGAGTCACGCGAATCTCGGCCCCCGGGGCACCTTGCCGAGCCGCGGACCAGCACGGGTGACGGATCTGGGATGGAATCACCATCCGTCACTCGCCTTGATGAGTCACGTATCTCTTTTTCCCCCCAAATTGATACGTGCACTCATAGCGCTCGGCCCCACCGGGCACAGGTGCAGCCAACACCTGAGCTCGAGGAGCGCTTCGACTCCGGAAGCAGCCTTATGGTCACCCCGACGCACGACCTCGGTGGTGTCCATAATCCTGGGCGTGCGGGCACGCCGCGCCATGGGCCCGGCCGTGCCCATGCACAAGGACGGTCGACCTACCCCGATCGAACGTCACCTTCTTCCCTAGGGGTATTGGACGTTGGGGAACCGACCTTTCGGATCCCCATTTGGGCAACGTCCGCGGTCCCGCTCCTCCGGGGGGAGGATCTACCAGCGGGACCAAGGGTAACCTGACATATTCCTCCAGGGGGAGGAACACGGGACCGCATCCTGACCAATCCGCACTTTCGCGGGTTGGGGGCTCGACTTCCGCATCCTCCTCCATACCATTATGGCCCTCCCAGGCCCATTCCAAGGACGTGTATGGTGCAGTGCACGGACCTGGACGGGGACGACAGGCCACGGCCTCTCAAGCCCCCCCCCAACAGTGATTCAGGTTACCCGGGTCCCCGGGGACTTTCTGCCTACAAGAAGAAAAGGGTCTCGTGGCTACGACTCGGCGGATGTCTGACCTACGCATTCGCCCAACGCGCTGGTCAGACCTTGAGTGCGGCCTACCTACCATGGTTTTTCCCCAGGGCCGCCACAGCCCGTTTACCTCCCCGGGGACCGGTGGCTCTATGCCCCCGAGAGAGACCAGTGGCTTAACGCCAACACCCAGCACGACCAGCTACATGGTCGAATGTGGCACCCGGCCTCACTTACCTGGGTCGACCTTGGTCTCCCTCCTCGGGCGCTGTCCTATCGGCAGGACGATGTCCCGGCCGCCGATTATAGGGCCACCGGGGACACACTACAGGCACCCCTCGACTTACCTCCTGAAGACGGGTGCTATGAACCCTCTCAGGACCAGTACCTCCCTGAGGCGGACGATGACGAGGAGCTAGCCCCCACCTCATTGTACGATGTCCGCACGATAGAACGGTGGCGACCAGACCTCGTTAGGAGGGAGGCCGCACCCGCTGACGAATTTCTCTCCCTCTCCCCCGGCCCAGAGATCTAGACCAATCTACCAAGAACCCCTCAGTCGCCTCCTTGTTTACGGACAATCCCGTGACCAGGGAGATGGGCATTTCCCAGTCGGACCGTCGGTTGATCCCCACCTGCCCCCCCCTACTTCCGGCGCCATCTCCTTTAAGAACCTAAAGGAATGGGTCCGAGTAGCCAGGATGGGCATCCTCCACACCACGGCGGGACACACCTACTTGGACATGCCCCTTCAGCGAGCGGAGGCTCTATGGCCGGAGGACGATGGTGCCATCCCAGTACCGGGGGACCCGGGCTCTGAGGCGCACCAAGAGCCTGACCCTCGCTTGTTCAGCGATCCTTTCATGCGACACCTAGTTATCAGGAAGGGTTTCGCCTTCCTTGGGCCCACGAGCGTCCCCCCCCTCATGCTATCTCCCCCTCCCTCCCCCAACGAACCCTCCCCCGCCAAAGCAGAAGCTCTTCGCACGGAAGTCCAAGACCTCCTCAAAAGAGGGGCCATCTCGGAGATTTCCCACCCAAACCCCGGCTTCTACTCTTTGTGATCCCAAAAGCCTCGGGAGGATGGAGGCCCATTCTAGATCTTTCGCCCCTCAACAAGTTCCTCAGGCCCACCAAGTTCAAGATGGAGACCCCCACCCAGATCCGAGACTCCATCCATCATCGCGACTGGGCCACATCCGTAGACCTGAAGGACGCCTATTTTTCAGATCCTGATTCACCCGGCCCACAGACGATTCCTACGGTTCGTCTGGCAGACCCCGGAGAGGCCTGCACGCATAGTGGACCTCATCTCCTGCCTGTCACAGGCACCCCACACCTCGGCCAGAACCCTGTCCTCCCTCCTAGGAATGATGGAGTCCCTGTCTCCCCTCATTCCCCTGCGGCGGGTCCCCAAACGCCAACTTCAGAGGGAGTTCCGCCGACGTTTGTCACAGACCTCCGACCGCTGGGACCAGGTCATTCCCCTCGGACACTGGTTCATTTCGGCGACGGAGGAGCGGCTCACTCCAGCCACTCTCTCCACCGGGGTCCCCATCTCCCTCCCAACCCAACCCAACCACTGGAACTTTATACAGACGCCTCCAACTTGGGCTGGGGGGCCCACGTGGAGGACAGTCACGCCTCGGGGAGTGGGAGCTGGAAGCGGTCAGGCTAGCCCTTCTCCAACTCCAGCACAAGGTCGCGCACCGACTTGTTCTCCTCCTCACGGACAATACGTCGGTAGCTTGCTATGTCAACAAAGGGGGAGAGGCCCGCTCCATAGGCGCAACCATTGGTTTGTGCCCATGATCGACCTGTTTGCCACCAGCTTCAACCATCACCTGCCCCTGTACGTCTCTCCCGTTCCAGATCCCCAGGCGGATGCAGTCGACGCACTATCCCTCCCCGGGACGGGCCTACTGGCGTATGCCTTTCCCCCCTTCCCCATCCTACACAAGGTGATCAGGAAGGCAAGGCTGGAAAGACCCAGGCTGATCCTCGTAACGCCATGGTGGCCGACCCAGTCTTGGTTCCCGGACCCCAAGTCCCTCACCCACGTTCCCCCCCTCCGGCTCAGCCCTCGCTGGGACATGCTGAGACAACCCCGGTCAGGTCTTCCTCACTCCAATCCCAAGATGCTTCGCCTACACGCGTGGCTTCTATGCCAGCCCAACTGCGAACATCTGCATCTACCCCCCACTCGGAGAGACCCCAGTCCGTCCTAGACACACTAGCCGGGGCAGGGGCCTCTCAGGGATTACGGGACTTCGCCTCGGCATCTCGCAGAGCCAGCACCGAATCCCTCTACAACTACCGTTGGGAGAGATGGATAACCTGGTGCTCAGATAACTCTGTTCCCCATTACTGCCCCTCCAACATCCAAATAGGAAATTTCCTCTCCCACCTATCCTCTTCCCTTAAGCTGTCGGCTGGCTCCATTCGGGGCTACAGATCAGCTATCTGCACTACCATTCGTCAACTGGGGGGCCCTTCTTTTGACAATGACTTTCTCCTCAGAGAGGTGTCTAGAGGAGTTGCTCTACGGGAAGCTCAGTCCCCTAGGCGCATTCCCCTCTGGGACCTTTTTACGGTCCTCGATGCCCTCAGAAAAACCCCTTTTGAACCCATTGCTTCTATTCCTTTTGACCTCCTCTCCTTTAAGACCACCTTTCTCCTCGCCCTGGCCTCGGCCAGAAGACGAAGTGAGATTCACGCCCTCAGCGGTGACCCCACAGATATCGCCTTCCACAGGGACGGCTCAGTCTCTCTCAAGTTCCTTCCGGAGTTCTGACATCTTGGGAAAGGGAGAAAAAGATGGAGACATGGACCTTTGCCCCTCCAGGTGTCTCAGGTACTACTGGGAACGCACACGCCCCAGGCGCTCCTCCCAGAGACGACTCCTTATCTCCCTCAACCCCAACAATACTAGAGATATCTCGGCGGGAACTATCTCCAGGTGGCTCTCCAAGACGGTGAGATCTACCTACGCTCAGGCGTACAAGGATCTCCCTGTCCTATCACCCAGGGCCCACGAGGTCAGAGCACTGGCCACTTCCACAGCGTTCCAGTACTCTGTCCCCGTGCGCCACCTGCTGGAGGCAGCCTACTGGCGTTCGGAAAATCCCTTCATTAATTTTTACCTGAGGGATATCCGCATGACCAGAGCTGATGGGTCTAAGGGGATTTCCTTTGTGGCGGCCAATGCAGCCATATCGGTCAACCCCAAGAACCACTAGGGCGCTCGCCCTCCTCCGATTCCTTTAAATTCTGCTATGGTCTGACATGGTAAAGTATATGACGCCAAAATGGGGAGTTTGTGTTATACTCCCTGTTTGGCTAGTATACTTACCATGTCAGACTCTAATTCCCTCCCTACCTTCCCCTCTGGCGCCAAGGTTCTCGGGGTCACCATACACCAGGCCTCGCTGAATGACTTATAGGAAGTTGACACTGGCTTCTTCCGGGGCCGGAAGTGGGGTGACATCACGTGACTGTCTTATGACTGCATTGGCCACGGAAAAAATTCGGCCTGACAGAGCTGGCTAACTGCCGTTGAATGCTATGGTCTGACATGGTAAGTATACTAGCCAAACAGGGAGTATAACACAAACTCCCCATTTTGACAGCTAGTTAGTGTAGAGCGAGTTCATGTGAACAATTTATGACGTTGCTGACCAGTGGTCAGTGTCATTGACCAGTGGTCATTTTGACCCAATTTCACTGTTTCACTGCTAGTTAGTGTAGAGCGAGTTCATGTGAACAATTCATGACGCTGCTGACCAGTGGTCAGTGTCATTGTCCAGTGGTGATTTTGGCAAAACTTTACTGTTTTACAGCTAATTAGCGTAGAATGAGTCCATGTGAACAATTCATGATGTTGCTGACTACTGGTCAGTGTCATTGCCCAGTGGTCATTTTTGCCTCATTTCACTGTTTGACTGCTAATTTTTGCGGTAAACTTTGCGCGCGCGCGCGCGCGTGCGCGCGCGCGCGCGCGCGCGTGTGTGTGTGTGTGTGTGTGTGAGTGACAGAGAGAGAGAGCGAGAGAGAGAGAGAGAGAGAGAGAGAGAGAGATTTCCATGCGCATACTTTTTACTTTTGTGGGAGTGGGAGAGAAAGATTTCCATGCTCAGACTTTTTATTTATTGTAAATAAACTTTAAACAGCGTTGAACAGTACAGTCCGTGTAAGTATTGCCGAATGGTGTGGAGAAAGATTTTGGAATAACATTTCTAACTGAAGGAAATGCGCACTTAACAGACAGTTCATTTTACTACCTTGGACGAAAATATGCACGCCTATCGTACACTGACAACGCGCGCTTATGGTATATGTGCGTATGTAATCAAATTACCAAACGCGCGCTTATTGGACGCACCCGTGTGTGCGAGTATGTGCGAGCGAAGTGCGCATGCATGTAATTTGTGTGCGTGAGTATATGTGCGTGCGTGCGATATCTGTCTCCTAATATAAACCTAACAAGCAATTGTTATATATCAACGGAAAGGGCAAAGCGCGAACTTCGTAACGAGCATAGAATTAAATACATTTTGGGTAAAATAGCAACGCTACCGTTACAGAAACAACATAAGTAAAACATAGGAGAATACAATCTTGTTTACGTTTGTTTGGTTAGTATGACAACAGCAGATGAGGAAGAAAAGGGACATAACACTTCGCTCTTACTTTGAACAGATGCAGAGAAAGCCTGAGATATTCAATATGTGCAATGCAAGTGAATTCTTTTTTCTTTTCTTTTTTTTTATAGGAAATTAAATCATTGCACACAGTACACACTTTTCACTGTTTTGGCTTCGAATGATAAGATGTATAAAACTATTAAATACACAGAACAAATAAGTCAAGCTCAGATTCTTTTCGATAAACTTGTACACCTTTACCCCACTCATTTTCTGAACTACTTTACTGAACCAGTTCTAAAACCAAATGTCATTCTCCTTCTGCCCGATATATTGGTGAAGCAGGAAATTCCACACGTGCCTTCCAGTGCCAGACAGGTCTCTGTACTCGGACAACTCTGGGGTCACAAAGGTCATCCCTGGTGCATGTAAACTTACCCTTCCAGTGGCCAGAACCTGTTCAAAATATTTATGGCAGCTGCATCCCCTAGACGGTAGACGAGAGAACATGGGAATTTTTTTTTTATAGTTGTGCCGTCACGGAGGCACGGCATGAACGGGCAGTACAGCAGTGCTGCCGTCACCAGGGCACGGCTCGTCGTGAACGGGTCGACAGAGTTGCGGTCACTATCGCACGGTGCGTCGCGAAAAGGAAGGAGAGTCGCATCTCTTTATCTACCGTCTCTGCAGTCTCTGATTATACTACCTTGCAAAAACTGTTTTCAGACAGAACCTGTAGTTATGGAAGCGAATTAGACAATCACAGCGGGGATTAGTATGTAAATTAGGCTAAACAGCCAATCATTTTTGGAGTTTAATCTAATTTACATATCATTCCCCGATTTGACTGTCTGAATTGCTCCCAAAAATACAGGCCCTGGCGTTACCCTGTTGTTAACTACAGACACCTGCAGTGTAGATCATGACACTACAGCAACACTCGCATTAAGCTGATGAATCTCGACTGCGTGGTTTCAGTCTTCCCGCTGAGCCCACAACCACTCACTCTGGGTCAAAGTCAGTCCAGGACTGAACAATCCATCGCCTCCGTCAGGAATCGAACCGGACCTCAAAGCTAATAGTTAGCAGTCAATCAGCAAAATTGGGCCAAAATCGCCACTAGTCAATGGCACTGACCACTGGTCAACCACATTATAAATTGTTCACATGAACTCATACTACACTTATTAGCAGTCAGTGAAGTTGGGCCAAACTGACCACTGGTCGTGACAATGGCCACTGTCAATCACTTCAGAAATTGTTCACATAAACTCGTATTACTGAAAAAAAATTATTTTTTTTACATATCAACAATTATCTTTGTTTTTATACATTAACAGTCAGATTTGTCTTTACACATCAACACATCAACAGTCACCCTTGTCTTTACACATCAACACATAAAAAATCACCCTTGTCCCTACACATCAACAATCACCCTTGTCTTTACACATCAACACATAAAAAAATCACCCTTGTCCTTACACATCAACAATCAAAAATCACCCTTGTCCTTACACATCAACAATCACCGTTATCTTTACACATCAGCACAGCAACAATCATCCTCGTCTTTACACATCAACAATCACCTTTATCTTTACACATCAGCACAGCAACAATCACCCTCGTTTTTACATATCAACAATCACCTTTATCTTTACACATCAGCACAACAACAATCACCCTCGTTTTTACACAGCAACCATCACCCTTATCTTCACACATCAGCACTGCAACAATCATCCTCGTCTTTACACATCAACAATTATCTTGTCTTCGCACAACAATTACCCTTGCTTTCACATGTCAACAATTACCCTTGCCTTCACATGTCAACAATTACCCTTGCCTTCACCTGCCAACAATTACCCTTGCCTTCACCTGCCAACCATTACCCTTGCCTTCACATGTTAACTGTCATAATCATAGGCCAATGCAAATCACACAGAAAACTGTCGTAACTGTAGAGTTGCAAAGTACCGAGAACTATAGAGCAACGCAAATCATGTATAGAATAACTCTGTTTTGACAATACAGTTTGCAAATCTCATAGAAAATTGTTACAACTATAGAGCAATGCAAACCAAATGAAACATCTGTGAAAACTATAGAGCATTGCAGACCACAGGGAAAACCATGTTGTAAATAAGAGCAGTGTAAAGCAATACGATCAAGTCAAGTTGATTATAGACCGAACATTGAGGGCTTGATCAAGGCTGATACAATACAATAGAACTAGTACAATGCAATACAATACAGTTGGTACGAACAATACAATCCAACACCAAAAAAATCAAATACAGCACAGCATAATACGGTATCATGTGATACAATACAACGTAGAGCACATATAGTTGTAGATTTAATGACACACAGGTATGTTCTGCATTATACAATATAGGACAGCTACAAATGTAGATGTCTTTGTGTGTGTGTGTGTGTGTGTGTGTGTGTGTGTGTGTGTGTGTGTGTGTGTGTGTGTGTGTGTGTGTGTGTGCGTGTGCAGTCGATACCAATGAGGTTAGATTTCACCTATCCCCCCCCACCCCCCCACCTCCAGAAGATGATCCGTACATCCCCACAGAGTCGTCCTTGAACCGAAAGGAGAGAAAACAAAAGGCAAGGGCGCTGCAGGGAGTGCACACACCGAGAAAGGAAGAACAGAATAGGGAAGATTGGGGAAGTGAAAGGAAGGGGGGGGGGGGGGGGGCGGAACGGGGGAAAAAGTGAATTCTAAGTAGTCTCACCAGTAGCCTCTTCCCCTAAAAAGACATCCCTGTAGAGAAAAAAAAAAGAAAAAAAGTGGGGTCTACAAGGAAGTCATGAGGAAAGACCAAAAGCAAGACAACAAATGCATCAATGTGTGAGTTCGCGCGCGGGGATGTGTAAATGAGCTAGAGTACGTGCTTGTGCGCCCGCAGAGTGTGGCAGGGGGTGAGGCTCTGAATGAATCTCCACACAACTGGTTAAACTATTTTGAAGTGACTGATGTCATTTGAATATAAATCTATTACGTAGTGACATATGTGCTTCGAATATTGTACAAATGGGCATCGAAGCATTCGTTTTTTTAAAAAATGCTCACACACATTTTTCCAGTTAATATTATGTGATTAAGCTGATTAAGTGCTGTTTTTCTAATGTTCCGGTCAGTAATACCAACTATCATTTTTAAGACGTCGAACTTCACATGAACGTCAAGATTAATAAGAATATAATTCTCATCCACGCTGTTGGTTCGGATGAGGAATTTGCACAGGCCCTCGATGCCAGGCGCCTGAAACTCAACCTGCCACGAGCAAACGAAACTGAAGATTGGGAGAAACTGGATGCAAAAATCGTCCAAAGACTCGATGCACTGATAGGGAAAAGCACCCTGGAACACAAACTAGCCACATATGGGGACATTGTGTATGCCACATGTAGAGACGCCTATGGAACAAAACTACCCAAAGAGAAAACACCTCCAAAGAAATCCAGACGCCAAGAAAAGATGGACAAGATCAGGGTCCAAAAGAAAAACCTCAAGATGCAAATGAAGACCGCACTGCCAGCTGAAAAACAAGGCTTGGAAAAACTGTGGAAAGACCTGAAAGAAAAACACAGCGCCCTCAGCAAAGCGGAATCTGTGAGGAAAAGGAAGAGCAAAAAGAAGAAGACACAAGAGCGCTTCTTCAGAGACCCCTTCCAGTTTGCCAGAACACTGTTTGAGCAGCCAAAATCTGGGACCCTAAGTGTGGACAAAGGAGTTCTTGAGCAGCATCTGATGAAAACATACTCTGACCCACAGTGCAAAGCACCACTCGACATTCAAGGTCTGGTGTGGCCAACCAACCCTGAGGAACAGTTCAATGGCAAGCCTCCAACGTTGGCGGAAATCAAGAAGGTGGTCGACAAAGCCAGAGCCAAATCATCACCAGGGCCAAACGGAATACCTTACCAGCTTTACAAGAAATGTCCCAAGGTGCTGGAGTGGCTCCACAGGCTGCTGCGATCGGCTTGGAGAAACCAGAAGATCAGCGGCCAGTGGATGACGGCAGATGGTGTGTACATCCCCAAAGAGCAAAACTCAAGTGACATCAGCCAGTTCAGGCCAATATCACTACTGAACGTCGAAGGGAAAATCTTCTTCTCTGTCATGGCAGCAAGGCTGACCAAGTACCTGATGGAAAACAAGTACTTGGATGTGTCAGTCCAGAAAGGTGGCATCCCAGGCGTGGCTGGCTGTGTAGAACACGCCACAATGATCTGGGACGCAATCCAAAAAGCAAAAACAGAAAAGAGAGACCTGGACGTAGTGTGGCTTGATCTGGCAAACGCATATGGATCTGTGCCCCATGAGATGATACAGTTGGCTCTTGAGATGTACCATGTGCCAAAGAACATCCGCGACATGCTCAAGAAGTACTTCAATGGCTTCTCAATGCGGTTCTCTACCAAGGAGTACACAACAGACTGGATCAACTTGGAAGTGGGTATTGCAATGGGCTGTGCAATTTCCCCAATACTGTTCGTGCTGGCAATGGAACTCATCTTGAAAGCAGCAACAAACAACGCGAGACAAACAGACCTTGGCGATGGATACAAGATGCCTCCTCTCAAGGCCTTCATGGATGACACTACAGTGATTTCATCCAGAGAAGACGAGACACGTCATGTGCTGGAGAGGCTGGACGACATAGTTGCCTCATCCAGAATGAAGTTCAAGCCAAAGAAATCACGGAGTCTCTCACTGAGGAAAGGAAAAGTGGCCGGATCTGTGGTCTTCAGTGTTGCCAACCAGGCCATTCCAACAGTCACAGAAGAACCAGTCAAGAGCCTTGGAAGATGGTATGATGATACGCTGAAAGACACACAAAGAGCAAAAGAAACCAAGCAGATGGCGGAGGAAGGCTTGGAGACCATTGACCAGTGTGGGCTCCCTGGCAAATACAAGGTCTGGTGTCTGCAGTTCATGCTGATACCAAAGCTCCTATGGCCTCTGATGATATACGACATCTGCACCAGCATAGTGGAGGCAATGGAAGCCAAAATCAACAAGTTCACAAGGAAATGGCTTGGTGTCCCACCCTGTCTGACTGACATAGCGCTGTACTGTCCCCAAGCAAAGCTGAAACTACCACTGAAATCCATCCTGGAGGAATACAAAGCAGGGAAGATCAGACTTCAAAGCATGCTGGAGGACTCAGGAGACAAGGTGGTAGAAGCAATCAAGCCCCAGCTGAAGACAGGCAGAAAATGGAAAGTTCAAGAGGCGATGGATTCTGCAAAAGAAAGTCTCAAGATCAGAGAAATAACAGGACACACACAGACCAACAGACAAGGACTGGGGGTGACCAAAACTGAATGGTGGTCAAAGGCCAAAGGAAAAGCCAAAAGAGACATGATGATTCAGGAGATGAGAAAAGAAGAAGACCAAAAAAGACTCCAAAAAGCAGTCCAGCAGAGCCAGCAAGGGCAATGGACAACGTGGGAGAATGCACTCCAAAGAAGTCTCACTTGGAATGATATTTGGCGCATGGCCCCTCTCAGGATCAGCTTCATTCTCAGATCTGCATATGACCTTCTGCCCTCAAATGCAAACCTGGTGAAGTGGAGGAAAACAGACGATCCTGCATGCCCCCTCTGCCATGAAAAACAAACAGTGGAGCATGTCCTAAGCTCATGTAAAGTAGCCCTGGCTCAAGGAAGGTACACATGGAGGCACAACCAAGTGCTCAAAGAGATTGTACAAGTAGTCTGGGCTAGTACCAACACCACAAAAGGGAAAATCATGACTCCAAAAGCACCCGCAACATTCTTCACGGCAGGAGGCAGCAAATCATGGCCAAGAACAACAGTGCCACTCGAAACATGCAGGCAGAGTCTGCTGGACGGGGCAGATGACTGGGAGTGCACTGCAGACCTCCCAGAATGGAAGAGTCACCCAGAGATCATCAGCAAGAGTGGCATGAGACCAGACATAGTAGTCCACTCTAAGTCAACCAAGCAGCTGATCATGATCGAGCTCACGGTGCCATATGAGAACAGAATGGAGGCAGCTCAAATCTACAAGACTGAAAAGTATGCTGATCTGGCAAACAGCCTGAGGAGAGAAGGCTATCAGGTCAAAGTCCTCACTGCAGAAATTGGAGCTAGGGGATTTGTAGGAACGTCTGCATACAGCCTCATGAAACAGCTCTCAGTTGCAGGGAAGGAAAAAACCAGAGCCCTGAAGCAATGGCAGAAGCGGCAGAGAGGTGTTCAAGCTGGATCTGGTCAAGGAGGAACAAAAGTGAACTTCATAAGGCTTAATTTCCCTACAAATATCAGGTGTCCCTGTGGCTCAGTGGTTAAAGCGCGAGTCATTAAGTGGAAAATGAGCATGTCCAGAGGGTCATGGGTTCGAATCCCAGCCATGGCTCGTCCCAAGATGGGAAAAAAAAGGGGCAGCAGAGGGACATCCGGAGTCATGAACCGGGTGTGGCCCAACCCCCCTAGAGTGTCAGGAGATAAGGGCCGAAACACTTGCTTGAAGGGGGCTTCTCTTCTGAGGACTCTCTGCTGCCACGCTCTCCACGAGTTTCTTTCTACTCAACCTTTCTCCAATATGCTAAGACAGAAGGGCACTCAAAGAAAAAATGACCTATTACGTCAACAACATCTCTGCAATGTGAACATTTGTTGTCATCTATGACTTTCCTCTTATACAGCATGATGTTAGTCGGATAAATATTATGCAAAATTTTCCAGTGTAAAAGACGAAGCCTTGTTTCTTTTGTTGCACGTATAGCAAAATTTCATATTTGTGGTGTGATGTCAAAGTCAAATACTCTCTTCCAAAAACCTACCGCACAAGGCTGACTATAACTATTTATCTGCTAGTTGTTTTCGAAAATCTCTTAACAGTTGATAAACGTTTGCAACAAAACACAAGAGAGCTGAGGTGAGTACTATTATCAGATAACTGTAGATCCAAGTAATGCTGAACACGTATAAAACTGTTTACAGCATTGCATACAACATTATATTCTAAGATACGACAGGATGAATTTCCCACTATATCGATTATATCATCAAAAGATTTCAGCGCATAGTTGTTTGTCAACATATCGCCTACACTTAGTATGTTTTCATGAATCCAGTGTTTAAAAAACAAGACGTTTCCTTGATACTTTATCGCACTATTGTTCCAAATCACATGAGACACAGGCAACTCTAAATGGTTGTTGTTATTTAACCAAGCACGTAAAATCAAGTTCCAAAATGTGATTTGATAAGTTGAAATCCCTTAAAGTGTGTACTTTTTATTGTTGCATAAAAACATACACACTTTTCTCCAAATGCAGAAAATTATGTTTCTGGCTACTAGCCACCATTTAGTTTTATTTGTGGCGTTATCTGAGTCCTTGTTTGAGCTTAGTTTGACAGCCCATTGTAGCAAACATGCAGTTTGAAATTCTTTTAAATCTCATTTTAATCCCTCCCTTTTCTGTTTGGGTACACAGTACAATTCTGTTAACTTTTCCAAATGCTTTTTTGTTGCAGTCTTTTTTTCCTCCACAAAAATCTATATAGTAATGTATTCACTTCATCAATTACGTGATCTGGTACCACTATTACTTGCATAATGTAGACCCACTGTGCGATCAAGAAAGTTTTTACAATACTCACCTTTCCCATAATACTCAAATTTCTTTTTTCCCACATTGCAATCAGACGTCTACAGTTGTCAGTTCTACCCGCGCAGTTCTCTTTTAGTTCAGATGCACAAGCACTATTGCTGAAATACACACCCAAAATTTTTATTTTATTTTTAAATGTAAAACCCTGAAGATTTTGTCCACCGTTTATTTTACTTCCCAGCCACATTGCTTCAGATTTATTTCTGTTTATTGTCAGACCTGATATAAAGGAAAACCTGTCAAATATTTCAAGGGCTAATGCATATCGTCTTCGTCAGCTAAAAACAATATGATGTCATCAGCGTACAAGGCTATTAATAATGTACGAATATCGTCAGCTTTACCTCTACACTTTAACTTAATGCCCTTAATCTCAGAAGATTGCCGTAGTTTGATTGCCAACAATTCAAGGGCTAGAACAAAGGCTAATGGAGAAAATGGGCAACCTTGCCTGATTCCAGATTCCGCATTAAAAGGCTCGGAAATCCATCCACAATAGTTCATACTGCTTACAGAGTTGGTTGTCAATACTGATACCCAATTCATGATGCGCTCCACGAAACCATACAATTCAAAGGAATTCAACATGAATTCTTTGGAAATACAATCAAAAGCATGAAAATAATCGATAGTTAATAGTGAGCCTGGTCTATTGTCTTGAGGCAGCTGATCTGCGACATCATCAATCAAACGAAGCAATGTAGATACTCGTCTTCCTTTTACATATCCAACTTGATCATCGCATATCAGATTATCTATGACACTACCTAATCGCCGTGCCAGACTTTTAGCTAGGAGTTTATAGTCCACATTAGTTAAAGGTACTGGTCGCCAGTTATTTAGATCATTCCTTGATAAACTTTTTCCTTTATGTATAAGTGTTATAACGGTCTTACGCTGAGAAGAGGACATGCTACCTGTTTCAAATGCAACGTTAAAAGACGCCATTACATACTTAATGATACGACTCCAGAACACTTTGTAGAACTCGGCTGTTAGTCCATCACTGCCAGGACTAGAACCATTTTTCATTTCTTTCAGAGCACTTCTAATTTCGTGCTCTAAAAGATTACTATCACAATATTCTCTATCGTTATTACATAAAGAAGGTACAACCACACCCGCAAGAACGCTTGCGTTCTTTGTAACATATTATCACTATTTATGTTTTTCTTACATAAATTCTTAAAATAATCCCTCAGTGCAGCTAGAATGTTTTTTCTGTCCCGTAACCTCAACCCCATCTGCATTTTTTACACTTTCCATAATTTTCGAGTTAGCACGAGCTTTCTCTAAACCAAGAAAAAATGTAGTGTTCTTTTCGCCCTGCTCTGTCCACTGTGCACGGGCACGTACCTGTGCCGCACGGGGTTTGTTTCTTTCTTCTAATTCTAACTGACGTTTCACGTGCTCTCTTTTCCGCAGTGTTTCACTGCAATCTGGGTCAGTGCTGAGAGCAGTATCTAATGTGTTCAAATCAGCGTGAAGGTGTGCTATTTTATTTCTAGTTGACAATGCTTTCTCTTTTGAAAACTTGATGGTACATTTTTTGATATTTTAACTTTTAATATTTCCCAGTTACCTGATCGTCTTCTTCAGGGTCCTTTTCAAAATCGTCTAAAACGTTGTTCAAATAATTAACATAGTTTATATCAGAAAGTAACGAGCTATTAAATTTCCAGTACCCTTGACCATGTTCAGTATCTACAAACATAACAGACATGAAGCATCCTCTGTGATCGGAGAAAAGACACACTCTGAATCGTACTTTGCACTACTTTTTCAAAGATTGATGAGTTGGTCAACATGTAATCTATTCTAGCAATAAATGGGTTTCTTCTTGACCAGCTAAATTCCTTCTCTTCATTATGAAATAATCTCCATGCGTCCTGTAAATCACATTCACTAAGCATCCTATTGAATCTCTGTACAATATGCTGATCATGATATTCACCACTTATTACATCATACTCATTATCTAAGACAACATTAAAATCACCACACACGTCAATATTACTGACATTGACATTTTTAATAACATCCTCTAGTTTATGAAAAAATACATGTTTTTCTCGTAAAATATTAGGGGCATAAACATTAACCACAATCAACTGCTTGTCCTCTGAAATCACTTTCAGGGCCAAAATTCTTTCAGATGCATACACAAGCTCAGTCTCCACAGGCAAGCCTTTTTTTTAAATGAATATAACCAACCCACCGCTGTGTGTACTTTTGTCAGTAAAAGTCAGCTTCGCACCCCATTCTTTTTGCCATTTTTCATTCACATTTTCAGTGATATATCTTTCCTGTAAACAGATCACGTCATACCCACTATTTTTCAAAAACTTATAAACACATATTCTTTTGTATTAGACCTTATCTCTCTCACATTCAAAGAAAAACATTAAGAGAAGATAAAGCCATTTTAGGGAGGTAATGAAAGGAAAGTCCACGAGATGCGCCGAAAACCGTTCAAACATTCATCACCCATGCCCATCCCTTGTCACTGTCTGTGACTGAACGAGCAGTGGAAAGCTTGGCAGGTTTTTTCACGTTTTCAGAATGACTGGGGGAATCCCCCTCTGGTGGGTCGTGGTCGTTTCGGAGTTTGCGACCGAGAACGTGTTGCAAAATCCAGTTTAAACTGACATGTCAAAACCGGATCTTTTCCCTTATCCACGTCTTTTCCCTTATCCACATCTTTTCCCTCTTGGATGGTCTACCACTCCTCTTCTTTTTTCCCTGTTCCCTATGACGGCCAGTAGAAAGAAACTCGTGGAGAGCGTGGCAGCAGAGAGTCCTCAGAAGAGAAGCCCCCTTCAAGCAAGTGTTTCGGCCCTTATCTCCTGACACTCTAGGGGGGTTGGGCCACACCCAGTTCATGACTCCGGATGTCCCTCTGCTGCCCCTTTTTTCCCATCTTGGGACGAGCCATGGCTGGGATTCGAACCCATGACCCTCTGGACATGCTCATTTTCCACTTAATGACTCGCGCTTTAACCACTGAGCCACAGGGACACCTGATATTTGTAGGGAAATTAAGCCTTATGAAGTTCACTTTTGTTCCTCCTTGACCAGATCCAGCTTGAACACCTCTCTGCCGCTTCTGCCATTGCTTCAGGGCTCTGGTTTTTTCCTTCCCTGCAACTGAGAGCTGTTTCATGAGGCTGTATGCAGACGTTCCTACAAATCCCCTAGCTCCAATTTCTGCAGTGAGGACTTTGACCTGATAGCCTTCTCTCCTCAGGCTGTTTGCCAGATCAGCATACTTTTCAGTCTTGTAGATTTGAGCTGCCTCCATTCTGTTCTCATATGGCACCGTGAGCTCGATCATGATCAGCTGCTTGGTTGACTTAGAGTGGACTACTATGTCTGGTCTCATGCCACTCTTGCTGATGATCTCTGGGTGACTCTTCCATTCTGGGAGGTCTGCAGTGCACTCCCAGTCATCTGCCCCGTCCAGCAGACTCTGCCTGCATGTTTCGAGTGGCACTGTTGTTCTTGGCCATGATTTGCTGCCTCCTGCCGTGAAGAATGTTGCGGGTGCTTTTGGAGTCATGATTTTCCCTTTTGTGGTGTTGGTACTAGCCCAGACTACTTGTACAATCTCTTTGAGCACTTGGTTGTGCCTCCATGTGTACCTTCCTTGAGCCAGGGCTACTTTACATGAGCTTAGGACATGCTCCACTGTTTGTTTTTCATGGCAGAGGGGGCATGCAGGATCGTCTGTTTTCCCCCACTTCACCAGGTTTGCATTTGAGGGCAGAAGGTCATATGCAGATCTGAGAATGAAGCTGATCCTGAGAGGGGCCATGTGCCAAATGTCATTCCAAGTGAGACTTCTTTGGAGTGCATTCTCCCACGTTGTCCATTGCCCTTGCTGGCTCTGCTGGACTGCTTTTTGAAGTCTTTTTTGGTCTTCTTCTTTTCTCATCTCCTGAATCATCATGTCTCTTTTGGCTTTTCCTTTGGCCTTTGACCACCATTCAGTTTTGGTCACCCCCAGTCCTTGTCTGTTGGTCTGTGTGTGTCCTGTTATTTCTCTGATCTTGAGACTTTCTTTTGCAGAATCCATCGCCTCTTGAACTTTCCATTTTCTGCCTGTCTTCAGCTGGGGCTTGATTGCTTCTACCACCTTGTCTCCTGAGTCCTCCAGCATGCTTTGAAGTCTGATCTTCCCTGCTTTGTATTCCTCCAGGATGGATTTCAGTGGTAGTTTCAGCTTTGCTTGGCGACAGTACAGCGCTATGTCAGTCAGACAGGGTGGGACACCAAGCCATTTCCTTGTGAACTTGTTGATTTTGGCTTCCATTGCCTCCACTATGCTGGTGCAGATGTCGTATATCATCAGAGGCCATAGGAGCTTTGGTATCAGCATGAACTGCAGACACCAGACCTTGTATTTGCCAGGGAGCCCACACTGGTCAATGGTCTCCAAGCCTTCCTCCGCCATCTGCTTGGTTTCTTTTGCTCTTTGTGTGTCTTTCAGCGTATCATCATACCATCTTCCAAGGCTCTTGACTGGTTCTTCTGTGACTGTTGGAATGGCCTGGTTGGCAACACTGAAGACCACAGATCCGGCCACTTTTCCTTTCCTCAGTGAGAGACTCCGTGATTTCTTTGGCTTGAACTTCATTCTGGATGAGGCAACTATGTCGTCCAGCCTCTCCAGCACATGACGTGTCTCGTCTTCTCTGGATGAAATCACTGTAGTGTCATCCATGAAGGCCTTGAGAGGAGGCATCTTGTATCCATCGCCAAGGTCTGTTTGTCTCGCGTTGTTTGTTGCTGCTTTCAAGATGAGTTCCATTGCCAGCACGAACAGTATTGGGGAAATTGCACAGCCCATTGCAATACCCACTTCCAAGTTGATCCAGTCTGTTGTGTACTCCTTGGTAGAGAACCGCATTGAGAAGCCATTGAAGTACTTCTTGAGCATGTCGCGGATGTTCTTTGGCACATGGTACATCTCAAGAGCCAACTGTATCATCTCATGGGGCACAGATCCATATGCGTTTGCCAGATCAAGCCACACTACGTCTAGGTCTCTCTTTTCTGTTTTTGCTTTTTGGATTGCGTCCCAGATCATTGTGGCGTGTTCTACACAGCCAGCCACGCCTGGGATGCCACCTTTCTGGACTGACACATCCAAGTACTTGTTTTCCATGAGGTACTTGGTCAGCCTTGCTGCCATGACAGAGAAGAAGATTTTCCCTTCGACGTTCAGTAGTGATATTGGCCTGAACTGGCTGATGTCACTTGAGTTTTGCTCTTTGGGGATGTACACACCATCTGCCGTCATCCACTGGCCGCTGATCTTCTGGTTTCTCCAAGCCGATCGCAGCAGCCTGTGGAGCCACTCCAGCACCTTGGGACATTTCTTGTAAAGCTGGTAAGGTATTCCGTTTGGCCCTGGTGATGATTTGGCTCTGGCTTTGTCGACCACCTTCTTGATTTCCGCCAACGTTGGAGGCTTGCCATTGAACTGTTCCTCAGGGTTGGTTGGCCACACCAGACCTTGAATGTCGAGTGGTGCTTTGCTCTGTGGGTCAGAGTATGTTTTCCTCAGATGCTGCTCAAGAACTCCTTTGTCCACACTTAGGGTCCCAGATTTTGGCTGCTCAAACAGTGTTCTGGCAAACTGGAAGGGGTCTCTGAAGAAGCGCTCTTGTGTCTTCTTCTTTTTGCTCTTCCTCTTCCTCGCAGATTCCGCTTTGCTGAGGGCGCTGTGTTTTTCTTTCAGGTCTTTCCACAGTTTTTCCAAGCCTTGTTTTTCAGCTGGCAATACGGTCTTCATTTGCATCTTGAGGTTTTTCTTTTGGACCCTGATCTTGTCCATCTTTTCTTGGCGTCTGGATTTTTTGGAGGTGTTTTCTCTTTGGGTAGTTTTGCTCCATAGGCGTCTCTACATGTGGCATACACAATGTCCCCATATGTTGCTAGTTTGTGTTCCAGGGTGCTTTTCCCTATCAGTGCATCGAGTCTTTGGACGATTTTTGCATCCAGTTTCTCCCAATCTTCAGTTTCGTTTGCTCGTGGCAGGTTGAGTTTCAGGCGCCTAGCATCGAGGGCCTGTGCAAATTCCTCATCCGAACCAACAGCGTGGATGTCCTTGGCACTGTGGTTTAAATCCTGGCCTTGGTCTTCCGACGTCTTATCTGCTGATGCAGTGCGCTGCTGCTCATTCAGATGAGTCTTCACACATCCCATCTTTGTTCTGTGGATCTTCATGCCACGGGTGGTAGCGAAACGCTTTCCACAGACACATGGATATTCCATTTGGTCCATGTTCATAGTCCGTTTGGGATTTGCAGTCATGATTGGTTGAGCACCGATGGATTCATCATTCTCTCCCCCTTTCGGTGAATCCTGGGAGCATCTTTTCCTTTTATTCTTAGTAGCCACATGTTTAAGGCAAAGTGGGGAGCCAGCCCACAGAGCCCTTGGTTCTGGTCTTTCCCAGTGTCCTCCGGTCTTTCCCGGACGTCCTCCGGCCTATTCCCGGAAGTCAATGCTTTACCCATGCATCAGTAGAAAGAAACTCGTGGAGAGCGTGGCAGCAGAGAGTCCTCAGAAGAGAAGCCCCCTTCAAGCAAGTGTTTCGGCCCTTATCTCCTGACACTCTAGGGGGGTTGGGCCACACCCGGTTCATGACTCCGGATGTCCCTCTGCTGCCCCTTTTTTTTCCCATCTTGGGACGAGCCATGGCTGGGATTCGAACCCATGACCCTCTGGACATGCTCATTTTCCACTTAATGACTCGCGCTTTAACCACTGAGCCACAGGGACACCTGATATTTGTAGGGAAATTAAGCCTTATGAAGTTCACTTTTGTTCCTCCTTGACCAGATCCAGCTTGAACACCTCTCTGCCGCTTCTGCCATTGCTTTCAGGGCTCTGGTTTTTTCCTTCCCTGCAACTGAGAGCTGTTTCATGAGGCTGTATGCAGACGTTCCTACAAATCCCCTAGCTCCAATTTCTGCAGTGAGGACTTTGACCTGATAGCCTTCTCTCCTCAGGCTGTTTGCCAGATCAGCATACTTTTCAGTCTTGTAGATTTGAGCTGCCTCCATTCTGTTCTCATATGGCACCGTGAGCTCGATCATGATCAGCTGCTTGGTTGACTTAGAGTGGACTACTATGTCTGGTCTCATGCCACTCTTGCTGATGATCTCTGGGTGACTCTTCCATTCTGGGAGGTCTGCAGTGCACTCCCAGTCATCTGCCCCGTCCAGCAGACTCTGCCTGCATGTTTCGAGTGGCACTGTTGTTCTTGGCCATGATTTGCTGCCTCCTGCCGTGAAGAATGTTGCGGGTGCTTTTGGAGTCATGATTTTCCCTTTTGTGGTGTTGGTACTAGCCCAGACTACTTGTACAATCTCTTTGAGCACTTGGTTGTGCCTCCATGTGTACCTTCCTTGAGCCAGGGCTACTTTACATGAGCTTAGGACATGCTCCACTGTTTGTTTTTCATGGCAGAGGGGGCATGCAGGATCGTCTGTTTTCCCCCACTTCACCAGGTTTGCATTTGAGGGCAGAAGGTCATATGCAGATCTGAGAATGAAGCTGATCCTGAGAGGGGCCATGTGCCAAATGTCATTCCAAGTGAGACTTCTTTGGAGTGCATTCTCCCACGTTGTCCATTGCCCTTGCTGGCTCTGCTGGACTGCTTTTTGAAGTCTTTTTTGGTCTTCTTCTTTTCTCATCTCCTGAATCATCATGTCTCTTTTGGCTTTTCCTTTGGCCTTTGACCACCATTCAGTTTTGGTCACCCCAGTCCTTGTCTGTTGGTCTGTGTGTGTCCTGTTATTTCTCTGATCTTGAGACTTTCTTTTGCAGAATCCATCGCCTCTTGAACTTTCCATTTTCTGCCTGTCTTCAGCTGGGGCTTGATTGCTTCTACCACCTTGTCTCCTGAGTCCTCCAGCATGCTTTGAAGTCTGATCTTCCCTGCTTTGTATTCCTCCAGGATGGATTTCAGTGGTAGTTTCAGCTTTGCTTGGCGACAGTACAGCGCTATGTCAGTCAGACAGGGTGGGACACCAAGCCATTTCCTTGTGAACTTGTTGATTTTGGCTTCCATTGCCTCCACTATGCTGGTGCAGATGTCGTATATCATCAGAGGCCATAGGAGCTTTGGTATCAGCATGAACTGCAGACACCAGACCTTGTATTTGCCAGGGAGCCCATACTGGTCAATGGTCTCCAAGCCTTCCTCCGCCATCTGCTTGGTTTCTTTTGCTCTTTGTGTGTCTTTCAGCGTATCATCATACCATCTTCCAAGGCTCTTGACTGGTTCTTCTGTGACTGTTGGAATGGCCTGGTTGGCAACACTGAAGACCACAGATCCGGCCACTTTTCCTTTCCTCAGTGAGAGACTCCGTGATTTCTTTGGCTTGAACTTCATTCTGGATGAGGCAACTATGTCGTCCAGCCTCTCCAGCACATGACGTGAGGAACCGACAGTGATGCCAGAATTAAAGTCTGACTGACAGTCCTCCACCACATCAGTCCTTCCTTCTTTCTCACTCTTTTTCTGACCTGTCCCTTTCTCGTTGTCAGTCGCATCACAGTCAGTGTCATTGTCAGAAAGGGGTGAGTCAGTGTCAGATGTGTGTCCAAACCTTGTAACCAGTGGCAGAGGGTCCCAAACGGACATCACTGTCGGTTCCTCACTCGCTTTCTGAATCTCACAGACGGGATCCCCTTGCGATGACCGGGTAGACGACAGGCTTTGCAGGTAACCACAGTTTCCGGACACTCCCTGGCCCAGTGACCCAGTTTCAGGCAACGATTACACTTTGTTACCCTAGTATCTCTTTTGGGCTGTTCCTTGTGATACAGGCTAGCCATAAATCCTGCAACCTTCACAGATCTATCAAGTGGTTTGTCTGGGATATCTATGAAAATAAATCGCCTTCCAGTGTAGAATCGCGTCAATTTTCCGTCTCTATTCCTCATTTTTTCCAGAATCAAGGGAAAGCGTAAGACAGCTCCCAGCCTGACAAGAGCTGACTCGATGTCCGCCCCGTCGCAAGGCAGAGGGATATTAGAAATCCACACTTTTGTAGCGGAATGTTCAGTGTCGTCCTGTCCTCTGAGTACGAAAGGATTTTTGTCATACAAACGAAGCACAACAGCACCAAGTGACAAACCCTCAATTAGCAACTTGCTGCGTGCAGCCCTTGTCGATGGGTAAAGTCTCCACAGTCCCAAAATTTCTTGAGCATCCACCATACTTTCTCTACCACAAATGTCGAGCGCTTGAAAAGATCGCTCGTGTTCATTTTCAAAAGAGAGTGGTAAGTCTCTCTTCAACAAGAACACGGGTTCAACGTGAGAGTCCGCCATTTTGAAAATACAAGATTCAATGTTGAAAAAGAAAATAAATAAAAATACCACAAATACAAGAGCTGACAGAAGACGGTGAGACGGACATCGAGACACAGTGGGAACACTGCAAGAAGCTCTGGCATGACGCATGTGAAGAGATCCTTGGCAAGGAGAAGACCCAGCACAAGGAATGGATCTCTGCCGACACCATCCACAAGCTGGAAACAAGGGAGAGAAGAAAACTATGCTGAACACGAGCCGAACAAGAGCAGCTAAGGCAAAGGCACAGGAAGAGCACACAGCAGCGAACAGAGAAGTAAAGAAGAGCATCAAGAAGGACAAGAGGGACTACTTTGACGACCTGGCCAGCCAAGCAGAGGCAGCAGCCAGACAGGGGAATCTGAAGGACCTGTACCTGGTGACCAAGAAGCTGACGGGTAAGTTCCAGCAGACAGACAAGCCAGTGAAGGACAAGAACGGAAACCCAATGACAACAACCGAGGAACAGCTGAAACGATGGGCAGAACACTTCAGGGAGCTGCTGAACCGCCCCGCCCCTGACGCACCACCAGACATCCCACCTGCAGAGACAGAACTGCCCATCAGCTGTGACAAACCCTCAAAGGCAGAGATCAAAAAGGCCATCACGACTCTGAAAAATGGGAAGGCTGCAGGGCCGGACGAGATACCAGCAGAAGCCATCAAAGCAGACATAGAGACAGCTGTCAACATGCTATACAGCCTCTTCAGCAAGATCTGGGAGAAGGGGGAGGTACCGGCTCAGTGGAAAGAAGGAATCATCATCAAGCTGCCGAAGAAAGGAGACCTCAGAGACTGCAGCAACTACCGAGGGATCATGCTCCTGTCAACGCCAGGCAAGGTTCTCAACAGGGTTCTACTGGAGAGACTGAAAGAGACTGTCGACCCCAAGCTCCGAGACCAGCAGGCAGGCTTCCGGCAGAACAAATCATGTGCTGACCAGATCGCCAGCCTGCGCATCATCGTGGAGCAGTCACTGGAGTGGAACTCCCCCCTCTACATCAACTTCATAGATTATGAGAAGGCCTTCGACAGTGTGGACAGAGAGACGCTGTGGAAGCTGCTGAGGCATTACGGAGTCCCCGAGGACATGAACTGCAGGATTGCCCATGCTGGCCAGCTGTCCGAAAGTTTCGAGGTGAAGACCGGAGTTCGGCAGGGATGCCTGCTGTCGCCGTTCCTCTTCCTCCTGGTCATTGACTGGATCATGAAGACCACTACAACAGGCAGGAACAACGGTATACAGTGGACACTCTGGACGCAGCTCGACGACCTCGACTTCGCTGACGACCTGGCGCTCCTGTCACTCAGCCACAGCCAGATGCAGGACAAGACCACTCGCTTGGAGACCACATCAGCCGGGACAGGGCTCAAGATTAACAGGAAGAAGACCGAGCTGATGAAAATCAACACCACTGCCAACACACCAGTCACACTCGGTGGAGAACCCATCAGGGAGGTGGAGTCTTTCGTCTACCTGGGAAGCGTGGTTGACCAACAGGGAGGCACGGACCGAGACGTCACAGCCAGAATCGGCAAGGCAAGAGCAGCTTTCGTCATGCTCAAGAACATCTGGGCATCTGGAGGAATCAGCATAAGAACCAAACTCCACATCTTCAACTCCAATGTGAAATCAATTCTGCTCTACAGATGCGAGACGTGGCGGACAACACAGACGATGCAACAAAAGATTCAGACATTCTTCAACACCTGTCTGAGGCGCATCTACAAAATCCGATGGCAGGACAAGGCCCAAACCGAAGATCTGTGGGAGCGTGCGGGACAGGAA
>CM065733.1:48967492-48992492 GCA_033310375.1 Conus canariensis | reverse complement strand
ATTGTGCCTATGATTCATACTTGTTTTCAACAGAACATTTACAGGCACTTTCATTGATTCTCTTAGAAATTTAGCTCGAAGGTCTATATGCAGGCAACAATCAAATAAGAAATGATGCTCATTTTCAACTTGACCCATACAAAATAAACAATTTTCATCTTCGACAGATTCACTGTACAGATGCACATTATTATTCAGAGGAAGCACGTTAAATCTTAACTGAGAAAAGGCTACACGAAAGAAATACATATCCATGTCACAAACGTACCTTTCTTTTTCAAAAAACAGTTTTAAATGTTCTGTAAGTGCTGTATCTGTCCCGGTCTCTGATAGTTGCGTTCCACTCTTGAATAAAGAGATCGACAATTCTTTGTTTAAACAAATTCACACAGAGAGAGAGAGAGAGAGAGAGAGAGAGAGAGAGAGAGAGAGAGAGAGAGAAGAGACAGACAGAGAGAGCAGAGCAGACAGACAGACAGAAGAGAGACAGACAGACAGACAGACAGAGACAGACAGACAGACAGACAGACAGAGAGAGAGAGAGAGGGCAAACAGTTTCTTCATAGTCTTCATTTCCTGCCAGCCATATTATGTCCACCCGCTGTCTTTCTCAGCAGTCCTCTGAAATGTTCATAAATCTCTCACACAAAATGTGCATTTTCAAATTGTTTGTTCGTCAATATTGAGGACACTTTCAAACCATTTTTGAAGAGTTTTGTTTGAAAAATTGTATTTTGTTTAATGAAATTGTTCACTTTGGCGTTCTTTGTTCAATTAAACCTATACACTGTTGATCTGAAACTATTCAAAAATGAGAAATGTCTAACAAATATTTGGTAAAGGACCAAAACTGTATCTAACTTTTCCTCCATCATTTCAACAACGACTTTTTACAATCATTTTTTTTTTAAAGGCGGGGGCATATGGGGTCATGATAGTTTGTCCTGAAAACAGAACCATTCTTATCACTTGTCTAGAGGCCTTTCGTCCTATGAATCGGATTCATCAGTGTGTGTGTGTGTGGGGGGGGGGGGGGGGGGGGGCATGGCTGATTGTGTGGGTCCCCGTAGATCATCAAGTGGAAATGTACCGCCAAATTTTAACTCTGTCGCATCACCACTAAGGATTCATAAAACAAACAAACAAACAAACAAAAAATAGGTAGACAGGTAAGGTGGCAAGTTGCTGAAAAGCTTAAATCCTTATGTAAAAAAGTATTTAATAGGGGGGGGGGGGGGGTCTTTAAACCTATACTTGAGCATCGATTTAAAGATAATATAAGAGATGTCGAAAGATGCTAGCAGTCAGAGTGGTCCGGTCTACTGTTTAAAGAACCCAAGCATTCTACGTCACATTGAGTGCTGACAACAGTTTAAGACCTGTGCAAAAACAACCTTCAGTTGGATTTTCTGAGAGATGCAATCTTCCACTGATTGACCACAAAAAGAGCCTTCAGTTGGATTTTCTGAGAGATGCAATCTTCCACTGATTGACCACAAAAAGAGCCTTCACTTGGATTTTCTGAGAGATGCAATCTTCCACTGATTGACCACAAAAAGAGCCTTCACTTGGATTTTCTGAGAGATGCAATCTTCCACTGATTGACCAAACAATGATACGCTTAACAGATAAGTGGTGGGAGAAAACGTCTGTGGTCCGGCAATTCCTCTGTTACTATAACAATGACTTGGTAATTACTTTTTTTTAAAGTGCTTGTGGGAAGAACTAGATTTTTTTAAAGCTATTAAGATATGAAAATAAATAAATTCCTTCGCAAACAGCAGATGGGGATCATCGTAGTCTGTCCCAAGAACTGGATCCATTCCTATCGCCTGTCCAGCGACCTTTCATCCACTGGTTCAGATTCATCAGCGGGATTCAGCTGATAGTAAGAATACTCGCTTGGCATCAACTGGAGATATATCACAGTCCATAATTCTGTGTTATTCTCACCACCAGGAGTTCAAAAACAGAATCCAAGTGCACCTCAAGAACCCATGAAGGGTAGAGAAATGAAATGAAAAACAACAAAAAAACATTGTACTGAACTAAACTGCTTAAAGGATAAAACCATCACGTGAGGATTTATCAATACAGGGAAAATTTTATAGCCTATGTTCGAGAATCCATTTAATAACAATAGTCAGAGTGATCACCTCTACTGTTTAATAACCCAAGCATTGTCAGCCACACACACACAGACAGGCACAGACACACACAGAAACAGACACACACACACAGAAACACACACACACACACACACACACACACACACACACACACACACACACACAGATATATATATATATATATATATACATATATATATATATACAATTATAAACAAAGCTTGCTCTTATGTCTTAGATTGAAGAAATAGGGGGAGATAAGCATTCATATCTGCAGTGGTAGATCATTCTGCCAACTAACAATATGTGCTTGAGTGGGTGAATGGGGAAAAATAAAATAAATGCTTCTCAAAATGAGCCTTTAGCAAGCTTATAGTCTCCAAGTGGGAGACGATCTCCAATAGGGAGAAAACCCACTAACATATAACTCCTGGTCAGATACCGATATTTCTTCTTCTTCTTCTTCTGCGTTCGATTGAAGCTGGATGCGTCAGACTTGTAACCCGGCCGCCATGATGAAGCCCGCGGTCTTCTCCAGGTCAGAACGGGCTCCCCAAAGCTGCGCCTGTAACTCCGCTCCCCCCGGCCAGGTTTTGTGTCGTAGAGCTGCGTGAGTAGGACAGCGCAGGAGGACATGTTCAGGGGTCTGGGGTCCAGTGCCGCATGGACACTGGTCAGTGTAGGTGATCTTCAGGCGGTTAAGGTGGCTCAGCAGTCTGCAGTGGCCGGTCCTCAGTCTGAAGAGGATTGTCTGCTGGTGCCTTTGGAGCTGGTGGATCGGGTCAGCACCACTTTCTGCACCCAGCCTTCTCTTCCACTGGGACTGAAACTGGTTGTGGATGATGGTCTTGGCCTCCCTGTAGGTCACGGGGTGGCTGAACTGCTCCATTTTGCTGCCTGCTTTGGAGAGAGCATCAGCTTTTTCGTTGCCCATAATCCCACAATGAGACGGAATCCACTGAAGCGTAATGACAGACTGTTTTGAGAGTTCATGGAGGGCAGCCTTGATGTCTTGCGTATATTGTTCATTTCTTGTGTTCTGAAGTCCCTGCAGCAGAGATCGGCAGTCTGTGAAGAAGACAACCTTCTGTGATGGGCTGGCCGGTTCCAGAAAGATCCTCACTGCGTGGAGCAGTGCTATTGCCTCCGCTCTGTAGTTGGAGGAGATCTTTCCAGTAGGGAAGGCCTTGTGTATCAATCTTCCATTGGTGTGTCTGATGAAGAACCCTGCTCCTCCATTCTTGACTGCTCCTTCTGAGGATCCATCTGTGAAGACGTGGGTCCACTCACTGGGGTTGTATTGGTTGGCGATCATCTCCTGTGCTAGAGGTTTCATTACTTGAGGGGCTTGACGGTCCATTCTTTTAATGCCAGGAACTTCGGTGATGATTGCGACATCTTCCAGGTGATTGTCTGGTTCCTCAAAATTTGGAAGCATCTCCATTTCGGCTGGTGAAACAGGCAGCAGGTCTTCATTGCTGCGATGCAGGCTCTTAGACAGGTGGTTGAAACTTGTTCTCTTTAGCCTGTTTTTGGTGGGGTTCTGCATCTCGGTGTGCATGGGGTGGGTAGGCATACGCAGTAACTTTTCACTGTGGATGAAAACCTTCTCCTCGCGTCTGTCTTCGAGGGAATGTAGACTAGTAAGCTTCTCCATGGCTTGGATTGGGGTAGTCTTCATCCCACCAGTGATCAGTCGCAATCCTGCATTCTGCACTTTGTTCAGGCGACTGGTGTTGGTCTTGGATGCAGTGGCCCATGCAGAACTGCCATACTCCAGGGTTGGTCTGACGGTACCCACATACACCTTCTGCAGGATGCTGCTGTTTGCGCCCCAGGATGTACCGGCCAGCTTCTTCATGATGGACCGATATTTCGAAACCTGATTGTTTCTCCTCAGTGACCGCGGAAAGTGGTAATTTGACTCCTCTGCCTTTTCGGTTTTAAGAAGAATGCTATCCCAGAAAAAGCTGGTGTGCAATACCGTAGTATGTTTGTTGAGTTTTCAAAAAACCAACCAAAGGTGCTTGCTAAAGGCTCATTTTGAGAAGCATTTATTTTATTTTTCCCCATTCACCCACTCAAGCACATATTGTTAGTTGGCAGAATGATCTACCACTGCAGATATGAATGCTTATCTCCCCCTATTTCTTCAATCTAAGACATAAGAGCAAGCTTTGTTTATAATTGAATATTTCTTGCAGTCATTGCAACACCTAGCTGCTCTGTAAGTTGCTGGAATGGTGCTCGGTACTTATCCTTGGAATTTATTAGTTTATTGTACATATATATATATATACACACATATATATATATATATAGAGAGAGGAGAGAGAGAGAGAGAGAGAGAGAGAGAGAGAGAGAGAGAGAGAGAGCGAGAGAGAGAGATCATTTTTTTTCAGATCTCAGAAATTACATACATATCTTTTACAGGTCTTTGTTTTATTTTTACAAAAGGTTTTTATATCTCAGAAATCAAACGACATGTTTATTTTTACAGGTCTTTGATTTTTTTTTTAACAAAAATTTATTATGCTAAAGATAAGTACAACCAAAGTCTAATCTGACAATAAACCTGTTTCAGTCAGAGAGTGAGAGAGAGAGAGAGAGAGAGAGAGAGAGAGAGAGAGAGAGAGGAGACGACAGACAGACAGACGAGCAGACAGGCTGGCAGCTGGCAGGCTGGCAGGCAAACAGACAGCGACAGAAGAAGAAGAAGAAGAAGAAGAAGAAGAAGAAGAAGAAGAAGAAGAAGAAGATGATGATGATGATGATGATGATGATGATGATGATGATGATGATGATGAAACAGCTAGAAATCCGTTTCACTGACAGTGTTTACAACAATTGTTGAGGAAATACGAAAAGTCATGACGGATGGATATTTTATTTATGAAGAAAGGCAGGAAAATATCAGACACGGGATCGAGGCAGGCGTAGAATTAGGTGTGGAAGAGATGGGGATGGGGAGGGGGGGGAGAGAAAACAACAGGCTACGTTCTTTATTTTGTGGGTCTGACACAGACCAAAAACAAAACAAAACAAAAAAGGATTCATTAGGTGAGGCCAGCTCTCCAAACTCGAAATCTTCTTTACTTTCTGTCATAACTTAGATCATGTTGTGTGAGTTATGTCATATTATATCATTATAACATTATTCAGCATTTTACTATGTTACATTATATCATGTTTAGAAGAGTTTACTGAAATCTCGGATGGTCTCTAATGTCTCATGACCGTTGAAAATGTTCAAACGACAAAAAAGGCAAATGACCAACACGACAAAATATCCCCCCCAATGTATTCCTTCCAGGCTTTCTCATCAACATGGCTATGAACACAACATGGCTGCTGCTGACGTCATCACTGCTGATGACGTGTTTCCTCTTCCGACCCACGTGCGGAGACGTGCGCCACGCGCCCATCTCCAGCAGGTATCGTCCCAACATCCTGTTCATTTTGATGGACGACATGGGGTACAGTGACCTTGGCGTGCACGACTCCAACATGCACACCCCCACCCTGGACAAGCTGTACAACGAGGGCTTCCGCCTCAACTACTCCTACACCGACCCGTGGGCAGCTCCACCCGAGCCTCTCTCATGTCCGGCAAGTTCTCCTTCAAGATGGGTCTGCAGGTGAGTGTGGTCAGACCACAGGAGTCTGAGATGCCCTTGACCTATCACCTATCACTTATCATCATCTATCACCTATCACCTGTCACCTATCCCGGAGCCTTGAAGATCGTTGGGGCGCGACAGAAGACTTCGCAATCAGCTGCCTCCACTTCTCTCGGTTCTCAGACGCTCTTAGGCAGTTGCTGAATGTGAGGCCAATCCATGCACTGATCTTGTCCTCCCATATCTTTCTCTGTCTTCCCCTCCTTCTGCCTCCTCGCACTGTTCCTTGTACAATGGTTTTGGCAAATCCTGTAGATTTTGATACATGACCATTCCATCTCATTTTCCCTTCTCACTGTGGACAACAATCTTAGAAAGGTATAAAGGCTTGCCTTACTCTAGTCTGGACCTCCCAGTTGATAATGTGGTCTTTGTGTGAGATGCTAAGGATCTTGCGGAAGCACCTCATCTCTAATGTCTGAATTCTTCTCTCAGGTTCAGCTGTCAGAGTCCACGTCTCATAGGCACAGAGAAATATAGCAATGATCAGGGAGCGCATACCCTAGACCCTACCAGTCCACAGCTCTGAAAGCGATTGCGACTACTGCTCGCGTTGCTTTGCTTGGTTTACCATCTTGATACGGGGCGTGTGCGTCCCGTCCTCTCCACAATACATTTTCTATCGTTTAAAAACCTAAACAGAGAGAGAAAATGAGACAGAGAGGGACAGACAGACAGAGGCAATTTCAATTTGAGTTTCACCACAGATGTGTTATTGAATGCGGACTAGTCCATATATGCTACACAACACCTGCTAAGCGAGGATTTGCAGTTGATGGATAAATGAATTAATGAATAAGATGAAAGGATTTAAGATGAGGGTCTGGAGGCTACGACTGAGCAGATGCCTGACCTATGCATTAGACCAACGCGTTGGTCAGACCTTGGGTGCCTACCTAACGTTGTCTGCACCTCTATTATAGTTATGTGCGTTTGCCCGTATGCCCACATGTGTGTGTGTGTGTGTGTGTGTGTGTGTGTGTGTGCGCGCGCGCGCACTTGGCTATATGTGGGAAATGAACGTTCAGAAGATGACATAGTTATTGACCAGTAACAAAAAGAATGTTGGTAAAGACGATGAGGATGGTGATGTTGGTGAAAATCAAGATATAAAGCTAATACAATATAATACGCACTAAAATAATGATAATAATGATGATGATGATGATGATGATGATAATGATGATGATGATGATGATGATGATAATGATGATGATGATGATGATGATGATGAAAGAGAGATATACACACCGGAAGATTATCATAGAAGAAAGAGTATCATTGAAAATGAGTCTGACGTTATTGCCGTTTGGTCTTGAAACGGTAAGCAACTCTTCACCGCTACTGTTAAAGATGAGTTAATTCCCTTTGACCTGTTCACCTTCGTCTACAGTGTGTGTGTGTGTGTGTGTGTGTGTGTGTGTGTGTGTGTGTGTGTGTGTGTGTGTGCATGTTGGTTTTGTATCATTATCACTGTGGGTAATAGTGTAGGGGTGATTTTTTTTAGTTGTTGACAGTCATTATCGTCACCATCATCATCCTCATCATCCTCATCACCATTATCATCACCATCATCATCCTCATCACCATTGTCATCATCCTCATCCTCATCCTCATGACCATCATCATCATCATGACCATCATCATCATCATCACCATGATCATCACCATCACCATTATCACCACCATCACCATCATCATTATCATCATCACCATCATCATCACTACCACCAACACCAACATCATAATCACCACCGTCATCACCATCATCACCATCATCATCATAACCATCCTCCTTCTCCTCTTCCTCCTCCTCCTCTTCTTCATCATCATCATCACCATTATCATCAACATCACCACCACCACCATCACCATCATCATCATCATCATCATCATCATCATCATCATCATCATCATCACCATCGTCATCATCATCATCGTCATAGAGGTGTGCTCTGTGTTCTGGACGGAGTTATCCACAAGTACTCCAGTGTCCACGTGCCGCTCAGTCATCATCATCATCATTATCATCACCATCATCACCACCATCATCATCATCATCATCATCATCACCATCATCATCATCATCATCACTGTACAGAAGGAAGTGTGTGCTCTGTGTTCAGGACGGAGCTATCAACAAGTACTCCAGTGCCCACGTGCCCCTCACTCACAGACTGCTGCCTGAGGCCCTCAAGAGACACAACTATATGACCCACCTCATCGGCAAGTGGGAGCAGGTACCCCTGTGTCTGTGTATCCGTCTGTTTGTCTGTCCTGCCACTGTGTCTGCCTCCTCTGTGGCTCTGTCTGTCTGTCTGTCTTTGCCTGACGGTACACTCACCCTTGGTACCCTACCACCTAGCCCAGAGTCTTGAAGATCGTTGGGGCGCCACAGAAGACTTCGCAACCAGCTTCCTCCACACCTCCCGGTCTGGCAGTTGGTGAGTGCGAGGCTAGTCCATTCACTGATGTTGTCCTCTCACTTTTTTCTCTGTCTTGCTCTCCTTCTGCCTCCTCACACTGTTCCTTGTAGAATAATCCTTGGTACAGAAAAGTTATAAACACGATGGTGTGTGTGTGTGTGTATGTGTGTGCGTACGTGCGTGCGTGCGTGTGTGCCTGGGTGCGTGCGTATGTGTGTGTGTGTGTGTGTGTGGCGCGCGCGCGCGCGCGCGTGTGTGTGTGTGTGTGTGTGTGTGTGTGTACAGTACGACACATTGCTATACATCATTACGATGCAATACAATACAACACAACACTATACAACACAATGCAGCACAATACAATACAATGCAATACAACACGAAACAATACAATACAATACAGCACAATGCATTGCCTAAATACACACAATACAACGCACAAAATACGATTCGATGCAATGCAAAGCAAACGCAATGCAAATACAACAACAACAACAACAACAACAACAACACAAGAAACACCCCTACAATGTCACACAACATACTACACGTACAGTACAACGCAGCACACAACACAACCGTCACAGTGGGGGTCAAAACAAACAACCTCTGTCCTGCCTCCGCCGATAACCACTGGCCACAGCAACCACAACAGCCAGCCGCTGCACGACCTAGAACCCCTCCACCACCATCTCCTGTGTGTGCTTGCAGGGGTTCTGCAACGTCGCCATGACACCCCTGAAGCGAGGCTTCCGGTCGTTTTTCGGCCAGTACACGTCCAAGACCGACCCCAACACCATGAAGACAGAGGAAGGGTTTCTGGACTTCCGCAGCAATTATAATGTGATGACTGACGCCCGGTTCCAGAACCTGTACAGCACGGAGGTGTGGTCCAAGCGCGCCGTTAAGGAAATCAACCGACACAAGGTAGCAGCAGTCTGTCTCTGTTGGTTGTTGCGTTAAGATAAGAATAATAATGATGATGATGCTAATAGTAATAATAATAATAATGAAAATAATAATAATAATGATAATAATAATAATGGTAGTAGTAGTAGTAGTAGTAGTAGTAGTAGTAGTAGTAGTAATGGGAATAACAATAATAACAATAATGATAATAATGATGATTATGATGGTGATGATAATGCTAATAATAATAATAATGATGATGATGATGATAATGATGGTGATACTGATAATGATGATGATGATAATAATAATATACTACTACTACAACTACTACTACTACTACTGTTTATGATCATAACAAGAACAACAGCACGACTACTACTACTACTACTACTACTACTACTACTAACTATACTACTACTACTACTACTAATGATAATAGCGGGAGTTGGTGTTGCTGTTGGTTGTGGTGATGATGCTGTTAATATTGCTGTTGATGTCTTCGTTCTCTTTTTTTTCTTCTTTTTTTTTTTTGAGGTAATAGTGGTGTTAGCACGTATTGTTCTTACTTTGTTGCCGCTAGTTATTTCGCTGTTAGTGTTCTTGTGTCGTTATCACGTCTGAATTAGCAATGTTGTTAGTAGCAATAATCGGTTGTCCTCCTTTATTACGATACAAGACGACGCAACGCAAACACGAACACAATAAAAGGAAACAACCACATTGCTATACAACACCGCATACTTACAGTACAAACTGCACAATACACCACATTGCTACACAAACACCATTCTTACAGTACAACGCTGCACAATACACCACATTGCTATACAACACACCATTCTTACAGTACAACACAGCACAATACACCACATTGCTATACAACACACCATTATTACAGTACAACACAGCACAATGCTATACAACACACCATACTTACAGTACAACACAGCACAATGCTATACAAACACCATACTTACAGTACAACACAGCACAATACATCACATTGCTATACAACACACCATACTTACAGTACAACACTGCACAATACACCACATTGCTACACAACACACCATTCTTACATTACAATACTGCACAATACACCACATTGCTATACAACATCCCATACCTACAGTACAACACTGCACAATACACCACATTGCTACACACACACCATTCTTACATTACAACACTGCACAATACACCACATTGCTACACAACATCCCATACCTACAGTACAACATGCACAACACACCACATTGCTACACAACATCCCATACCTACAGTACAACACTGCACAATACATCACATTGCTATACAACATCCAACACTACAGTACAACACTGCACAACACACCACACTTGCTACACAACATCCCATACTACAGTACAACACTGCACAATACACCACATTGCTATACAACATCCCATACTTACAGTACAACACTGCACAATACACCACATTGTTACACAACATCCCATACTACAGTACAACACTGCACAATACACCACATTGCTACACAACATCCCATACTACAGTACAACACTGCACAATACACCACATTGCTACACAACACCATTCTTACATTACAACACTGCACAATACACCACATTGCTACACAACATCCCATACCTACAGTACAACACTGCACAACACACCACATTGCTACACAACATCCATACCTACAGTACAACACTGCACAATACACCACATTGCTAACAACATCCCATACCTACAGTACAACACTGCACAATACACCATTGCTATACAACATCCCATACTTACAGTACAACACTGCACATACACCACATTGTTACACAACATCCATACTACAGTACAACACTGCAAATACACCACATTGCTACACAACATCCATACTCTACAGTACAACACTGAAATAACACACATTGCTACACAACACACCATTCTTACATTACAACACTGCACAATACACCACATTGCTACACAACATCCCATACCTACAGTACAACACTGCACAACACACCAATTGCTACACAACATCCCATACCTACAGTACAACACTGCACAATACACCACATTGCTATACAACACCCTCTACAGTACAACACTGCACAACACACACATTGCTATACAACACACCATACCTACAGTAAACATGCACAATACACCACATTGCTATACAAATCCCATACTACAGTACAACACTGCACATACACCACATTGCTATACAACATCCCATACCTACAGTACAACATGACAATACACCACATTGCTACAACACCATTCTTACATTCAACACTGCACAATACACCACATTGCTACACAACATCCCATACCTACAGTACAACACTGCACAACACACCACATTGCTACACAACATCCCATACCTACAGTACAACACTGCACAATACACCACATTGCTATACAACATCCCATACCTACAGTACAACACTGCACAAACACCACATTGCTATACAAACATCCCATACTTACAGTACAACACTGCACAATACACCACATTGTATACAACATCCCATACCTACAGTACAACACTGCACAATACACCACATTGCTAACAACATCCCATACCTACAGTACAACACTGCACAATACACCACATTGCTACACAACACACCATTCTTACATTACAACACTGCACAATACACCACATTGCTACACAACATCCCATACCTACAGTACAACACTGCACAACACACCACATTGCTACACAACATCCCATACCTACAGTACAACACTGCACAATACACCACATTGCTATACAACATCCCATACCTACAGTACAACACTGCACAACACACCACATTGCTATACAAACACCATACCTACAGTACAACACTGCACAATACACCACATTGCTATACAACATCCCATACTACAGTACAACACTGCACAATACACCACATTGTTATACAACATCCCATACCTACAGTACAACACTGCACAATACACCACATTGCTACTACAACAACACCATTCTTACATTACAACACTGCACAATACACCACATTGCTACACAACATCCCATACCTACAGTACACACTGCACAAACACCACATTGCTAACAACATCCCATACCTACAGTACAACACTGCACAATACATCACATTGCTATACAACATCCCATACCTACAGTACAACACTGCACAACACACCACATTGCTAACAACATCCCATACCTACAGTACAACACTGCACAATACACCACATTGCTATACAACATCCCATACTTACAGTACAACACTGCACAATACACCACATTGTTACACAACATCCCATACCTACAGTACAACACTGCACAATACACCACATTGCTATACAACACACCATACCTACAGTACAACACTGCACAATACACCACATTGCTACACAACACACATTCTACATTACAACACTGCACAATACACCACATTGCTACACAACATCCATACCTACAGTACAACACTGCACAACACACCATTGTACACAATCATCCCATACCTACTAGTCAACACTGCACAATACATCACATTGCTTACAAATCCCATACCTACAGTACAACACTGCACAACACACCACATTGCTATACAACACACCATACCTACAGTACAACACTGCACAATACACCACATTGCTATACAACATCCCATACCTACAGTACAACACAGCACAACACACCACATTGCTACACAACACACCATACCTACAGTACAACACTGCACAACACACCACATTGCTATACAACACACCATACCAACAGTACAACACTGCACAATACACCACATTGCTATACAACATCCCATACCTACAGTACAACACTGCACAACACATCTGTCACTGTGTGGTAAGACTTCTCTCCGGCCTCTGCTCTTGTTGTTAGTGATGTTGTTGTCATTGTTGTTGATGTTGCTGTTGTTGTTGACGCTTTAAGTAGTAGCCTTAGAAGGAACAGCAGCGGCCACAGCAGCAGCGTAGTAATAGTAGTAGTAGTAGTAGTAGTAGCAGTAGCAGTAGTAGTGGTGGTGGTGGTGGTAGTAGTAGTAGGGATGGTGATAGTAGTAGTAGTAGTAGTAGTAGTAGTAGTAGTAGTAGTAGTAGTAGTAGTAGCAGCAGCAGCGGCGGCGGCGGCGGCAGCTTGCAGCAGAAGCAGCTGTTCTTATTTTGCTGCTGTTTATCTTAATGTATGTTGTGTGTGTCATCGTTCATCGTCGTTGTTGCTGTAGGGGTATATCTAGTGTGAGAATGGTATCGATAGGCCGGGAAAGGTAGTGTGATAATATCTGTGATGACGGTGACTATGGTCACCATGGTGACGTTGTTATATTATTCATTCTTCTTCAACAGCTCCGCAAGATTATGACCATCCATCTTCCTTGGAGCGAAGCCATTCAAAATTACGGCAGTTCGAGTGCATGCTGTCACATTAAACTCATGTTTTCAATAGCCACATCAAAACGTTTTTGTTTTTTTTCCAAAGCCTCATCATAGTCGTCCTTTCCACAGCCTCATCAAAGTCGTCTTCTCCAAAGTCTCATCAAAAGTCAACACATCTATCGTGACGTGCGCGCGTGTGTTCCTGTCTCCAGCTCTTGTCCTCACACCTACTCGCACTTCAGTGAAAGGTGAAAGCTTCAAGGTTTGACTCCAAACAGCATGTCATTTGTGTAGTCGTTAGAATAATTATCACACCCAAACTCCTACAGTGAGTTCCTTACCGTCGCATTAGGAAGAAACGTTAGAGAGAGCTTGACAACAGAAGCTCTCCGATCCCCAGTCTGAAACTGACCCGAATACATTTTACCCTCGTCTATAAGAATATGTAATAGAACATAGAAGACTATCGGAAGGAGTTTTCATAATATTCTGCGTTAACCAGACAGTTGTCAACAATAGTTTGTCGAAAGGGTATTGAAAAATTCATGGAGAGAAAACAAATACGTTCTAAATCTATACGAGAGACTTTCGTAGTGAGACGGACCAAATCCACGGCTACAAACTATTCAAAAGCGACTGGATTTTCATTCGTGACGAGACGAAAATTAGGCAGATATAAGATGTCCCACACGCACACACAGAGAAACACACACACACACACACACACACACACACACACACACACACACACACACACACACACACACACACACACACGCACACACACACACAGACACAGACACACACACACACACACAGACACACACACTGACTGACTGAAACCATTTACTGTCAGATTAACATAGTGTTGTACTGACAAACACACACACACACACACACACACACACACACACACACACACACACACACACACACACACACACACACACACACACACACACACACGCACAGCATTTTAAAGGAGTAAGTACACATAAAATGGAGGAGTCGAAGAATAACAACATAAAAAGTATCAAGATAATGATGGCATTGTGAGGAGGGGAAGGAAGGAGAGGAAATGAAGATAAAAGTGACAATGAGGAGGAGGAGGAGGAGGAGGAAGAGGAGGAGGAGGAGGAGGAAGAAGGCGCGGATGATGCTGAACGTGACGAAGAAGACACTGACGATAGCCTCGGTCATGCCGATGATGAGGATGGTGTTTTATACGGCTGGTATTGTGATGGTTGCAGAAAAAGTTCCCCAGCAGAGAGCATCCATTCTTCATCATGGTGTCCATGACGGCCATCCAGTCCCCCAACGTGGTGCCAGAGAAATACGTCAGAAAATGCCGCAAGGTGCACACTGCAATTCTTCCATAGGCCCTCTCCTGCTTCCTTTCCTCCTTCTTTCATTTTCTTCGCGTGCCTTTCTTTGTTTCGTTCTTTCTTACTTTTATCTTTTCTTCCTTCTTTTGTTTCTTTTTTTTGTTTCTTTGTTTCATCTTTCTGTCTTTCAGTCCTTTTGTTTTGTGCCTCCCTTCCCTTCTATCGTTGTTGTTGTTCTTCCTTATTGTCTCCCTTGGTTCCTTTCATGCACTCATTCCATACTTCCGGTTTTCCTTCTCTGAAATCTCTCTCTCGGTCTCTTTCTGTCTCTCTGTCTCTCTCTCTTGTCTCTCTGTCTCTGTCTCTCTCTCTCTCTCTCTTTCTTTCTTTCTCTCTCTCTCCTTTCTCCCTCTCTCTCTCTCTCTCTCTCTCTCTCTCAATCTCTCTCTCTCTCTCTTTTTTGTTTTCAATTGGATTTTCTGTTTGACAACCAACCATGCCGATATTACATTTATTAGTAGTCTGCTAGTCACCGTAGACTTACATTAATGTGCTGCTATATAGAATTGTCGGTGTGAATGACATGTCTTAACTAATATATGTATGACAACGATAGATTGTTAAACTAGACCTCGGCCTAAAATCTTCATCCTTGAGTATTAAAGGTCTCTCTCTCTCTCTCTCTCTCTCTCTCTCTCTCTCTCTCTCTCTCTCTTCTCTCTCTCTCTCTCTCTCCCTTTTTTACTTCTTCGTTTGGGGCCGGAATAGCTCAGTTGGTGGAGCGTCGGATTCGTGATCCTGGGGTTGCGGGTTCGAATTTCGGCACAGGGGAATTTTTCTCTTGGAGTTAACATTGATTCTGACTCCATTCCGCATACAGTCCCTCGAATGAGACTATAAACCGAGGTTCCGTGTGTGAACGCACGCACAACATCTTGCACACACGTAAAATCCCATCACCAACTTTCGGAAGAGAAGGCCAGTTTGGCCGTTGGTATGGATGACACGTTACACATAGCATGCACCTTCCCCGAAGATGGAGTGTAGCGCCTTAATGGCGGGATAAAAAAAAAAACGGTCATACACACAAAACTCCACTGCCTGTCTATACAGGCAGTGTCCGCAGGAGTATCAGCCTGCGTACGCAGAGAGAAAGAAAGAAAAGAAAGAAACTTCTTCCTTTAATATAACATACACACAACCTACAGTCTCACGTTCTTCTCACGGTGACTAACATTGAGGCTGTGTTGTGTTGTGTTGTGCTGGGTTGGGTTGGGGACCGCAGGGCGTGTTCACGTCGGACGAGCGGAAGAAGAAGTGCGGCATGATGGCCGCAGTGGACAAGGCCGTCTTCCGCATCATGCGCGCCCTGGAGAAGACCGAGCAGGACCACGACACCGTCGTCTTCTTCACCTCCGACAACGGCGGAGACGCCCAGCAAGGCTCCAGCAACTGGCCGCTGAGAGGCAGCATGGGCAGTGTGTGGGAAGGAGGCATCCGCGTGCCCAGCTTCATCTGGAGGTAAGGGGCATCATCAGTGTGCCCAGCTTCATCTGGAGGTAAGGGGCATCATCAGTGTGCCCAGCTTCATCTGGAGGTAAGGGGCATCATCAGTGTGCCCAGTTTTATCTGGAGGTAAGGGGCATCATCAGTGTGCCCAGTTTTATCTGGAGGTAAGGGGCATCATCAGTGTGCCCAGTTTTATCTGGAGGTGAGGGGCATCATCAGTGTGCCCAGTTTTGTCTGGAGGTAAGGGGCATCATCAGTGTGCCCAGCTTCATCTGGAGGTAAGGGGCATCATCAGTGTGCCCAGTTTTATCTGGAGGTAAGGGGCATCATCAGTGTGCCCAGTTTTATCTGGAGGTAAGGGGCATCATCAGTGTGCCCAGTTTTATCTGGAGGAAAGGGGGCATCATCAAGTGTGCCCAGTTTTATCTGGAGGTAAGGGCATCATCAGTGTGCCCAGTTTTATCTGGAGGTAAGGGGCATCATCAGTGTGCCCAGTTTTATCTGGAGTAAGGGGGCATCATCGGTGTGCCCAGTTTTATCTGGAGGTAAGGGGCATCATCAGTGTGCCCAGTTTTATCTGGAGGTAAGGGGCATCATCAGTGTGCCCAGTTTTATCTGGAAATAAGGGGCATCAGTTATCTGAGTTTTATTTGGAAGTATGGGGCATCAAAATATCTAATGTTACCTAAAGGTCAGGCCATCTGCATGTCCATTTTCATACAGACATAGGCGGCTTTAGTGTGCCTAGTTTAGTTTGCGGGTGAAAGGCGTCAGTGTGGCTTGTTTTATCTGAAGATAATGGACATTAGGGTGCCCAGGGTTTTTTTTTTTACTGGATTTAAGGGACATTCGTATATGTAGATCGAAAGAGCATCAGTGTGCTCAACATATTTTGAGGTGAGGGACAGCAATTTTTCCCTTTTTTCTCTTTTCTGGAGGCGATGAGCATCATTTTGTCCAGCTTTACCTTAAGGTGAGGCAGCACGTAAATCAAGGTAGTATGAAACACCAGTCACAAAGAAGTTTACAAACTTTGGCGATTCTCGATGCAGACACACGTCAATGCGTTCATACAAAAAAAAGACAAATATGAAATGAAAAAGAAACAAAGAAAGACAACAAAGTGTACAGGATCTAGTCTCTGTTTCAGTTGCTGTTCGTTTAACATTCACGCCGTCTATTACACAAAAAAAACATCAATGTTGTTCTTAAGGTTGGGAGGCCAAAGGCCAATCTTTCCTATGAGTGTCCAGCTCCTTTTTCTTCTGCAGGGGGAAGAGTAACGTTATCTGATCGGTAGACGGAACAATCGGCAATCCCAGTCTTCAGCATTCTTGATTTTGCTTTGAGGTAGGGGGTAACTTGCACCCAAAGTTCGGATGAACTAGTGCAAAATGTCGGTGATTTTCTCAGAAATGAAGTGGAGTCTTGTCCCTCAGTTTTTGTGCACGAAGAGGCTCTCATGTGTCAATGGTCTGGTGGAAATGTTGAGGACAGTAAAAGGGAATCTTAAATGAGGCAGAAAACAGTAAACATCAAATAACGAACCAGCAAGTTGACTCTAGCTCCCATGACAAAACAATTATACGCCCATAACTCCAAACAAATGCTTCTTACCGCCTAGCAGATATGACAGCACATAGCACACAAAACAAACAAGGAAACATCCCCCCCCCCCCAGAAAAAAAAAAATGTTCCAAGCTTGCCTATATACACTGGACACATCTACACAGCAACAACAAGTGGAGAAATGAACCAATACAAATACTTTGCAACAAACAAATACAAATTAACATTTATGCAAGACTAGCACGGCCTTTTCGATCTTGAATATAGTCAGGCAAGTACACGGACCAACAGTAACAAATACAGGTAACCTCGATTTAATTGAAATGAAAGGAAATCTGAAATGAGGCAAAGAACAGTGAACATTAAATAACAGCAAGTAGGGTAACTCATGCTCCGATGATGAAATGCATACACGCCCATAACTCCAACTGAATGCTGCTTACGACACCGAATCGCCTAGCAGATATGACGGCACAGAGCACACAGAACAAACAAGGAAAAATCTCCCCCCCCCCACCCCCACCCCCCTACAAAAGAAGGATGTTCCAACCTTGCCTATATACGCCGTACTGGACACATCTACACGGCAACATCAACTGGAGAAATGAACAAATACACATTAACATATAGGCCTATTCATATTCATCTGCTAGGCGATTAGGTGTCGTAAGCAGCATTTTTTGGAGTCATGGGCGTGTATTATGGCCCTTTGCGGTCGGCTGGGCTATAAGCAACATTACCTTACCTTACCTTTCATCATGGGAGCATTAGGTACCCTGCTTGTTTGTTATTCAAAGGACAGTGTCTGCCTCACATGGGGCCGGAATGACACTATTGGTAGAGCGCAGGACTCGTGATCCTGGTGATCCTGGGGTTGAGGGTTCGAATCTTTCTTAGGGCGTTTAGGTCCAGGGTGATATTCCCCTCATAATTAACATGGTTTCAGACTCAACTTCCCATGAGGTCCTTCAAATGACACTACAAAGCGAGGTTCCGTATGTGAATACATGCGTAACATCTTGCACATACGTTTTAATTCTGTCACAAACTTTCGGAAGAGAAGAGAATTTTGGACTTTGGTGTGGATGACACGTATACAGAGAGCATGCAGAGAAAGAATGAAATAATGAATGAAAACGTGATTGACTGACAGACTGAGTGACGTGGAAATCGACTTAATGTCGCGCTAGCAGGCAGCTCTTTGGTCGGCTCTACCTAGGTAGACAGCCCGTTGTATAAATAAGAGTGTGGATTGTCAAACGCTTAGAGGTTGGTCTCTAAGCGAGGAAAGGCGCTGTAAATTACTCTTGATGTTAATGGAGAAGAAAGGCCTGTCTGCTTGCTAGTTTTCTCTGGAACCAAGAGAATCCTTCAGAGTCCAGGTTTCGTTGTGACAGACATTTGCTGGATCAGGTCAGCCATACATGCACGAATGTGTACACACACACACACATCACACACACACACACACACACACACACACACACACACACACACACATGCACGTACGCTTGCACGCACGCACGCACGTACTCACGAACACACACACACACACACACACACACACACACACACACACACACACACACACACACACACACACACACACTGAAATTCTGTACCCTTGTTTTGATTAAACTGAAATGTTCAATGTTTTGGTCTCTGTAATCTTTTTTTTTTACATGCATTATTTCATGCCTGTTGCTTGTTTGTTTGTTTCTGTGTTGTCTTATATCTTCATGAGATATTTTTGTGAGGAAAGAATCAGAGAGAAAGCTGTAAAGAGTATTACTTAACCATCTATAAAGGTATTTTTGATCTGATTTGTCTTGACTTGTATTTGTTTTTCTTATGTCTGATGTTGTAACATCCGAAGAAGTCATTTTTGCGAAAATGTCTACTCATTTGTTTCGAAGTGTTTGTAAAAAAAAAAAAAAAAAAAAGGGGGGGGGGGAGGGGAGTATTTTTCGCCTTGTGTGTGTGTGTGTGTGTGTGTGTGTGTGTGTGTGTGTGTGTGTGTGTGTGTGTGTGTGTGTGTGTGTGTGTGTGTGTGTGTGTGTGTGTGTGTGTGTGTGTGTGCTTTGACTTGTCAGTGTGTGTGTGTGTGTGTGTGTGTGTGTGTGTGTGTGTGTGTGTGTGTGTGTGTGTGTGTGTGGTGAGTGAGTGAGTGTGTGTGTGTGTGTGTGTGTGTGTGTGTGTGTGTGTGTGTGTGTGTGTGTGTGTGTGTGTGTGTGTGTTTTGACTTTTCACTTTGTGTTTGGGCTGAATTTCAGTTTGTGCATGGGGTTTGACTTTTGTGTTTGGGCTGAATTTCAGTTTGTGTGTGGGGTTTGACTTTTCAGTAACACGTCGGTTTGCATCGTCACTGTATTATCTAGCTAACGGGCAAGCTGAAAAAAAATGTTAAAACACAAGCGTCACTATAGATGCCTGGCGCTTTTGCCGATGGTGCTAGCGTTCGGTGTTTTTGCCGGTGCTGTCACTACTGCCACTGCTGCTGCTGCTGCTGCTGCTGCTGCTGCTGCTGCTATAGCCATCTTCTTACTCTATCTCTCTGCTCGTTGTAGGACAGCTTCTTACTCCATACAAGGAGACACATCCTCACAGGCCTGTCGTGATGTGTGTGGTTTCAGCGAGAGCACCGCCCTGCTACCAGTGCAGAACCACACGTTCTCAGGTTTCTTCCACGCCGTGGATTGGTACCCCACCCTGCTGGGCTTCGCACGCGCCAACGGCAGGCGCTCCTGGAGCAGCAGGATCATGCCACCCATGGATGGCGAGAACCAATGGAGGGTGATTAAACGGGTAGGTGTAGGACATTGGAGGGTGATTAAACGGGTAGGTGTAGGACATCGGAGGGTGATTAAACGGGTAGGTGTAAGACATTGGAGGGTGATTAAACAGGTAGGTGTAGAACTTTGAAGGATGATTAAACAGGTAGTTATAGAACATTGAAGCTTGATTAAAAGGGTATAGGTGTAGAACACTGGAGGCTGATTACACGGATGAATGTAGGATGGGGAGAATCACTGGCGGTTGATCAAACGTGTGTGTGTGTGATGTGGAGGGCTGGATGTAAAATGTATTTACGCTTAATTCATTACCTCCCCCCCCAAAAAAAAAAAAAAAAAAATCGTTCGTTCGTTCGATCGTTCTCTCTCTCTCTCTCTTCTCTCTCTCTCTCTCTCTCTCTCTCTCTCTCTCTCTCTCTCTCTCTCTTCCAGACACACACACACACACACACACACACACACACACACACACACACACACGCAACCACACACACACACACAACACACACACACACACACACACACGCACGCACACACGCACGCACGCACGCACGCACGTACGCACGCACTCACACACAACACACACACACACACACACACACACACACACACACACACACACACCACACACACACACGCACAAACACACCAAGTTTTGCTTGCAATGACCGTTTAATTGCGTTGCACATATGACATGAATACAGTATGTCTCCATCTTCACTGACTCATCTCTTCCTTCTCCCCACAACTTCTGTACACGCTTCCATGCTGCCCTTGGCTTCATGGTCAGTCTGTTGACATGCATCCATGGTATTGCGGCCCTTCTTGGATGGGCGCAGACAAGCGCGATAACCCCACGCTGTTGTGGTTGTAGGGGACCAGGAAGAGCTTCCGTGAGGAGTTCGCCTATCTGGTGGAGGAGGACGGCAAGAAGGTGGCCTACATTCGTCAGGGAGATTACAAGATGGTCGTCAACGAAGAAGCTTCCCCGTGAGACTTGTTTGTTTGTTTGCTTGCTTGGTTTTTTTGTTTGTTTGTTTGTTGTTGTTTGTTTGTTTGTTTTTTGCTGTTCCGTCTTCTGTGCCATCTCAGTGGCATTGCACAAACGCCGCTCATTCCGATCCCCCGTCAACAGCCACAGCCCGGCCCGTCCCGCCGCAGCCCCGGCATCGGCAATCCACAGGGAGCAGTCAATGATAAGTCATCAAGAGGCAACCCACCAGAGGAGACACTGCACTGCTGACGAGTCACTTAAGTGGTGTTCATGTGGTGCCTGTTCTGATCCAATATACACAGGACACCACCAACTGAGCCCACTGCTTATGAGAATAATTGCTTAGTCGCGAGTCGGCGTGAGTGAGCTTTCCCTCCGGAGGGCGCCACCACGTCCGTCCAACGACAGCCCCATGAATTGGTCGATACTGATGACCCTGACGGAACAAAACCAAGGCCATAGACGTGGTGAGGACATCAAAACTGAGGTCACCATGAGACCGGGGCATAAAGGGCCGCAGAATTTGAGACTTTTTTTTTAAATGCTGATCAGGATGATGAAGATGATGCAACAGATTTTCAATCCAGTCGTAGACTGCATGACAGGGCTGTGCTCTACGCTTACTTTCAAAATATATCCCAACGTCAACCAGGCCCGAGAAATACAGACACCTGCAGTGCGGGTCGGAAAACGTGAGGAAACAGTCTCAGAGACGCATCCATTAAGTGGATAAAACTCGACTGTGTGGTTCCAGTCTTCCCAACTGAGCCCATAGCAAACTCAACTCCGGGTAGGAGTCGGTCGGGGCAGAAAAAAACCCCACATGACTCTGATGGGATTTGAACTCATGTGTTGTTTGTCACTTTGAATCGTCAGCATTATTACATCCGCCAGGGAGTATTGTTTCAGACCCGTGTCTCTTGATTTGTATTTATGCCCAGCAGCAAGATTCTGCTCAGGAATACTGAACTGGTCTTAAGGGGACACGGTCACTGTAAATGTTGCCAGAGAAATCATTTGTGACCCATACTGATTTGTTATGGTTGGTTTTATTCATAGGTCACTCATCTTTCATCGGTCTGTTATGCTTTTTATGCTGAAAATAGAACCAGTTCAAAATAACTGACCCAAAGAAGGTAGGGGGTACCAGCTGAGATACCCAAAACGGCAACCAGATGACTGAAAACTTTTAATAACAAGCAAGTAGGGTAACTCTTGTTCGTATGATGAAATATTTACAGGCCAATAACTCCAAAGGAATGCTGCTTACGAAACCAAATCGCCTAGCACCACAGAGCACTTACAACACAGAGTACACAGAACAAACAAAGAGACATCTCCAACGATTTAGTTTAGGCAATCTTCTTCATTACCAATAACAAAGACCGCCCCCCCCCCCCCCCGCCCCCCCCCCCCCCCCCCCCCCCCCCCCCCCCCCCCCCTCTGCAAACTCAAAACAATGACCTCCTCCCTTTCTTCTGCTACACTATGGTGGGAGTAAACTATGTGCGTGATTCTTTTCCTTCAGGTTCGGCGTTTTATGATCTGTATTAGATTGCTTTGAATTAAATATACCCAGTGACCGAAGGCATGGGCTTCCAGGGACCCTCAAAATGTAGATTCCGTGGACACATGACGAGAGTGGAAGAAAGACTTGCGCTCTTCCTTGTGTTCTTTTTAACTGTCATAAATATTATCATCAGATGAAACATGTCCCGGTCTCCCCTGAGCTGTAGCATTACTTCGGATTTGAGAATCATCATCCCAAGATGATCCATGAAATTGACAAGAGAGATGGGGATGCTAAGGAAAGGCGTTTTGGGGTTTGGAAGTGCGTGATAGGCCCGTGCTGTAGAATTCTGGCGTCAGGCAAGACAGTTCAGGGAACGGCCTGTGTCATGGTGACCCTCACACATACAGCATGGTCGAGTTTAATTGACTGTTACCTCTGTTATGTTTGTAACAGGAGAAACTTTACATTAGTGATACAGATTACGGTAAAATGATTCGTTGCTGCTGTTTATAATAGAAAGATTGCGCGTTTATAAAGGAAAAAAAATGGCAATACTGTTGTACTGTTTAGAAGAAGAAGAAGAAGAAGAAGAAAGACTGCAGTATTGTTACAGTTTATGATGAAAAAGTATTTTCGTCACAATGTACGACTGGTCGATTGCACAATTTTCGATTGTCTACGATTCATAGATTACATTTCTTTTTACTGTCTATAACGGAGAGATTGTATTGTTGTTACCAGTTATAATGAACGTGTAACATTATCTTTATTGTTTCTAATGGACAGAGCGTTTTATTGTGATTATTTACACTAAAGATGTTGCGATACCTTTACTTTGCGTAACCAAAAGACTGCATTAATCATACAGTTTATTTCACTGAAGGTTGCATAATGGTGACTATTCATTATCGAAAATAAGATCGCCTTGTTGGTACAGTTTATGGGTAAAAGATTGTACTACTGTCATCGCTTATAAGTAGAAATGATACTTTTCAGCACAAGACTGCATTATCGCTACCGTTCTTAAAGAAGAAAGATTGCATTGCTGTTACTCATTATATTTGAAGGAAAGCCGGTTTATGGTTACAGGTTTATTATATAGAAGTAGAGTTGCATAATCGTTCGTATTATTTTTTTTACACAGAAAGGTTGTTTCTTGTTATTGTTCAATCAAAAAGCAGGATTGTTGCAACTGCTGTTGTTGAAAATAGTTGTATCAGAGTAAAAAAAAAAGATTGCGTGGTCGTTACCATCTATGCCAGTGCTGGGTCTTCCCCCTTTGCAATCTCTATACCACTTTCTCATTATCATTATCATCATTATTATCATTATTGTTATAATTATGATCATGATTATTATCATTACTATTATTATTATTATTGTTCTTGTTCTTGTTGTTCTTGCTATTATTAAGCCCCCTATTATTATCAGTAGTAGTAGTAGTAGTAGTAGTGTTCTTGATATTGTTGTTATTCTTGTTCTTGTTGTTGTTATTGTCGTTTTTTTTTAGCCCCGTCTTATTTTTTTTCTATTTATTGTTGTTGTTGTTGTTCTAGGCCCCTATTATTACTATTATTATTATTATTATTATATTCATTACTACTATTATCATTACTATAATTGTTATCATTATTAATATTGCTATCATTATTATTATTATTATCATCATCATCATCATCATTATAATTATCAACATTATTGTTATTTTCATTATCATCATCATCATCATCATCATTATCATCATGAACATTATTGTTATTTTCATTATCATCATCATCATCATCATCATCATTATTGTTGT
>CM065733.1:48947492-48957492 GCA_033310375.1 Conus canariensis | reverse complement strand
GTCCCATTCTCATCCCCTCGGCCCTTCCCGCTCCCCCCTCCTCCCCCCCCCCTTCCCTCCCTCCACCACCCCCCCCCCCTCCCCTCACTCCCCAGCCATTACATACCGTGGGGTGGGAAAGAAGAATCTGGAGAACTCTGGACAGTCTGGACAATTCCCTCCACTTCTTCTCCGTGTCCTCCTCCCTTGGCTCCTCCGACCGCAAGAAGGGGCTGCAACCACCAATCAGTCAGTCAGTCAATTAGCCAGTTACTTATACATCTATCCTTCTGTCCGTCCATCCATCCATCCATCCATCCATCCATCCATTAATCAATAAATCTATAGCTCCATCCATCCATTCGTCATCCATCCATTTATTCTTCTATCCATCCATGAATTAATCAAACAATCCATCCATCCGTCCATCCATCTCTCCCTTCATCTGTGTGTGTGTGTGTGTGTGTGTGTGTGTGTGTGTGTGTGTGTGTGTGTGTGTGTGTGTGTGTGTGTGTGTGTTGTTGTTGTTGTTGTTGTTGTTGTTGTTGTTGTTGTTGTTGTTGTTGTTGTGTGTGATCTGTCGCCTATGGGTTTTATTTCACAGATCCTGTGATGCAGGTGAAATGACTTTGTCCGGAGATTTTCTCTCTGTTCTTACTTACTGCCATCTTGTTCACTCCCTCGAGTACATGCGACTATGTCATCATTCTCTGCTGACAGAAAGCCCCACAGTGCTCACCGCGTTACGTTGTTGTGGTTAACACAATAAAAATCTCTCTCTCTCTCTCTCTCTCTCTCTCTCTCTCTCTCTCTCTCTCTCTCTCTCTCTCTCTCTCTCTCGAGCTGTCTGTCTGTCTGTCTGTCTGTCTGTCTCTGTCTCTCTCTGTCTCTGTCCTCTCTCTTCTCTCTCTCTCTCTCTCTCTCTTACAGCCCAAATGTATGTAATTCACAGCAATTTGGGCATAACGCCCTAAAGGCTGTCTCCATACACTTCAGCAGCACAAAACCGGACAGGAGTTGGGAAGAAGACAGTCACACTTTAACCGCCCCACCCCAACCCTCCACCCCACCCCACCCCCCACCTCTCCACCCCTCTACCTCTTCACCCCTGCCCGCCTCCAATCATCAGCATGGCGGAGCCGAGTAATGGGGGGCAGTTGCCCGCTCTTCCTACTCCGGGCCACGCAACAGATGGGAAACAACTCTGCCGGGCTCATATTTCTGCCTGATGTCAGAAAAGGGACGCAATTCGTTGCCGAGGTGGGGAAGTCGTATGCTTATCATGGGGAGCTAAATCTGCTTCAGAGTAATGCCCCTTCTTCGCCCCCCCCCCCCCCCCCACCCCCCTCCGAAAGCACTGTACAAGGGGCGATGTGGTTTATCTGAAAATGAATCAATAAAAAGGTGTTCGCGTGGACTTACCACAACTTCCTTTTTTCTCTCTCTCTTTCTTTCCCTCCTCCTTTTCTTTGTTTTCTTACTTTTTTTTTGTCTGTCTTGTTTTCTTTTCTTTATGTCTTTCCGTGTTTTCCTTTCGTTCTCTCCCCCCCCCCCCTTTTTTTTTTTTTTTTTTTTGTGTTTTTTGGGGGTTTTTTTTCCTTTCCTTTCCTTTCTTCTTTTTCTTCTTTCAGTCCTTTTGTGTTTTATATATATATATATATATATATATATATATATATATATTTGCATGTATATATATATAGATATATATATGCTGTTGGGGTGCTGTTGGATTCTTTTTTTAACCCTTGGTGGTGAGAACACCACAGAATTATGGACTGTGGTGTGTCTCTATTTGACACCAGGAGTGCAGACACAATCAGCCGTGTCTCCCTGATGAGTCCGATCCAGCGGACGAAAGGCCTAGGAGCAGGCAATACAAATAGATCTGCCTTCAGAAGGGATCACAATGGTTCCCTCAGGCAGCTAGTGAAGGGTTTCTCATATTTATAATATATTTCCCCCATTTTCTTCATTTTTTTTTTTTTTTTTACTTTCTCAAAAAGTTCAAATCTTTGCGAAGTCATTATTATAATGACCGAAGAATTGTTAGCCTGCACTTGTTTTCCCCCACTACTTAATTGTTCAGCATATATATATATATATATATATATATATATATATATATATTATTCTTCTTCTTTCTTTCTTTCTTTTCTATTTTTTATCTTCTTTCTTTCTTTGTTTTTTTTTTTTTATCCTACTTCTTACATTCCTTCTGGGGTTTTTCCCCTTTCCCCTCCCCCCCCCCCCCCCTTTTCTTCTTCTTGTTTCTGCTTCATCTTTTCTTATGTACCTGTTTGCTAGTCTCTTTCTTTCGTTCTCTATTCTCTGTCGATTTTTTTTTTTTTTTTTTTTTTTTGTGTTTTATTTGTTTCTTTCTTTCGTTCCATTTTTTGCTTTTTTCTCCTCCTCCTGCTCCGACTCCGTTTCCTCATCTTCTCTCTCTCTATCCCCCCTCCTCTCCCTCCTCGTCCTCCTCCTCCTTCTCTTTCTCTTCCTCTTGATTCTCCTCCTCCTCGCCCTCCTCTTTCTCCTCCCATCCTCCCCCCTCTCTTCCTCTTCCTCCTGATCCTCCTGCTCCTCCTCCTCTTCTTCGTCGTCTTCCTTCTCTACCTCCCCCCCCCCCCTCCTCTTCCTCCTGCACTTTCTTCTTTCCCACTTCCTCCTGCTCCTCTTTCTCTCTCTCCGTCTCCTCGCCCTTCTTCTACTCCTCCTGCTCCTCCTTTTCGACCTCCTACTCCTCCTCCTACTCCTCCTCCTACTCCTCCTCCTTCACATCCTCTTCCTTCCCTCCGTCTCCTTCGCCCCCTCCTTCTTCTGCCCTCCTTTTTTTCTTTTCTTTTTCTTCAGTGTTCTCTCTGTCCATATTCTTCCTGTTCATCCCCAGCACCCCCCCCCCCTCCCCTACCCTTCTTTCTATTTCTCATTTCCGTCTGCTGCTTTGTGTACTTCTCTTAACTTGACAAAAACCACGATAATCAACTAACTGATCACGACTCTAAGGAACAAATCTTTGGCACATTCTGAATTTTAATGAGGACAATACCTCCCGCCCTCCCCCCCCCCCACCACACACACACACACACACCACACACACACACAACACACACACACACACACACCATCACTACCACCACCACCACATTGCCCTCAACTTCAACTTTTCTTCGCGCTTTCCAGTGTGTGTTACCTTTTCTTTTGTTTTTTTTTTTACTCTCTCTCTCTCTCTCTCTCTCTCTCTCTCTCTCTCTCTCTCTCTCTCTCTCTCTCTCTCTCTCTCTCCTTTTTTTTCACTCTTCTTTTATCTAGTGTTTTCTACTTGTTCTTCTTCTTTTCTTTTTTTTTTTCTTTTTTTCCTTTTTTGTGTTCTTTCTCCTCCTCCTTCTCCATCTCCTCCTCCTCCTCCTCTTCCTCCTTCTTCTTCTTCCTCCTTCTTCTTCTTCCCCTCCTCCTTCTCTCTTTCTTCCTCTTCTTCGTCTCCTCCTTCTCCTCCTCCTCGTCCTTGTCCTCCTCCTTCTCCTCCTCTTTTCTTCTTCTTCTTCTTCTTTCTTTCGTTCTTTCGTTCTTCTTTTCCCTGTTTCAACCTCTCTGCATCTAGTTTGAGTCCATTTTTTGTTGTTGTTGTTATTTTGCGTAACATTTTCCTTAAGTCGATTTTGTTCTCTTGCTGTTGTTGTTGTTGTTGTTGTTGTTGTTGTTGTTGTTGTTGTTGTTGTTATTGTTGTTGTTGTTTTCTGACGCAAAACGAATTAATCTCCTGTCATTGTGGATGTCCTCATAATGCAGGGATGACAACGATCAGGCTAGGGGTATCTCACCTTGTTTACTGGGGATGAAAATTCCACGGGCGTTGTTCACATACTCCGGGTTCGTGACAAGCTCTCTCTCTCTCTCTCTCTCTCTCTCTCCTCTCTCTCTCTCACACCACCACACTCATCACACACACACACACACACACACACACACACACACACACACACACACACACACACACACACATACACTGACGGCATTTGTACAAAAAAAAGTTTTGTTTAAATCGTAAACTGTATGTTGCATTCATCGGCTTTGAGAAGGCGTTTGATTCAGTAAATAGAACTTTGCTGTGTGCCTATCATGCTTAAAAATGGTATTCATGGGAAACTTTATAAATGTGTTATAAGTATGTATGATTGTGTAAAGGTAAGAGTGCGATCTGGTGTTGCTTTAACAGACTATATAAATTGTACTTCTGGTGTGAAACAGGGCGATGTCTGTAGCCCTCTTCTGTTCTCTTTATTCATTAATGAATCAACACAGGAAGTTATACGTTGTGGAAAGCACGGTGCAAATTCTATAAATGATGGTTTGGAGATTTTCATTCTTCTTTTGGCTGGCGATGTAGCCTTGGTATCAGAAACAGTTATTGGGCTACAAACCCAGTTAAATACTTTACAAAGAGTTGCTGCTTCATTAGAATTAAACGTTAATATGGCAAAAAGCAATATAATTGTATTTAGAAAGGGTGGATATCTTGCAGCGAGAGAGAGATGGACATATACTGGTTCTATAACGCTTGTTGTAAATGTATATAAATACTTAGGTATACATTTCTCAACGCACTTGAGCTTTGTCTTTGCTTGCAAGGATTTAGCCAGTAGAGCTAAAATTGTATTACTGTGCATACTAAAGAAATTGTCGTTGCTAAATAATGACTCCCTTACTTTGTTTTTTAAGTTATTTGATGCCCGAGTTCAACCTATGGTACAGCATGGAGCTGAAGTATGGGGCCTTGATGCTGCTGCTGTTGTACATTGTGAGAAGACCCATCTTTTTGCTTTGAAGAAATTCCCTGGAGTATCATTGCAAACACCAAATGATCTGGTATATGGTGAAACAGCTAGATTTCCAATATATTTGAATTCCGCCGTTAAATATGTTCGATACGGGCTTAAAACTATTCAGATGCAGGATTACAGATTACCGTACAAAGCATATCGAATGATGTTACACTTAGATGACAGAGGAAAAAAGAACTGGGTGACTAATGTGAGAATGAAATTGTGTGAATATGGTTTCGAATTTGTATGGATGAACCAAGGTGCTGGTGATGTGGATGTTTTTATCAAGGTATTCCGAGAAAGACTGGCTGATTGCAGTTGGCAAAACTGGAATTCTCATGTACAGAACAGTGACAGATTTGAATTATGCAGAACGTATAACCATTTACGATGTTTACCTGTCTACATGACAATGAAAATAGACAAACATATGAAACACATTATGACTAAGTTTCAATTTAGTGTCTCTGATCTTTTTACTCATTATTTCCGTTATAGACAGTCGTTTACCAGAAATCTGATCTGTTCATTATGTCAAAATGCGAAAGAGGATGAAGTTCATTTTGTATTGGTTTGTCCAGTATTAAAAGATCTTAGAGAGCAATACATCCCACCAAAGTATTTCAATAATCCTTGCTTTTCCAGGTTAACCCTGTTAATGTCGTCATCAAATGAAAACACTATTAAACAGTTTGCTGTTTATTTATATAAAGCATTCAAGAAGCGAAGTGTGTACATAACGTAACGAATACCAATATCAATTTTCGACATGAATCACAGTGTATACCCCTATTTTAAGGGGCTATGGCCTATATGAATAAAACATTTGAGTCTTGAGTCTCTCCCTCTCTCTCCTCTCTCTCTCTCTCTCTCTCTCTCTCTCTCTCTCTCTCTCTCATCCTCCTCCTCATTCTATTCCTCCTCAATATCATAATCATCATCATCATCACCTTCATTATCATCATGTTCATTTTAAACAAAAATACAGAGACAGAATGGTAGCCAAACAAATGGTTAGTGCGTTTAACTGCAAAACTGAGAGTTGTGAGTTCAAATCATTCGTGGAGTCAGGTTTTGACGGACTGAAACCTCTCGATGTCCACACAGCAGCAAATGGGTACCTGATTCAGTTCAGAGAATGTTAGAGCTGCAAAAAGAACGGGGTAGGCTCCGGTTTCCATTATGCCGTGCCCAAGACACCATGAGCCGCTAACACTGTCCCCGTGGCCACTGTACCATCAGTCTTTCCCCTTAGCCTTTCACCAAAAACAACGTCATCGTCGACTTGTTCTTCATCCTGTATCCTTGCCATTAGCATGTCCCTTGCCGAAATATCAATCAGTGACTAACATGAAAACATAGAAAGCGACTGACACAGACTATGACAGACAGACAGTCAGACAACGCATTCTGTGAGCGAATCAACTGGCGGACAGACAGACTAGCAGGCAGACAGACGGACAGACAAGGAGAGGAAGCATGCCATGGTATCCACTGTCAAGCTGTGTAAATATCACAACTTTTGACTGTCATTATCTTCACCATCATTCAATCCTTGCAACGAATAAACAGTATGTAGAGATAGCAACACACAGACACACAGACAGACTCACTGACGGACAGACCTGTATGACAGAGAGAGAGAGAGAGAGAGAGAGAGAGAGAGACGGGGCGGGGGGAGGGGGGGAGAGAGAGACAGAGACAGAGATAGACAGAGACAGACATTGATTGATTGATCCTTAATAGGCAACGATGATTCTAGGCCAAAAAGCCTAGTGTCATAATCTGTCCTTGTCATGCATACATTATTTCAACACATATCATTCATACTGTCAATTCAACATAGCAACACTGTAATGTAAAGAGAGAGAGAGAGAGAGAGAGAGAGAGAGAGAGAGAGAGAGAGGGGGGGAGGGGGAGGGAGGAAGGGAACTCACTCTGTGAGAGCGTCGTCCAGTTCAGTGCTGCCCCCAACAGACAAAGAGTCACCTCCCCTCTTTGCTGCCACGCCGCGACAGATTGGCGCGTAGACGAAACGTCTGAAAACCAATCCACTGATCAATGAATGATCTGATTAACTGACAAACAGATGAACAGAATCAATTAACAAATAAGTGAATAAATAGATGAATAAATGCACACATACATACATACATACATATATACATACATAAATACATACATACATAAATAATTACATACGTTCGTACGTACATACATACATACGTGAATATATAAATAAACAAATGAATAAATAAATGCATAATTGAATAAATATATATATAATATATATATATTATTTGATTAACAATTAATTAAAACGTTGGTTCTCTTCAGACAACAAATACAAATTCATTATTCCAGACAAGAACATATACTGTCTGAACTCTTCCTAGATAAATGTTTGATAATCAATTAAGATATAGTAAAAAAAAAAAAAAAAAAAAAAAATTACACACCGTTGAGATTCAGCGTTTGTATTTTGAGTCGTTGGACCACAGAGTGAATTTGCCTGTTACCTCTATTCCTTTTCGGGATGAAAAAAGCAAACGTTCTATGTGTTTCTCGTGCTAAATGCGTGATAATTATTTTATGAACCCTCAAAAAAAAAAAAAAAAAAAATCTTTATCATTGAATGCATGTATGTTTTTCCACCTGTTAATCGGGTCGATTTTACTTTGTTTATTTGTAGTCATGCCCCTGTTACTTGCAAGCTTTTTTTTTTATTCGTGCTTACCTTTGATTTATAATTCATATCATACTTTACCGAAGCGCTGGGTGAAAATGTGTGTACGCTTTTGGTTTTCTCATAAGTCATAGTTGAAAAAAGTTGATTCCCTTTCGGTTATACTGATTGATGATGACTTCTTTAAAGTAAAGACAACTAGAGGAACAGGTTATAGCCTGAATGAAACTGTGGTTGTTTTGTTATTCAACTCTCTCTCTCTCTCTCTCTCTCTCTCTCGTCGCTCGCCCTATGTCTTACAGAGACCACACACAACACACACACACACACGCACCACGCACGCACGCACGCACGCACGCACGCACGCACGCACGCACCACGCACCACCACACACACACACACACACACACACACACAGGGGAGGTAACTCACGTGCAGTCAATTCTCCGTGCCCGGGAGTCTGATGCTGTGAGCAGCATGGAGAGAACCAGCACCAGCAGCGCTTTCTGAGACGGTGCCATGGCGTGTCTGGTCAGTCTGCAACCATGCAACACACCATGTCTTGAGGCTGGGCTTAAGGCACCACTCTACTGAATACAACTGGGAGAGAGAGAGAGAGAGAGAGAGAGAGAGAGAGAGAGAGAGAGAGAGAGAGAGAGACGAGAGAGAGAGAACGTACAAACGAACGAACGAACGTACGAATTTTATTTTACGAGGACAATGGATATCTCTTTGCATCCAGCGCCCTGGGCAAGAAAAAATATACATGTGGTAACAAATAACTGCACTATTGACAAAAATACAACAAAAAAAATGAATGAGTACATTTGGAAAAAAAAAATCCAGTTAAGAAAAAAATATATAGGGCTAGAGAGAAGGAGAGAGAGTGACAGAGAGACAGACAGACAGACAGACAGACAGGCAGGCAGACAAATAGACAAACAGACAGACAGAGGCACAGAGAGAGAGGGGGGGGGGGGGTGGGGGGGGGAGAGGGAGGAAACAATGGGGAGTGTGACGGAGGGAGCGAAAAAGATAGAAAGGGGTAGGGACTTTTTAAGATCCACTCAAACCGGATCTGAGAGTAACATCCCTTGGTTTCTCGTTCAGCGCAGGCTTTGTTCCTTTGTTGTACAGGAGATGGTGAGATAGAATTTGTCCATTTACAGCTAGTGATGGGATGCACATCCAAACTTTTCTTTGTTGTTTTATTCAGAGCAGCAAGGAAATGCTGCTGGACACTTCTACTGTTATAACTGGTTTCTGGAATTATTAAATGTTGTGTGTGTGTGTGTGTGTGGTGTGTGTGTGTGTGTGTGTGTGTGTGTGTGTGTGTGTGTGTGAGTCGTGCGTGCGTGCGTGTGTGTGTGTGTGTGTGTGTGTGTGTGTGTGTGTGTGTGTTGTGTGTGTTGTGTGTGTGTGTGTGTGTGTGTGTGTGTGTGTGTGTGTGTTTTGGTGTGTGTGAGTGCGCGCGATGTGTTTGTGAGTGCACGTGCGCGCATGTGTGTGAACTCAGACTACATTTTATTCTTTGTTATATGGACACGTTTTTTTGTATGGAGAGAACAATTTGTAATTTGCATGAAGTACATTTCATCTACTTTAGAAATAAAGTGATCATATGGGAGTCATGACATGGATGCGGTCCGGCCCCTTAGAGTGTAAGGAGTTCAGGGCCGAAACACTTGTCCGAGGGGGGTTTCTTCTCTGAAGACCTTCTGCTGTCAAGCTCTCCCTAGAGTTTTACCATTACCATTACCATCCCTACAGTTTCTTCCTACATTACTGCTGATGATAACACACGTTTTCATGAGTATACTAGGCGTTTTTCTCTACTACATTGTCACGTCTCCTCTCAAGATATCAATCTGAATCTTTTCCCTCACCAACGCCACCAACACATACAACTCATTGAATAGGGGTTCTCCATTTTCCTTACCTATTTAAGAGGACAGACCATAAAAACTTAAAAGAAAAATGACTATTCCGCCCATCGAAAGAGACAAATTGCAAGACCTCTTTGACCGCGTTTTGACCTCTTAGGTCTTCAGGCAAGACAAACAACATTCAGGACAATGAAAACGAAGAAAGAGCAATCTCTTATCTCCTCAGATTGGTTGCAAAATGGATGTGGAATGACTTTTTTTCCATTTAAGTTTTTTTTTTTTTTTCAATTTCTGCTTGCAGTCACCTCACTTTGAAATAGGCCATAAAACGATTACAAACAAGACAAGCATGTGTTCGTTCATGCGAACAGTAAACAGCTCACAAACAATGTTAACGACGGGAATGAGATCGCTTGCATTTCACTCCTATCTCGAAGCCCTCTAAACTCAACCCTCTCCAAACAATTACCTTGGAACAACATTTTAGTGGCCTACAGATCCAGAGAGATGGAGGAAAGAGAGGGCGTTGTGTGTGTGTGTGTGTGTGTGTGTGTGTGTGTGTGTGTGTGTGTGTGTGTGTGTGTGTGTGTGTGTGAGTGTGTGGTGTGTGTGTGTGTGTGTGTGTG